>JAYKKM010000157.1:0-536007 GCA_035772405.1 Chrysogorgia sp. JL179-B06 | reverse complement strand
AATATATTAAAATCCAACCAAGTTGGGTTCAGAACAACTCCTCAATAAGGGGGTGCACATATTATTGAAATGGAATGGCCTATTAGTATTGCATACTATCGCAAATCATTTCTAATTAAATCGCCAAATTTCATATTAAACAATTCGATAAACAATTTTGCAAAACATACCTTTTCATAACGAAACCTCTCTACTACCTCTTCTGCCAGACCTCTTGCGGTCAGAAACTCGCAGACCTGTAAAATTAATGTTATTGACATAAAACTTTGACAACATAACTAGTATAAAACTAATACTAGTATAAAAACTAGTATAAAATAATACTCAATGTGAATGTGAGTGGTATAAAACTAATATATTAAAGAGGACAACACTTCAATTTGATCGGTATAAAGTGTATTCGTTCAAACATTGAACCAGACCACTTCAAAGGATTCTTAATGTAAGATTGTAATAGTGATTTTCAAAGCACAAAAACTTACCTTTATCGATTGAAATTTGACGAGACGGCCGTATCGCTTTGATCGCTCGCGACGCTCGGTGGTGTATCGTCCGCCATCTTAGCTTTAGCTTACGAAAAAGACCCAGGAAAAAAGTCGGGAAAAAAGTCGAGAAAAAAGTCGAGAAAAAAACGAGAAAAAAGTCGAGAAAAAAGTCGAGAAAAAAGTCGGGAAAAAAGTCGGGAAAAAAGTCGGGGAAAAAAGTCGAGAAAAAAGTCGAGAAAAAAGTCGAGAAAAAAGTCGAGAAAAAAGTCGAGAAAAAAAGTCGAGAAAAAAGTCGAGAAAAAAGTTTTTGTAGATTCAACATCGAAATTACAACTGCCGCAACTCAGATACTCATTCGGAATTCATCGGAAAATGTCGTCTCCATCGGGGTTAGTGCATTTTTGGCTAATATCGGAGAAGTTTTCGACAATCCTCAAAAAGTCTTGTCTTTCTTGACAAGGCTTGCATTAAAGGTAAGTTGTATCTTTCTCGTTTTCAGGTATTTACTGTATACTGTAGGTATTTCTTTGATCTTAAAATTATGTGCTTAAAATACCTTCGCTCAAATTCAAATGTTATACAGTATATCCATCTGTTTCAGGCTGGTAAACAGTGTATATAGCAATGTCATTGACCGCTTTTTAAATACATTTATACGGTAAACATATTTATACAGTAATTGGAATTTGGAATGTCATGAACAATATTTTATTTCATGGGAATTTTTTGTATGGTTGCGTTAAAGTCATTAAAGGTTCTGTAAATAAACATGTTTTGTTGTTAACTGATGTAATAAATGACAAACCTACTGTATAATATAAATAATAATAATAATTTAATCACCACTATATTGCAGTTTTATGACTGAATTACAGTGGAGGGTCAGCATAACAACAATAATTATACATATTTACAAAAGTTAGATAATTATACATATATGTGAACTAATATTATAACAATATAACAAACACTACTGATGTTTGACAGTTAAAAAATCATTAAATAGTTCAGTTCTTCCACTGTATGGATAACGACTACTCTCTTCACCTGAACACAAATTACCTATAACCATGTTGTACATACTACATTACCATGTACCAGATACTTAAGCGGTATCAATCATATAGGCATTTTCACCATACATTTCTTACTATTATGTCAACAACGACGGTCAGATAAAGGTTTGAGTGCAGATAGAGCTAGTGATTCCTCGTAGCATAGGTTTAGATAGATTATACAAAGTGCTCTCTTCTGTATAGATTCACTAACATTGAATCTATGCTTTTATAACTTATAGTGAATCATTAACTGCAGAATTATCCATGACATGTGATGCTGGCCCTTACATTTGTGTAAAAATGCATTTACAAATTTATTTTTTGGTTTAGAAAATCAGACTATGAATATTGCTTGTTAACAATTGATTGTAACAGTGTTTCAGTGTTCATAGTGTCAGAAAATAACTTTTCAAGATATTTGGACCTATATGGAATGCCGTGTTTTTCTAGTAGCTATGTTTTGCTTACTGTTGAAAGCCTTGAACATCTAAAATTTTTTTTTTTAATTATTTCACCACTGAAAGGTTGTATTCCATTTGATATAAAAGGTGTCTTCAGTCACTTTGGCCAGTATTGATAATAATAAAAATAAAGTCAATGATCAAAGGCTTCCAAGTAATAATTTGTACCAAGATTACAAACATCGCATCAAGACGATTTCAGCATTATAGAATACAGTAGTTCCTCTCTGCAGCAAGGAAAAAAGTGAAAAAAGTTTTTTGTTGTTGACAGATGTTCCTAACATGGTATTAGATGAGAAAACTTATACCTTAGTTAACCTATAGTGAATCATTAACTGGTGAATTATCTATGACATGGTAATAATGGAACCTATGTTTGTCTTAAAAGTTCATTTTACAAATTTATTCTCTGCTGATTTTGTTAAAATCTACTATTAGTTTACCAACAGCACTATCTTAGTAATCTAGCATGAGAACATTTCAACACCTTGTTTATTCCCCCATTTACCCCCTAGTCTATACCGGTAACAAATATTGTGATGTTTGTCCTTGATCAATCTATCAGTATAAGTGTCTATGAAATGAAAATTTACCCCAGCTTTTTATGATTGTATTTGAAAGAAACATGTAAAATAATGAAAAATAGCTTTTACATGACTTTCGTATCTTATGCCATTCTTGAGTTACATTTCATGTAACTTGAGCTCTGACATCACAAGATGGACACAGCATTACATCAAAACTCAAAATCAGGCATATCTTTGGATTGGTTTGATTAAACCAGCTCAAACTATACAGAGTCAACAAGACTCGGCGTTGAGATTGTTGTTATTAGGTTCCCATGGTAACAGATTCGTTCCCAGGCCACTTTGTAAAGAAACACAATTTTTGTACTTTTCGTCATTGCAGTTACTTTTGTATTGTTTCAAACAGTATTGTTGCATTGGAAATCATTGAAAAAGGATGTCATCAACTTCCTAAAACTGAATAAGTTGCTGTATATGTGGTCGAAAACAAAGAATTCTTATAAAGGAAGAGAGTAATCTGGTAACTAATCTGTTACCATAGCAACCATATTAGAACCATGACAATGTTTAGTTTTCTTGATTAAGTCAGCAAGGTTTGAATCTATTTAGTCGAACCAGTCTGAAGATATTCCTGATTTTCAGTTTTGGTACAATGTTGTGTGCATCTTGTGACGTCACAGCTACAAAATTATATAAAGCGTAATAATTCAAGAACAGGATAACATGAAAAGCATCTAAAAGCCATTTTTCATTATTTTAAGTGTTCTTTCAAGTACAAATCATGAAAAACTCATTTTCATTTCACAGAAACTTTAAAGGCACCACATCAATATAATGAATAAACAGCCTGCATGACAGTGATTCCATAGTTGCGATAAAATGCCCCATTATAAATGAATAATACTAATATTTCGGTTAGTATCACAGATTTGGATTTATCTTTACACAGTTTAGTTAAATGTAGTCTTTTTGTTTCATAAAAATGGGCCTCCCTTTTGGTCACACCCCATGCTCATATGCTCCACATCCATGCGGTACCCACATGTTCGCATCGCGGACCTATTTTTAACTTCGGCGTAAAAACGCTCGAGCAAATTGTTTTAGACTCCGTCGGCTCGTTTTTTTCGATTTCATGCTGAATACCTTTCTCTGCACACCACTTTTTTCCACACACTCAACCAAAAAGATGTACTATTGGCAGTATTTTTGTTTTTTGAGCTGTCCTTCAGTTGTTGAATTGTAGTTTTCCGTGAAAAAGAAAATCTACTTAAAACCCCCGCCATTGTTTTACAAAAGCAATTTTTTTCGTATTTCTCTTTAAATTTTTCCCATGATAAAAGGTATTAGTTGATTGGCTACTTGGGCGTTTCATTGTTTTATCAGCCAATCAGAGTGATTTGTGCTCTAAAAAATTCCTTTTTTCTGCATTGTATTTCCTTTTTTCTGCACTGTATTGCCTTTAAATTGCACTGCTCTCAGCCAATCAGAAAGCAGAAATTTTTTCATGTATATTAAGAGCCTGAGGGCGAGGGTGCTAATATCGACCGGCGTTTAGTCCCTTATCACGCGAGATGCAAGCGAATCCTAATCTCGGATCGGATTTAATGGGGTTATTTATAATGAGGTTATGTAATAACCAAGGTTAACAACAAGGGAACTGCGCAAGTGCGGGGGACATCGGAGATATCATATGACAAGCATGTTAGGGATAAGGTCTACCATTAGCGAGTGACCGTAGCCAGAGCAGGACACAGCATTGAGGGCAGTAAACGAGAACGGGTAGAATTGAATATTGTAAGTAACGGCGCAAAATTGGGTAACTAGCGAAGATAACACTGGGATGGACGTCCGTATCCCAATCCGCGGAAGTCCAAGCAAGCCAAAGAAGCGGTAACCCAGGCGGTAGTTCAAATGAACATCCCAGGACCCAATAACGCAAAGGGCGAAAGCCAACGCGAAACGGTGGTAGCACAGGTAAACCGAGAAGCAGAGACCAGGTATGTCGCGATTTATCGACCGTGAAGACACGCAAGGTATGTTGAGTGCACCACAAGGTATGTTGAGAACCGGCTGTTCGCGGTTTAAATATGCCTGAAATGTCGGAAACGTGATCTGTTAGTGATAATGATGATGATAATGCGAATGGCGAAACGTTTTAGTGGTAGGGATTGGTATAATCATGATCGCGCTTTTCGAAGCGGCCGCTGCTAAACCTCATATTTGAGCGTATTGAAAGCGTATCTGTGTAATTACCATATAAACGTGGGGGCCCGCAGCTGGTCATCCCCCGCGGGCAATCGCTACGAAGCACGAGGTGATGACATAACTAGAGAAACGGGCGTCTCTTTGAATCGCGGATCATGCCGCCATTTTAGATTTCATCACGCTTGCGAAGGCCCGCACCGAATAAATCCAATGCCAGCAGCAGCAATTATCCACTCCATATTATCGCGCAAGATTATCCTAACGCTTCGACCGATCAAAGAGAGCACAGTCTAAATGAACTGTCACCGCACACTGTATAAACATCACGCTTGAAATTACACGCAACGGAAATATGCCCACATCGGTGTCACCAGTTGATGTCACCAACTTGAAAATACAATTAATGTCGCACCCGGATCGCAACAAGGTCCGGTACTTGTTTAAACGGTTTTCGTTTGGGTTTTCACCAAAGAGTTATCAAAGCTCAAGTCCGCAGAATCAAATTGCTCGTCGACCCTCGAACACGCGGCGGTAATTAACGAATATTTCATGAAAGAGCTGCAACTCGGGCGGGTTTTTGGTCCTACGATAGCACCACCGATTGAAAACTTACGTGTGAGACGTTTTGGTGTGATACCTGAGAAGGGCAACGACAATTGGCGGCTTATTCTTGACCTGTCACATCTCACCGCCAATAGCGCAAACGACAGAATAATAAAAGAAGAATTTTCATTGACTTACACGAAGTTGAAGAATGCCATAGATACGATTATGCGCTACAGTAGAGGGATGTTGATGAGTAAAAATCGACATTGAAACTTTAAAGTGCCTATCGCAGTTCCTATTCATCCGGCTGATAGATATACTGTATGTTGGATTGCGTTGGCGAGAAAGATACTATGTCGACTTAGCCCTCCCGTTTGCCTACGATCGGCATTGGCAGAACTGTTTGAATGGATGTTTTGAGGAAACAAACTTATCGGAATAGGCTACAAAGAATTGTTCCCTATTGCATTGGCTTGCCATGTGTGGGGACGGGAGTGGTCACGAAAGCGAATCTAGTTCTTGTGCGACAATGGAAAGCGTATAGTGGCCATAATCAAGTCTGGCACGTCTAAAGACTCGAACATTATGCACCTGCTTCGCGAATTGTTACTTAAACGCTGCACGATTTAATTTTAATGGGTCCGCTATTCATGTCCCTGGTAAGACAAATGCTCTAGCTGATGTATTATCGCGCTTTAACATGCAGGCGTTTTTTCAAATTAGCACCACAGCATCTGCGACACCAATAACCATCCCTCAAAAGGTATTGACGCACCTTACGGCTAATTTAATGGGCTAGACAACGGTTATATACGGGATAGTATTAACGGTATTAGTTATATATATATATATATATATATAAAAAAACAAAAAAACAACAACAACAAAAAAACAACGCGTGTGTCGTCATATATAGTCAATACGCGAAGGGTGCGGAAGGTTAGGTGCAGGTCTTGCTACAGGGTTTTGCACGCCATTATTATTGTTACTTGGAATTCAGGTCAAGATAACGCGAGTCTGATCTTGATCTGTCCACCACACCCTGTTGTCGACCTGCACCTATCACACCAAAAGCTTTTGGTGGAAGTTATTGCACCTTAATCGTTTCTTTGTATAAAGGGAGGGTTGGTGGGATATATCAATTATACCCGTTCTCGTTTACTGCCCTCAATGCTGTGTCCTGCTCTGGCTACGGTCACTCGCTAATGGTAGACCTTATCCCAACATGCTTGTCATATGATACTCCGATGTCCCCCGCACTTGCGCAGGTTCCCTTGTTGTTAACCTTGGTTATTACATAACCTCATTTAAAACACCTACGTACACTTTACTTACCCATTGTGGAAGGTTAGGTGCAGGTCTTGCTACAGGGTTTTGCACGCCATTATTATTGTTTACTTGGAATTCAGGTCAAGATAACGCGAGCTGATCTTGATCTGTCCACCATAGTAATGCTTAGTTCCTTACAAGCATTACACTTCCAAGTAACCAATCTGATAATCCCTCCCTAACCTTCCACCTTCGTAACTTCTGAGATCCGCGTCCGGCACGTGATTACCACCACTTCCTGTGGGTATCTCATCAACGTTTCAAGTAGCATATTGGGGTCACCATTTCGTGTGGATATCTCCCGTCGGTTAATAGCATGCAAAAAATGGGGTCACCCCTTCCTGTGGGTATCTCCCCGCAGTTAATAAAATGCTGAATGGGTGTCACCACATCCTGTGGGATATCTCCCCGACGTTTAAATAGCATATGGGGTCACCACATCCTGTGGGTATCTCCCCGACGTTCAAATAGCATATGGGGTCACCACATCCTGTGGATATCTCCCCGACGTTCAAATAGCATATGGGGTCACCACATCCTGTGGGTATCTCCCCGACGTTACACTGGCCTATGAGGTCACCACATCCTGTGGGTATCTCCCCGACGTTCAAATGCCGAATGGGGTCACCACTTCCTGTGGGTATCTCCCCGCAGTTTAAATAGCATATGGGGTCACATATGAGATGCAAGCGAATCCTAATCTCGGATCGGATTTAATGGGGTTATTTATAACCAAGGTTAAACCAAAGGAGACATGCTGCGCTGCACGCGACATTCAGTTTGATGACAGATGAAATGGACGATCGGCGAATATGAGACGCAAAGTACGCAACGTAATCGAAACCGATAGCGCGCAATGCTATTGTACGCAAGAGTAGCGTAGATAGAAGAACGCTAAACGCTATCGAAAGACGCTTTATATATTCGTACGTTTTCAAACCAAGTGCTTTAAAAATGTCAGACACCGACTCTCAGAGCACGGACCAGCGACGAGACGAAGCCGTAGGCACGGAGAAAGCGATGGAGCGGAGTTATGGCGAACAGATGCCATGGAGGCACCCCGAGTTTATCGCCGCCGTACAACAACTAAGTGTGTCTCAAACACTAGCCAAGAATAGCAGTGAAGCCAGTCCGAACCATCAACCAGGATCAGCCACCCATACGGACCAGTTAAGACGTCTCCACACTTCGAACAAACGGGTAATGCTTTGAATGTTAGTGCGCCTCTCGTGGCCCAACGCAAGCGACAGTAAATATCCGGCGAGAGTGCGAGACGAAAGAGACCAAGGCACTATTCTGAACCAAGACAAGGTACGTCTTCGCTTTCGTTTTTTAACGTCCCATCGTTCATTAATAAGCGCAGGGAACAGTGCTCAATGCGGACGAAATACGCATGTGTCGTGGAAAAACGAAAGAAAACAAAAAATAAATGAATTAACACCTACGCCGTGTCCTGCGGCTACGGTCAGTCGCTAATGGTCGACCTTATCCCAACATCCTTGTCATATGATACTCCGATGTCCCCCGCACTTGCGCAGTTCCCTTGTTGTTAACCTTGGTTATTACATAACCTCATTAATATATATATATATAAAGAATGTCGGAGACAAACGTAGTACACAAAGAAGCATTTCTAGGCGAAGCCTCGGGCTCAGGCATGGCGAGGAGAGGAGATCTATCGAACAGATGCCGTGGAACCACCCGGATTGGAATTGGTGGGTACAATAGACCCAATTGCGCAATCGGTGATGGGTGCAAAGAGCCCAATTGCGCAATCAAAACGCTCATGGTTGAACACGCAAATTACGCGACCGACATGTAAAAACGAGCTCACGTCGCTACGCGCATGGTTTAACACGCACATTACGCGACCGACATGTATAAAACGAGCTCACGTCGCAACGCGCATGGTTTGACACGCAAATTACGCGAACGGCGTGTATAAAACGAGCTAACGCCGCAACGCGCATGGTTTAACACGCAAATTACGCGACCATTGTGTGTAAAACGAGCTCACGTCGCAACGCGTATGATTTAACACGCAAATTACGCGACCATCGTGGATAAAACGAGTCCACGTCGCAACGCGCATGGTTTAACACGCAAATTACGCGACTGACTGTGTAAAACGAGATCACGTCGCTACGCGCATGATTTAACACGCAAATTTCGCGACCATCGTGTATAAAACGAGCTCACGTCGCAACGCGCATGGTTTAACACGCAAATTACGCGAACGGCGTGTATAAAACGAGCTAACGCCGCAACGCGCATCATTTAAACACGCACATTACGCGACCATCGTGTATGGGGCGAGCTCACGTCACTACGCGCATGGTTTAACACGAAAATTACGCGACCGACATGTATAAAACGAGCTCACGTCGCAACGCGCATGGTTTAACACGCAAATTACGCGAAACGGCGTGTATAAAACGAGCTAACGCCGCAACGCGCATCATTTTAACAGGCACATTACGCGACCATCGTGTATGGGACGAGCTCACGTCGCTACGCGCATGGTTTAAACTCGCAAATTAAGCGACCATCGTGTATAAAACGAGCTCATGTCACAACGCGCATGGTTTAACACGCAAATTACGCGACCGACATGTATAAAACGAGCTCATGATTTAACACGCAAATGACGCGATCATCGGGTATAAAACGAGTCCACGTCGCAACGCGCATGGTATTAACATGCAAATTACGCGACCGACATGTATAAAACGAGCTCACGTCGCTATGCGTATGATTTAACATGCAATTTACGCGACTGACGTGTATAAAACGAGCTCACGTCGCAATGCGCATGGTTTAACACGCAAATTACGCATAAAAAGGAGCTCACGTCGCAACGCGCATGATGGAACACGCAAATTACGCAACCATTGTGTGTAGACGAGTCCACATCGCAACGGTCATGGTTGAACACGCAAACTACGCGACCATCGTGTGTAAACCGAGCCCACGTGCGGGAGCGAAAAGTGTGGGTACGAGGTTGGTCCACGTCCAAACGGTCATGGTTGAACACGCAGATTACTTTACCCCCGTGTATAAAACGAGCTCACGTCGCATGGTTTAACACGCAAATTACGCGACCGACGTGTATAAAACAAGCTCACGTCACAACGCGCATGGTTTAACACGAAAATTAGGCGACAATCGTGTGTAAACGAGCTCGCGGCGCAACGCGCATGGTTTAACACGCAAAATACGCGACCATCGTGTATAAAACGAGCGCACGGCGCAACGCGCATGATTTAACACGCAAATTACGCGACAATCGTGTGTAAATCAGCATTTTTTCATCTACGGAGTCTCAGCCAAATAAGGAAATACATTTCTACACAGTCATGTGCTATATTAGTGCATGCTTTCATCACATCGAGGCTAGATTTTTGCAATTCATTATACTATGGTTTGCCAAATCGATTGATAAAGAAACTTCAAAGTGTCCAAAACGCTGCAGCTAGACTGATTACCTTATCTCGAAAATATGATCATGTCACCCCACGGCTTAAAGAACTACACTGGTTGCCAGTCGAGTATAGAATTCAATTTAAAATACTACTGCTAACTTTTAAATGTATTAATAAGACCGCTCCTATATATTTACAAGATCTCGTGCGATTTTATACACCCAAGCGCCTCTTGAGATCCTCCACAAAGAATTATCTAGATACGCCACGTTACAACTTACGTGGCTATGGATATAGATCGTTTTCGGTAGCAGCACCAACATTATGGAACTCTCTACCAAGTAACATTAGAGCGCCTGGAAATTCATTAGAAATTTTTAAGAAACTTCTTAAAACTCATCTTTTTAAGACTGCTTTTTATGAACCTTGACCTTTCTTATTTAATTAGACTAATCTAACTATTTTATATGATGTGAAGCGCTAATGGACTACACGGAATCAGCGCTATATAAATATTTGTATATTATTATTAAACGAGCTCGCGTCGCAACGCGCATGGTTTAACACGCAAAATACGCGACCATCGTGTATAAAACGAGCGCACGGCGCAACGCGCATGATTTAACACGCAAATTACGCGACTGGCGTGTATCAAACGAGCTCGCGTCACAACGCGCATGGTTTAACACGAAAATTAGGCGACAATCATGTATAAACGAGCTCGCGACGCAACGCGCATGGTTTAACACGCAAATTACGCGATCGACGTGTATAAAACAAGCTCACGTCACAACGCGCATGGTTTAACACGAAAATTAGGCGACAATCGTGGGTAAAACGAGCTCGCGTCGCAACGCGCATGGTTTTACACGCAAATTACGCGACCATTGTGTATAAAACGAGCGCACGGCGCAGCGCGCATGGTTTAACACGCAAATTACGCGACCACCGTGTATAAACGAGCTCACGTCGCAACGCGCATGATGGAACACGCAAATTACGCAACCATCGTGTGTAAACGAGCCCACGTCGCAACGTTCATGGTTGTACACGCAAACTACGCGTCCGGCGTGTGTATAGTCGTTGTGACACGCTTACATGATCGAACGAGTTTATAATGCAAACTTTCGACTGATCGCACCGGTACGCGATACGCACGATCGAATCGATCTACTATGCAAAGGATATGATGGAACGAGTTATGACGCAAGGCTCTCGACTGATTGAACCGGTACGCAATACGCACGATCGAATCGATCCACTACGCAACGGATATAATCGAACGAGTTTATTCGCACGATTCGAATCGGTCTACTGCGCAACGCATATAATCGAACGAGTTTATTAAACGCACGATCGAATCGGTCTACTACGCAACGGATATGATCGAAGGAGTTATGACGCAAAGCTCTCGACTGATTGAACCGGTACGCGATACGCACGATCGAATCGGTCCACTACGCAACGGATATAATCGAACGAGTTTATGAAACGCACGATCGAATCGGTCTACTACGCAACGCATATAATCGAACGAGTTTATGAAACGCACGATCGAATCGGTCTACTACGCAACGGATATGATCGAACGAGTTATGACGCAAAGCTCTCGATTGATTGAACCGGTACGCGATACGCACGATCGAATCGGTCCACTACGCAATGGATATAATCGAACGAGTTTATGAAACGCGCGATCGAATCGGTCTACTACGCAACGGATATGATCGAACGAGTTATGACGCAAAGCTCTCGACTAATTGAACCGGTGCGCGATACGCACGATCGAATCGGTCCACTACGCAACGGATATAATCGAGCGAGTTTATGAAACGCACCATCGAATCGGTCTACCACGCAACGGATATGATCGAACGAGTTATGACGCAAAGCTCTCGACTGATTGAACCGGTACGCAATACGCACGATCGAATCGGTCCACTACGCAACGAGTTTATCGCACGATCGAATCGATTTACTATGTAACGGATATAATCGAACGAGTTTATGAAACAAGGCTTTCGACTGATCGAACCGGTACGCACGATCGAATCGTACGGATATGATCGAATGAGTTTATGAGTTATGTACCACTATCGGACACCATTGATGCTTGGAGGCTGAGAATATCACAATAGTGATCTCTCAGTTTGGTGAGCGGATCAGGATCAACAGGACCAGTCAACCTGATCCTACTCCAAGCAACAAGGTACGACGAACAGAGACCAGTCGGGGGATCTGTTACCCAACCTTCCAAACGGGTAAGTATAAATAAGATCCAAGCTGGCAATCCACCGACAGATACAGTCGAGGTATGGTTTAAATGGGGTTATTTATAACCAAGGTTAAACCAAAGGAGACATGCTGCGCTGCACGCGACATTCAGTTGATGACAGATTAAATGGACGATCGGCGAATACTGCCTCGTACCCAGGCGTCTCAATCCTTCCAAGGCGGAGGAGCGGCTAGGCGGAAGAGCGGGGCGAGCGAGGCTAGCCGCTCCTCCGCCTTGGAAGGATGATTGAGACGCCTGGGTACGAGGCAGCGGCGAATATCCATATGGACTTATAGTACGTATTCCATATAAGGTCATATCGGTCGGGACTATACGTTGCCCTAACGAGCAAATACATTGCCCTCGTAACCAGCCTACCAGTCCACTGGTGTACGCAAACGGAATATTGCAAATGGCCGCCGCGAAATGCAATTTAACCTGTGATTTAACTCATCAATATTTGCATATTTTTGCATTGGAAATCCAATATAAACAGAGATGTAGGTATGTCATATATTAAACTAATTTTAATCGAAGTGTAATTGCTTTCAGTTTGTTGAGTTTAGAAAAGCAAGCACCAAAATTCATTTGTTTGTAGTACATGTGAATGTGGTTATGTGGAGCAACCGAAATTTAAAATTATTATAACATCAACCCAAGTCAGTTTTAGGGTTAGGATTTGGATTAGGGTTAGGGTTAGGATTAGGATTGGGGTTAGGATAAGGGTTAGGATTAGGGTTAGCGATTATTTGAATTTCGGTTTGTTCATATATCGAGAAAGCGCCTGAAAACAGCGCAAATTGAAAACTAATGTTTGTGAACTTTTGCTTTGTCTTTGGCTATAACACATTCGGTTATGGCACATTTCAGTTTGTTAAAGAAAGAAGGCATCTGAATCCCAAATGAAAATATAACATGATGAACATTAGCCGTATTAATAGCCGTAGTGACATACAGTATGGACAGCAATTATAATTTAATTTCATGATGTAGCTTGTACTGTACTGTATTGTACAGTCTGTACTGTAATCTACTGTATAAAATAAACTGTCAACCACATTTCAACGCTTAAAACAAGCTTTTCTGTGATATAAATTAAATACAGATCAAAAAGGTAATTACATGTACAGCATTATTTTAAGTGTAGCCAGTCATTTTGATTGTCAGTATGCTTGGATACACTGGAACAGTGGTGTAGCCAAGGGCGGGCCTGGCCGGGCTCGAGCCTGAACAATCTTGCACATCAATGACGTCATTCATTATTCCACTAATCTCCCACGCATTTCTGATGGTGTACGCATGGCTATACTAAAGATTAAGAGGCTCGCTGGTGCATGCAATTTTCATTAGCAAACTGAGGATAGACAACAAGAAACCGTGTTATACTATTTTGGAGCTTCTAGGAAACGAAGCAAACAAAGTGATTAGTTGTGCAGTTCTACCGATAGCACATTTCAAACCAGTGCTGTCTTAATATCAGGCTGTTAGTTTGTCAACCGCAACATCCGCAAGTATACTAGCACGGATACTGAACATACTGTAGTGTCAGAGCCTACTGATGCAAGCACCAGTATACTTGCAGCCATTTTATAACTTTCATAATTCTATAAATTCTTCCAAAAAATGCAGAAATGGCATTCCAGGAGACTTTAGATTTCAAAGTTTCCAGGGGGATGTCCCCACACCCCATAGAAATGTGTCATCACTGCCCCCCCCCCCCCCCCCCCCCACTGCACTGGAAAAACTTACTCTGTACATAATGTAGCATTTATAATATTTAAAGCTTACAGAACATACAGTTTTCAATCAGTTGCACAAGCTACAGGCAAGCCTATATCCATTATTACAATCTGCATATAGCTAATATTACAGTAGCGAGACAGCCCTGTTTAAGATGACTAACAACATTCTCTTGAATATGAATACTCAATGGGTGACACTCTTAGTTTTGCTTGATTTCAGTGCTATATTTGATACTATGGGTCACAAAAATTATAATGCTTAGCATGCATTTGAAGTCTAAACTTGGAATTGGTGGAAAGATGCTTGACTGGTTTGCCTAATATCTATCAGGAGAATCCAGCATGTTTTAATACATGATTACATGGAAATTCATCAGATAGATTTGATATAAACTTTGGCCTCCCTTACGAAAAAATCCTATAGGAAATCCTATAGGAAAATGGCATTTCCTATAGGAATTCGGCCAAAATCTAATAGGAATAAATTTCCTATAGGATTCCTTAGGAATTCCAATAGGAAATTTCAAATCCTATAGGAATTCCTGTTGGATTTTTTTGTAAGGGCTTCCTCAAGGGTCATGTCTGGGTCTCTACTATATTCTTCCAGGCAGGCCTCATTAAAGTGCGCGAGCGTGCGAGCGGCGCTCGCAGGCACATTTTCAATTTGTGCAGGCACAATTTTTTGGCTGATTTTTAGCTAATTATTAAAACTGTGTTTACAAAACATGACGTTCGCAGGCACTATTTACAATTCAGAAAGTTTGTGCAGAGACAGAGATTTTATTTTTTTAATTTACATGACGTATATCGTTTTCAAAATAATATTTTATTGCATGCAATGCAAGTTTTTCGTTGAAAAGCCTGTCACGGACATAAAAAGAAATGATTGATCGCGTCGCGTGCAAACTAAGGTACGCTTATAGACAACGAACAAATAATATCATTTGCGGCAACTTTCCCCACTTCGCTTTGCTCGCTTGAGACCTATCAATGACCAGAATGTCAGTGACCAGAATGTCAGTTTCAGCAGCCCTTTAAATTCCAAGTCAATTCCAAGTAAATTCCGAGTGTAATGTTTGGAAGTTATATTTCAAATACGAGACGGCGAACTTTTCTGGGATTTCAAAGTCAGATCGAGGTCTTTTGAAAATGCGAGCCGAAAACGAGCGAACGAGGAGTTTTAACGCACGAGGAGTTTTAACGAGTTTGAATTTTTAATTGCAAGTGTTTCGTCGTGCACAATTTTTGCAGGCACATTTCCAACTTCTAAATTCTGCTTGCAGGCACATAAATATATTAATGAGGCCTGCTTCCAGGTCTACTGTATGCTCCCAAGTCCACTGTTACATGGAAGACACACATACACAGCTACTATATATTTTAATTGATGTTTCAAGACAAAATTAAAATTAAGTTATACCAAAACCCACCCTGTTTTATTAGTTAGAAATGTGGTAGTTTGGTTTGATTCAAACTTGTGTAGATGTTGAGTATCACTATGGTCTGCAGAATGCAGCCTTTTATCTTTATATTAGACACACTTAATATAAGTAAGTTCCTCTCTTGTGATGATCTAGTTAAGATTGTTCATGCTTTCATGTCGTTGATGTCTTTCATGTCAAAGCATTAATCATGCTTTCATGTCATACTGACGGCAGTTATTATAATAATTATTGTTTTATTAATATTTAAACAGGATAGCCCAATTCAGCTTAAGCTAAACGGGTCTATCTATCTATCTATTGTGTCAATAGATAGATAGAAATTTGACAGGGTAATCCATTCAGTGATTACAATTAATCTATTGTTATCAATTGGAACCCTGTATACCCAAAATATATTACAGATAATTACCTATATTAAAATAATTATATAGTTATATAATACAACAAGAATAAGATACATGCAAAGGATAAAAAATATATATATATATAAAACATTAAAAAAATCTAATTAGACAGCTACCTTGTAATTTTCTTTGATCAAGGTTATAAACAAGACAACCATTATAAAAGAAAGACCTTTTTGTACATATGCATTCTAACTTTATGACCCTTGGTAAATGTAATAAGTTACTTTGACGAAGTCCTGGTCACAATTTCATGGTTAAAAGTAACGTAACTTCTTAAAAACATTGGACATTCATTTCTCAGAGATTTATTCACTTGTCTTAGTGTGTAATTGGAATGCCTGGTGGAAAATGTTTGCAATAAGTTTACCATATTGCCTCATCTGAAACTGTTGTTTTCATTGCAAGAATTGAACCCTGAGGCACTCCAGAATAAATTTCTTCTGCATTTGATAAATGTGTTTTCAAAACTGACCAGTATATATTCGGTTTGAAAGATAGTTTTGTAACCACGTAAGTTCTCCATCGCGAACACCATAAGTATGGAGTTTATACAAAAGAACATCATACAACACCAGCAAACTATAATTACAACAATCAAACTACAATTACATAAAATGAATTGCAAATAGACTAGGTAAAATAATAAACCATTGCATGATCCAGAGCTAAGCAAGAGGTCTGGGGAAGTATATTCTGAGCTCTTGTAAGCATACCACGTCTGGAGGATATTCTATCACCTACAGTAGGTAATCAATATGTTCCTTCCAAGACCCTAGATAGGTATCCTTTAATTGTAAGTTAAAACTAGTTAAGGCCGTTTTCTTTCGCGTGAACGAAATTTCTATTGTTAAAATTGAATACATGTAGATTTCTAATTAATTCCAACCGAGAGCTCATAATTAAGACAAAAGAAAAATTTCGCGGGAACAAAACGGCGAAGTGGAAAGTGGGCTTAAAGTGCCCATAACCTCAAACATTTTTATTGTCTTGTTTGGAAGAACTTTTAAAATGATAAAGTAACTTCTTTTGAAGATTTTCGTTTCTTTGACTTATTGGAGAAATGTGTATATCTCTTTCATTCTCGAACGAAATCCTTTAAAATCAACAGGTTTGGTGTTGTGGGAGAAACTCACACACGTGTTATTCACACTTTAGTGTTTTTATTTCATGAACGCAAAGATATATAATATTCTCTGATAACTCATTATGCATGTGTGACGAAATTCCAGATATTTACATATCAAACAAACTGATATGTCTCAAAAAGAAAGCGAAGAAGTGAAAATCTTCAAAAGAAATATATGTTATTTACCGGCTGGGAGGTCCGTACTGGAAAAATATTTTCCCGAAGTCTCAGAAGTTTCGAGCAAAGTAAAAAAAATTGCAATTTTTTGGCGCGAAAAGTTGCGAGAGGTCCGTACTGGTGTGATACGGACCTCGTACTCAGCCAATCAAAAGCCTCTATTTTAGTTACGGACCTGAGTTACGGACCTCAAAAAAAAAAGTTACTTTATCATTTTAAAAGTTCTAAATAAGACAATAAAAAAGTTTGAGGTTAGGGACACTTTAATCACTGTTGTATATGGTAATTAAGCTTGTCTCACAGGATCATACCAGGCATCTATCATTACACTCAAAAATGTAAGTTATATAACTACGTCTTATAATTGTTTAATTTATTATATTTTATCATTCTTAGTTGAACGGAACATCTTAACAGGCTTGAAGCCCAATTGCAGGGATTCATAGGGCGATTTAAGGTCGTTATCCGAGAAGACCCGACTATATAAGTACAGGTATGACGTCGTTCACCATGCATTCGTAACTTGTCGAGTTTTGGGCCTCTACCTTACACTTCCAGACTACAGTATAAGTATGAAATCCGTCGTTCACCATTCGTTGCTTGTCTTTTACGAATCGTGTATATTTTACGCTTGCCAGTCGTACGACTCGTGGTTAGCCTGTATTTTAAAGTGCCCATGACCCCAAATACGATATTACTGATATAGATTCTACATGAAGTAAATAGTTGAATATCAAGATGGTTTATGATTTGAGCTTTGCGTTGATGTTTTATAAAGGTTTGTTTGTCAGAAATGCTAATGATGTGACGTCATTTACGGCACATTTCGGATACAATATTCTACTGTTAAAGCAAATTAATCTAACTCAAACGTTGATGATGTACTAATGACCACTATAGTAAAGATTTTATCAACTTTTTCACTCAAATCTTCAACCAGTCTATCCCACGGAAAGCAGAAAAGAAAGCCAAATGCCGTAAATGACGTCACATCATTAGAATTTCAGTTGAAACAAACCTTTATAGCACATCAACGCAAAGCTCAAATCATAAAATATTTTGGCATTCAACTTTTCACTTCATGTAGAATATATATCAGTAATATCGTATTTGGGGTCATGGGCACTTTAAACGCACATTGATACTATAAGTAATGTACCATTTGTTACTTGCCGTTTACGAGTCGTTAATTAACACGCTTATCAGTCGTACGACTCGTGAACTTTTTGAGCCTCTATACCTCTATAACTATGAGGTCCGTTCTCCATTTACCAATAGCATATTTGAAAACACCATTCGTTAAATACAATTACAATTCGTGATTTACATAATAATAATAATAATTTATTAATTTCTATAGCGCTGTTACTAGTTGTTCACAGCGCTTTACAATATTACAGTTAAAAACTAGTTACGGTAATAATATGTAATAATCCTATTTACAATTCATCTTTTAACATGTATTCAGTAAGAAACGAAAAAGAAAGAAAAAACAAATGTCAGCGATCGCAATGTCGACTTGCAGCCCTCAACATGGACGTAATATTTCCGAGATGACAAGTTAGATTCAAGCCAAGCAAGAACATTGCCTTTGACACCAAAGCGATGAGATAATCGTGATAGCAGAATAGTGTGGTCTACAGTATCAATAGAAGAATAGTGTGGTCTACATACAGATCGAAAGCACACTTTCACGACCCGTATAGATGCGACAGTATTGGACAACCATCTTCTGTATATTGTAGTTTTATACCCCTCCTTTTGAACATATTTTCCTTGATCTCTTCTATCACTCCTGTGAAGCCCTGTGTGAAGTTGTGTGTCAGTGTTGTTATTGTCTCGTATTTCATTTCATTATAAACTAAATGGTGAGCAGAAAATATTAACTATTTAGTATATTTTGCAGATATATTGCTATGGGTTTGAGTAATATTGTCTGACAAATTGTACAATTTGCTACGTAATGCTCAGTCAAATAACCAAGTATACAGTTGCTAATCAACAAAAACTTTCATATTGGGACTCGAGAAGAGCAGCTGAAGTAAATCCGTCAATCATTCTGTAGAAAAGTGCACATCATTCTGTTTTAGTTACCACTGCTATAATTTTCAATTGTATTGTAAGTTCTTTTGTGTTTAAAATTTTTTATGAGTACTGACAAAGTCACAAACAGTTGTCATACCTCATATTGACATAGTATTTTCTGCAACTGTACAATATAACCGATGACGAGAACCACTCCAGTGTATGATTCCTGTCTTCCTTTCATTTCCATACTGCTTTCGCACAATGATTATTCTTTTCAGTGGGTCCTGTAATACTTCACAACATTGCATTGCATTGCATTGCATTGCATTGCATTGCATCACACCATATCACACCACATCACATCACATTACATTACATTACGCTACATTACATTACATTACATTAAGTCACGTAACATTACATTACAACTTCATAAGACAACTTCATGGATATTATATAGAACATTATTCTTGGATAATTGAATTCAAGTAAACCTGCTTCCCCTCGAGAAATAAGCCGTCATTGGACAAATGTTGCTAAACTGTGTCTGGTAGAATTTTATATAGTTGGTTCGATTCCAACTCACAGTCTATTGAACATAATATTTGTCGCCCAACCTTTATTTTAAAAAAATAAAAATAATTAATTTTCAGAGACAATGCTTGAAAATCGCTTCTATAAAATCGATTCTATTCGAAATTAAGAATTAGCTTAGGTCTGACTCTAAATTCCATGACGAGCTCGAGTGATATTTTATTTTTAGTCCTTGCTAAGCTTTCGCATTTACAAGCAACGTTAAATGTGCGTTTCCAAACATCGAAAAACCTATTGATATTTGTTTTATATCTGAGTCTTGGCTTGATAGACGTATAGACCTCTTTCATAATGGCACCAGTTTAAATATTCTTTTATATGCATGCAAATTAGACTTTCTGGCCTCGTTACAAAGCGAAGATTCTTTGGAATTACAGACACACGAAGGTCAGAAGGCTAATTTAAATGAATATAAAAGAATATTTAATTTGGGTGCTATTATGAAAGAGGTCTATACCAAATCATCTACCGTCCAATCACCTTTCCATCACAGGTTTCCAAATTGCTAGAACGCTGTGTCTTGACCAAGATACGAGACCATTTGTTACAGTATATTAATACCAATCAACATGGGTTCATTCCTGGAAAGTACTTGTACTACACAACTAGTACAGGTTTTGGAACTCATTGGACAACGGAAAACAGACAGACATAATTTACCTCGACATGGTTAAAGCACTCGATAAGGTACGGCACAGCGTAATACTCGAAAATTTGCGAGAAATTAATATCCACGGAAACCTCCACTCCTGATTTGATTCTTACCTGTTCAACTTCATCCATTCTTTCCGTTACATCATGTGTCCCACAGGGATCCATTCTTGGTCCTATGCTTTTCTTACTATACGTAAACGACTTATCAGACTCCGTACTATCTTCAAGCATCACCTGTTTCGCTGAGCTTTTCAGAACAATCAATTCTTGTTCAGACGCACAGTTCCTCCAAGACGACCTTAATAGACTGGATAAATGGTCCTGCAGTCTGGTCTTTACTTTAACGAACTAAAGACGAAGTCTCAATCCATTACTCGTATAAAAGCACCAGTCGAGCATCAATATCACCTTGAACGAGATCTTGGAGTCCGGATGACACAGAATTACGAACGTAAATTCTTGATAGTAACAACATATAAAAATGTTAGCAAAATCTGAATAAATTAAGTTTAGATTTTAAAACAGGCAATTTTCACCATGATCCCTATATAAGGTAGTATAAAGCTGAAATGTAAAAACGCGTTCTTTTGATAGGAATTTTTACTTTTACTTTTAAACAACGAAATTTTGCACACGAACGTAAATTCTTGATAGTAACAACATATAAAAATTTTAGCAAAATCTGAATAAATTAAGTTTAGATTTTAAAACAGGCAATTTTCACCATGATCCCTATATAAGGTAGTATAAAGCTGAAATGTAAAAACGCGTTCTTTTGATAGGAATTTTTACTTTTACTTTTAAACAACAAAATTTTGCACACGAACGTAAGGAAAATTGTTTCACCAGGGCCCATGATGGTTGTCCAATACTGTAGCAAGCATACGGATCGTTAGTTTCGTGAAATTTTGGTTACGATCGGACAAGTCGTTTTGTCATACGAGCCGTAGCGGACTGTATGGTATATTTCACCATCCGTAAATTTAGATTTTCGATCCGTACGAGTCGTATCGGATGGTAAGCTAATTCTCGATCCGTAAATATAGTGTGTCGATCCGTACGGGTCGTGACGAACCGTATACTACATTTCTCCATCCGTGAATATAAGAAGTATCGTGTGTAGCTAATTAAGGTAGCCCGCAAAAACGTTGTCGATCCGTACGAGTCGTATCGGATGGTAAGCTAATTCTCCATCCGTAAATATAGTGTGTCGATCCGTACGGGTCGTGACGAACCGTATACTACATTTCTCCATCCGTGAATATAATAAGTATCGTGTGTAGCTAAGGTAGCCCTCAAAAAAGTTGTCGATCCGTACGAGTCGTATCGGATGGTAAGCTAATTCTCCATCCGTAAATATAGTGTGTCGATCCGTACGGGTCGTGACGAACCGTATACTACATTTCTCCATCCGTGAATATAATAAGTATCGTGTGTAGCTAAGGTAGCCCTCAAATAAGTTGTCGATCCGTACGAGTCGTATCGGATGGTATGCTAATTCTCCATCCGTAAATATAGTGTGTCGATCCGTACGGGTCGTGACGAACCGTATACTACATTTCTCTATCCGTGAATATAAGTGGTATCGTGTGTAGCTAAGGTAGCCCTCAAAAAAGTTGTCGATCCATACGAATCGTATCGGATGGTATGCTAATTCTCCATCCGTAAATATAGTGTGTCGATCCGTACGGGTCGTGACGAACCGTATGCTACATTTCTCCGTGAATATAAGTAGTATCGTGTGTAGCTAAGGTAGCCCTCAAAAAAGTTGTCGATCCGTACGAGTCGTATCGGATGGTACGCTAATTCTCCATCCGTAAATATACTGTGTCGATCCGTACGGGTCGTGACGAACCGTATACTACATTTCTCCATCCGTGAATATAAGTAGTATCGTGTGTAGCTAAGGTAGCCCTCAAAAAAGTTGTCGATCCGTACGAGTCGTATCGGATGGTAAGCTAATTCTCCATCCGTAAATATAGTGTGTCGATCCGTACGGGTCGTGACGAACCGTATGCTACATTTCTCCATCCGTGAATATAATAAGTATCGTGTGTCACTAAGGTAGCCCTCGAAAAAGTTGTCGATCCGTACGAGTCGTATCGGATGGTAAGCTAATTCTCCATCCGTAAATATACTGTGTCAATCCGTACGGGTCGTGACGAACCGTATACTACATTTCTCCATCCGTGAATATAATAAGTATCGTGTGTAGCTAAGGTAGCCCTCAAAAAGTTGTCGATCCGTACGAGTCGTATCGGATGGTAAGCTAATTCTCCATCCGTAAATATAGTGTGTCGATCCGTACGGGTCGTGACGAACCGTGTACTACATTTTTCCATCCGTGAATATAAGTAGTATCGTGTGTAGCTAAGGTAGCCCTCAAAAAAGTTGTCGATCCGTACGAGTCGTATCGGATGGTAAGCTAATTCTCCATCCGTAAATATAGTGTGTCGATCCGTACGGGTCGTGACGAACCGTATACTACATTTCTCCATCCGTGAATATAATAAGTATCGTGTGTAGCTAAGGTAGCCCTCAAAAAAGTTGTCGATCCGTACGAGTCGTATCGGATGGTAAGCTAATTCTCCATCCGTAAATATACTGTGTCGATCCGTACGGGTCGTGACGAACCGTATACTACATTTCTCCATCAGTGAATATAAGTAGTATCGTGTGTAGCTAAGGTAGCCCTCAAAAAAGTTGTCGATCCGTACGAGTCGTATCGGATGGTAAGCTAATTCTCCATCCGTAAATATAGTGTGTCGATCCGTACGGGTCGTGACGAACCGTATATACTACATTTCTCCATCCGTGAATATAAGTAGTATCGTGTGTAGCTAAGGTAGCCCTCAAAAAAGTTGTCGATCCGTACGAGTCGTATCGGATGGTAAGCTAATTCTCCATCCGTAAATATAGTGTGTCGATCCGTACGGGTCGTGACGAACCGTATACTACATTTCTCCATCCGTGAATATAAGTAGTATCGTGTGTAGCTAAGGTAGCCCTCAAAAAAGTTGTCGATCCGTACGAGTCGTATCGGATGGTAAGCTAATTCTCCATCCGTAAATATAGTGTGTCGATCCGTACCGGTCGTGACGAACCGTATAGTATGGACTTGACGATCGTTGAATAGGCTAATGAGTATTGTGTGTGTCAAAAATATGCGTCGAGAACGTTCTGCCGTATGTTATATTCATGGCGTTCTTATCAGAAGTGAAATGCTGCGTAGCGACTGACACAAAAGCAGTGGATACGAGGTTGGCTGTAGAAGTGTTCAGCATTAAAATACAGAACGATTGCTTTCACGGTAAGAATAACCAGAAATAACCAGTTATTTATTTACTGGGAATCGAGTAGTTGACAATAATCGACTCCGCTGTTTTGTCTGTTTTCGCTTATGAACTGCCAAAATTCGAGAGTATTTGAGAGCCTGTGGACAAGAATCCCGATTACCCGATAAATTTCGATAACAGTACTTTACTAAGTTGGAGTAATGAAGGATTATGTAAATGTGTTCGACGCATGTGCACCAATAAATGGTGAATGAAGATTGGTTTATAAACATAAAATTATGCTGTAACGAATTATGAGAATACATGAGCATCTCAATAATTGAACCTCAATGTTTTTGACAACGGTAGTCCCGCATTCCCGTTCGTTAGTTCGATTTGAAATATGACCGCTAGATAAGTCAGCCGCATATATTACAAAAGTGAAGTTCGATTTGGAAAACGTGTCGCTTGAATGGAAAATTTATAGTCACGAGGCTTGCTCGTTTCAAGTAAATGTTGTTCGAATTAGATGTTCAAATGATCACATTGAATTTTGACATTATAAACGCGCCATATGACCACCATATGTTATTTGAATATTGCAAATCCTAAGCTATATGATCGCCTTTATACGTGGTTTATATTCTGCATTCATTCTGCTGGCCTAGCTGAACACTTGTACGGGGAAGTGGTGCGTAGAATTGTGCAAAATTGCAAAAATAAGTGGTAGGCTTATTGCAGTGAAAGTAACATCAATATAGCTGTGGCTGCAATACATCTAAAATAGAAGATAAATGTTATTGCAAACAAAGAATTTGATAATTGTGGTAACAATGACGAGTTGGCCGCCTTGGCCCATGTCATGACAGTGTCAGCATATTAAAGCGTGGTGTGAGTGATCGTGGTGGCAAGAAATCGCAGGTTACAATATCCTGTATAACACGCGGCGTGTTATAAGTTCCCAAGCGTTTCAGCTGATTTATAAGTTCCCAAGCGTTTCAGCTGATTTTGTTTATAGTTATGACAAGCGAGTCGTCATATAAGTTAATATTTCTTTAGCGTTTCAGGTGATTTTGTTTATATAGCGACGTCATATAATAAGTTGACTTCCTTGAGCGTTTGCAAGGTTTTTTTAGAACTGGAGGCAATCCTGTATAAATCATCATGTATATATGACAAGCGACGTCATATAAATTCATATTCCTTGAGCGTTTACAAGGTTTTTTTAGAACGAGGCAATCCTGTATAAATCATCATGTATATATGACAAGCGACGTCATATAAATTCATATTCCTTTAGCTTTGCAAGGTTTTTTGAGAACGAGGCAATCACGTGTATAATACACGACGCGATAGAAGTTCATATTCGTTTAGCGTTTCAGGTGATTATGTTTATAGTTATATGACTTCAGCGCTTGATTGAGGAACTGAGTTATTTAAGAACGAGGCATGGATCATGTATCACATGCGACGTAAAATAAATCCTGTATAAATCATCATGTATATATGACAAGTGTCTGCGACGTCATATAAATTCATATTCCTTGAGCGTTTGCAAGGTTTTTTGAGAACAAGGCAATGCTGTATAACACGACGTGATATATAAATCATGCATATATGACAAGCGATGTCATATAAATTCATATTCCTTTAGCTTTGCAAGGTTTTTTGAGAACGAGGCAATCGTGTATAATACACGACGCGATAGAAGTTCATATTCGTTTAGCGTTTCAGGTGATCATGTTTATAGTTATATATGACTTCAGCGCTTGATTGAGGAAAGTTTTTTAAGAACGAGGCAATCATGTATCACATGCTTCGTAAAAGAAGTTGTTATTGCTTTAACGTTTCAAGGTGATTGTTAATATGGTTTTAAAGTTACGATATTATTATGATATTAAGCTGTGTATTTTCGTTTACCCATTGTAAATGAAGTATTTGTAATCAGTATATACGAGCTGTACGAAGCGCACGGATCGTAAGTTGTTTAATCAGTTTTGAAAGGTTGTGATGTGCTCGCTCAGCTGGAGTTGATTGATGGTTGAACTGACGGATCGTAAATCAAGTATTTTCGTTCCGTACGATCCGTACGGATGGTAAGGTCATTTGGTGAGGTGCAATGTTCTAGCTCAGCTGGACTTCATTCGTGAAGCGCAGGCTGCGCAGCATGACGCAATTAACCAAACGAAAATGTAGATTACTGATCGTAAATAACGTTTACCATCCGTATACGATCCGTATGACTCACGAAACGAGAATGTAGATTACGGATCGTAAATACCGTTTACGATCCGTATGAATCCATGAGCGAAGTCACGAAACGAAAATATAGATTACGGATGGTAAATAACCTTTACGATCCGTATGAATGCGACAGTATTGGACATGTATGGGGCCCATGCCTCTCTGCAATGTAGATATGCATTCGAACCATTTTAAAGTACACCATAATTTCAAAATAATGTGACTTCGTAATATATTTAAACTTGAGACATCATATATACCTAAATTTCGTTATAAAAAATAATATGGCATGCATGTGTTTGCTCATCCATTTTACTGTACTAATAATATACAGGACAATTTTTGACGACTGTGATTGGATGATTCGAATGCAGTTAATCCCAAACAGCATTGCAAAAATATGTGATCACAGTGCAAAAACTTGTTATCACAGTGCAAAAATCTGTTATCACAGTGCAAAAACATACATCACAGTGCAAATATATGTTATCACACAGTGTCTCGAACATACTATTACTTACTAATAATATACAGGAATATGAGTTCTCGTGCAATTTGAAAAAACACGTACTCCTAAGTTTTTCAAAGATCTCAAATAGCATTCATCGTTCGTACTCGTGCAGCTATTTTGATAGTCTTTGAAAAACTCACTCGTGCGTGTTTTTTTTCCAAATTGCACTCGAAATTATACTATTACCTATACTAAATGCACGGTGCCCAAAGTAAATGGTAGTTACTGGCAAAGTGCAAGAAGCTGGGCTCATCTGTTCAAAACCTGCAGTGAGGAACTAGTATGGCTCAGTTTTGAGTTTTCTACGTAAATGTACATGTTCATGTTATGCGCGCAAACGATAATGGCACAACATACTGAAATAAGATAGAAAAAAGATCACAGTTCATAATTAACGATCTATAATCAACAACAAGTCTCAGGATACATTATAATACCACAATCCACCGTAGCAAAAAAGATGGCGGCTTGTACTTTTTTCACCACAGCAAAGTGACAAAATGTGTGAGATGATGTCAACTTAGTGAAATTTAACAAAGTTTCCAAAACAAGATTGGTCAAGTTCAAAAATACTTTCTAACCCTTTAATAAAGTCAGTCAAGCCACCAGAAACGCTTGCTGATGTAATGACTGTTCCTTTATCACTTCCATGGGAATGAGTGTCAACAACTAACATAGAACCATCTTCAGAGGACATCATCAGATAAGACTTTCCACTGCAAACAAAAATTGCAGCTGACTTTTGATGTTGAATCTTTTCCAGCTGGTAAATGAGTCGTGATGGTTCGTGAGGGTCTGAAAGACGCACCGCAAGGGGTTCCTCCACCACAATGTTGGAAACTGGGCGTAAAGCAACCACTGCCTCTTCTGGAGATAAATTCCTTACTCCTAGTTGTGTCTCGTCGTAAATGCGATTTCCCAAACGTATACATTTCTCGACTAGAGAATACCAAAGCTTGTTCAACTGACCACCAAGCGGAAACTTGAGGTCAAGGTCCAAAATTGTTTTGCCCAGAATTAGCGTAATAATGGTGCATGCGCTGCTTCCATTGCGACCATCAAGTGTACTTTGGCTTATGCTAGCTGGGAATATCCAACAATGTGTGCCTGTGTTTCCAACTTGTAAGCAACGTACGTCACTAGGATTTGACACTGGTGGAGATGTTTTCGGCGTTGCTGAGTTGGCAAGAGGAGATATCAACGAATCAGATGGCGTATTGGCACAAACAGACAAAATTGGTTGTTGGACGGTTGAAGCTGGTACTCCACTAAGCTGAGCATTACTGGAAGATGCGGACTCGTCAACGGTGCACCCAGTGGATAGAGTTCTGGACATTTCACTCGGAAAACTCTGTTCGGAGATAGATGCATCTGAAAATTGATTATCTAGCACACCTGTCGGACGCCGGATACATTCCCTGGGACGTTTAGGGGGTGGTTGTCTCTCCTCAGTGGTGTTTTCGACACTACAGCTTGGATTGATAACTAACTGCCCATTTATGTTTCTCACTAGGTTATCCCCGAACTATATAAAACATGTAACATAATAAGGTCATATTAATAATCAATCTCCGAGTGGCGAACATAAACACATAAAAACCATCACGCCCATTACAAACCTTTTCCACCCATGCAGGACTATATTATGATGTCCTGACAAACCTAAACTGTCCCTAAATATGCAGTGATTACTTGTAGTTTATTAAACGTGACAACTGGGTAACGTGTCTGAGAAAGAGTGACCAGCAAATCACACAAAACAAAAAGTGTTTTGAAAACATACTATAAGAAAAAAACTTAACTGAAAACTTATCAAGTTAACTGAAAAAAGGATAAGTAATACACTTCATGTTCACTAGCCTCACTGGTCTGTTCCCATTACCTTTCTCCTGTGTTTCTCGAATATTTTCCCATTGATTTTTTCGTTACAGAAATGAGTGACCAACCGTTCCACAAATACTGCATTGAGTGCATTCATCGAAGTCGTGAAGTAATTGTCCCTATTCCTTCGGTTATTGAGTTGCTCTGCTGTTTCCAAATTCATTTTTCCCGCCAGCTGTTTCACCAGACCAGTTCTTCGTAGTATGTCAGCAGGGTTAGAGGAATTTGCCTCGTGGAAAGGATCGAAAAGGCAGAAATGGTCTTTACATCCTGTGACTGGGTTGGTTAGTGTTTGATGACCAGATGCATGCTCGTAATCAGGTAATAGTTCTCGACTGTGAGGAAACCATGGCCAGTCTATCTTCAGGGTCTCATTCTTAGCGCTTTCGATGTTTTTCTCAGATGCAGCAGCAACTCGTCCTTCGTTTGGATTAAACACGTCAAATCCTCTCCTACGGGCATGCGCGACAATCATGTTCGCCATATCAACAACAACAATATTTGGAAGGGAGGCTAAATTCATCAACATGTCCACATGATCTCTTGGGCCTTCATGGCGTAATAACCATTTCAAACCGTAGCAAACACCATGTCTACAGGTCAGTCCAAGCCAGCCTCCTAAATCAGAACATGTTTCAAAAATAATATTATTAACGTCTTTCTCTCTCTCTCACTAGCACCCTCTTTTTTTCTTTCCTAATTCCTCTCTCTGCCCATCCATTTTTATTCCTCTCTCGATCCTGTTAAAAGAAAGGGAATAAATGTGGCAGGCAGTGGCTAGATATATGCACCAGAGAATAGGTGAGAAACGTAACTGATCATAATTCACAGCGAAAAGTAACAAACCTGAACCACCCCACATTTTCGTAAAAAGCTTCAAGAACGTCTCGTTGCAGTTTAGCGCATGTTTCATACGGATGGCAATATCTAATTTCGACCCAGAATGGTCAATACCCAATTTTCGAGCTAAATCCCTGATAACTGAAACCTGATAAAAAATGTAACGAGGAAAGTATTGCTTCAAGACATAATAAATTATTTATTGTTTAAAACCGTCTTTGTCCACCAATCCAAAACGTTATACCTTGCCCTCCGTGAATAAATCCATGAGTTTCTCAATCGTTAAGTCATCAGGGGAAGCTCCATAAGCGTTGATATCAGCACGGTGTTGGGCTTTTCGGTGCTCAGAATTGACGAGAATGGGGCCTCTTCTGCAATTGGGACCAACATAGGGAGACCAGTTGTTGTAAGAAGGGAATACTTCCATTGTGTTCTTCTCCACTCCTGTTTACAATATAGACAAAATGACGTATAACCATGTATATATAAACCTACATGTGATTAAATTATAAATTTGTTTTAATAGTTTCATGAAATAATACCTTTGATAAAACCACGATACAAAATTCCATTGCATACTTGATTCCAGTAGCTATCACTGTCTACCATATCTGGATCAGATATATTATCTGTCTCTGCAGGAAGTTCAAGGTCACTAACTATACGGTAGAAATAATAACACATTTTCAGGTACAGTAGGTGATGTTACATGAATTGCGGCCCCCACTTTGATAAGAATCTACCTGCGCATGACTGTTAAAATACTTATTCTACCTGCTAATTCAAATATTCCCTTTTTATCTACATCTAGAGATAACATGGGTGGGTAATGGCCACACAGCACGCATTCAAATCCATAGCAATGATCACTAAGTGCCTCAAAGTGCAGATAAGCATTTAACAAAACAGATCTTGGCAAACGATTTGGTCTCAGCTGCAGCCACTCCTCCAAAGCCTCAACACTACGGCCAACAGCAGTATGAACCTATATAAAAAAACAATTAACAAAAACTCTTTACTTGTATTTAATAGCACGTCGCGCACACCCCGCTTGGTCATCACAGGAAAATATCAGACCAGCTTGGTCTTTCATGTACGGCCCAAGTCTCCTGGCTCGATCTCAATCTGATATTTAATAAGTTATTATTATGCACATATCAATGTTTAAATCCCGGCCCTTACAAAAAAATCCTATAGGAATTCCTATAGGAATATTGCATTTCCTTTAGGAATTGAGCCAAAATCTAATAGGAATAAATTTCCTGTAGGATTTGGGCAAAAATCTAATAGAAATTCCTATAGGAATTCGTATTGGATTTTCATGATTAAGGTGGGGAGGTCGGCATATGTCGAACATTTCAAATGCTTTGCAAAATAATTCCCCATTGCTGCAGATAGCAATATTCATCAAATACCCCCAATGGGTATTAGATAGGCCTTTAAATAGATCAAATTAAGACACAAGTAAACAATTGTTAATTATTAACCCACTCTCAAGCCAAGATAGTAATCAAATTATTCCTAAGTATCAAGTCTGAAATGTCTCACATATACCGACCTCCCCCTGGGGCTTAATTACATATTGATAGGTGCATTAACAGTAGGTGACACTGTACATAAATCATTGTACATAATTTGTTAATGAGGCAGTCACAGCAATTAGCACATACTTGAATGAATTTTCTGATCAGGTCACAAATGCCTAAACTTATTAACCAGTCATCGTTGTAGTTATGTACCCCATCTTTATACTCCTGGTATCTGTAAGCCATTTTGCAGGAACTGCAGAATTTTACAAATATGGATACACCTGAAAATGTATGAATATTTAAGTTATCAATATTATCAGTCTTTCAGTAGTTTAGCTGTCAGATGAATGCACACATGTATATATATATGCAACGCTCGCTACCGTTGTGGCAGTTTGAGCGCTCTGGCCCCATGCGCACTTCACGCTATCTGGATGTTCTGATTTCCGGTGCTATCCCACAAGCTGTTGTCAATGACGATCGCAAGTGTATAATAGTCCAGCCAGACTCATCCAGATTGTTCCAAGCTACACTGTAGATTGAATTATATATATATATATACTTCAGGCGAAGAGAGAGGATCTATGAAGGGTCTCTCGAAACAGAACTGTAGTGCTTTTTTAAATGAACAATCTTAGGTTTTAATCTTTAATCTTTAATTTTAACTTAGCTCCACTTTGGTGTAGAGCACTATACGGCTGAAGGAGAAAACCAATTTGTATATATATATATATATATATATATACTATATATATATAACTATATATATAATAATATACTATATATATATATACTATATATATATATATATATATATATATATATATATACGAAAGTATACAATGTGCCCTACCGGCTATCACCATATGGCTTTATGGTAACTGTGGACTTGGGACCCACTATGTACGGCTACACATTGTTGGATTACATTGTGGAGTCACCAGAGTGCTCAAACTGCGAGCAGTGAGCAATGCATAATGCTAACAGTAAACGTCTCATTGAGAGAGACTCTCCGCCCAATCCATGAGAGTGCTCAAACCACATGAGCGGTGAGCGTAATATATACGAAAGTATACAATGTGCCCTACCGGCTATCACCATATGGCTTTATGGTAACTGTGGACTTGGGACCCACTATGTACGGCTACACATTGTTGGATTACATTGTGGAGTCACCAGAGTGCTCAAACTGCGAGCAGTGAGCAATGCATAATGCTAACAGTAAACGTCTCATTGAGAGAGACTCTCCGCCCAATCCATGAGAGTGCTCAAACCACATGAGCGGTGAGCGTAATATATACGAAAGTATACAATGTGCCCTACCGGCTATCACCATATGGCTTTATGGTAACTGTGGACTTGGGACCCACTATGTACGGCTACACATTGTTGGATTACATTGTGGAGTCACCAGAGTGCTCAAACTGCGAGCAGTGAGCAATGCATAATGCTAACAGTAAACGTCTCATTGAGAGAGACTCTCCGCCCAATCCATGAGAGTGCTCAAACCACATGAGCGGTGAGCGTAATATATACGAAAGTATACAATGTGCCCTACCGGCTATCACCATATATATATATATATATATATATATAATATATATATATATATATATATATATATATATATATTATATTTTCGCTTACCTCAAAACTGGTCTGCTACAACTTGTTTCATCTGTAAAAGAATCTTCAGGCAGTGACAATATCGAAAGGGATGACCGCTTATTTATAGGCTTTCTGCCGGAAAGTGGGGGCGTATGTGGGGGACAAAGCATGAGGTCATGGCTTTGTTTGCGTTGATTACGCGAAATTTATTACGATGACGACACTGTGAAATTATTTCCGCTCTTTTGTTGAGTAAACTATTCTTATTTTTTTCTTTTAAAATACAAAATTTTTCTTCTAAACATAAATTGCATCGTTTTGATCCTCCTGTGTACGAAATAGAATGTTTTAGAATTTGCCAATTAATACTGAAATCTTTATTGTTTTCTTTCAATGTCCAAATATATTTCGAAAGTTCGGTGTCATTTTCATGCTTTTTATGTTGAAAAGATTTAGTGTGGTTGGCCAATCGCTCTTTGAATGTGGTTGCAGTCATACCAATGTAGTGTTTTGTTTCGTTTGTGATGTTTACTGTCACTGTTGCTTTGTATACTATGTCTCTAGTCATGCATTGTTCTTGAAGCGGGCAAATGGTGTTCTCTCTACAACTGCAATTAGTAGCGTCCCTATCCTGCGGTTTGATGTTCCTAGCTATGCGTGCATTGTGCTTAGTGATTATTGACTTAACATTGTTCATGCAGCTGTAACTTACTTTAACTGTATTTCTGTTAAAAATCTTATGGAGCTTGTGGTGCGGAGGGAAATGTTTGTCAATTAGGCTAAGGAAATTACGTCCTATGTTAGTGCTGACACTCTTGCTAAATGGTGGGTTGAACCAAATGATATTGCGTTGCCTATTCCTACGTGGTCGTTGCGGTGTATCATGAGTGTAGCTAAGTTCATGATTAAAGTTGCTGTGCCTAAGCGCGTTCTGATATAAGGGTGCAGATTCCTGAAAAGTTTGCTCATCTGACGAAAGGAGTTTAATGCGTTTGTTAATTGATGCAGGTAGTTGCCTTGTTATGCTTGGTGGATGGTTAGAGTGCATATTTATGTATAGCGGATCGTCATTGGGCTTCCTATAGGGCCTATAGTTTCCATTGTTAAGGTCGAAAGTTACATCTAAAAAGTTTACTATACGTAAATTTGATTCGGCGGTGATTTTTAGGTCAAATTGCTCGAAAATTTTGTGGAGATCTTTTCTTGTTTTGTCTGCTAAACGTGCTGATTTACTTTTTATGATAGCCAAACCGTCATCTCTATATAGGCCGATGCTTTCTTTGCCAAATTTCTTACTTAGGTGGTTTAAAATGAAAAGGCCTACGAGCTCACAAATTTCCGCGCCGTCGAAACTGCCCATGGTAACGTCGAACAAATTCTTGCTATCTTTTTTTATCCATGAAATTCCGCTATTGAAAAGGAGAGATTTTCTAGCGTGTTTTATTATTGAAATGTTGTTTTGAGGTATAGTAGCCAAATTTGAAGCCCAGGACAGAGCTTGGTCCAATAGTTTTTCAGAAATAGATGGATAGAAATCGACAATGTCAAATGAAATGAAACTGTGTCTGTCCTTATCTTTTATATTGCCAAACCACTCAATAACTTGTTTTGTATTTCTCCATTGATTTAAATTCAGTTTTTGTCTCAAATTAGAATTAATTTTGTCCAAAATAGCTTTGCTTAGTTTTCCGGATTCGCTTTTGGCGGGGTTAATTAATCGACATTTTGGGTTGTTTTCGAAATTTTCTTTGTGGTCTTTTAAAGATATAAATGCTTCGCGTTTTTTCATTTTTTCAATTCTGTCGCCGATTCCTAAATTGTTCGAAATGTCTTTTAGTTCTGAGTCAATTTCATCTATAGAGTCCTCTGATCCATGCTTATATGTTTTTGTGATGTTGTCATGTAAGAGGTTGTTGTATATGTCGGGCGGGGTTTCATAAATATTCCGAGTTTTGTCTGCAAAAATGAAAATGTTGGGAGACGTATTAATTTTCTTTAAATCGTTAGCCAAAGATTTCTGAAATTGGTTCCTATATGGCCGGAATTGTACATTCTCGATTAGTTTTATAAGTTCGTCTTCGAAGGGTTTCATATCTGGAATCGGAGGAGGTGTTTTGTTGGACGCAAGGCCGAAAAAGGCCGAAATAATCACTAAGCACAATGCACGCATAGCTAGGAACATCAAACCGCAGGATAGGGACGCTACTAATTGCAGTTGTAGAGAGAACACCATTTGCCCGCTTCAAGAACAATGCATGACTAGAGACATAGTATACAAAGCAACAGTGACAGTAAACATCACAAACGAAACAAAACACTACATTGGTATGACTGCAACCACATTCAAAGAGCGATTGGCCAACCACACTAAATCTTTTCAACATAAAAAGCATGAAAATGACACCGAACTTTCGAAATATATTTGGACATTGAAAGAAAACAATAAAGATTTCAGTATTAATTGGCAAATTCTAAAACATTCTATTTCGTACACAGGAGGATCAAAACGATGCAATTTATGTTTAGAAGAAAAATTTTGTATTTTAAAAGAAAAAAATAAGAATAGTTTACTCAACAAAAGAGCGGAAATAATTTCACAGTGTCGTCATCGTAATAAATTTCGCGTAATCAACGCAAACAAAGCCATGACCTCATGCTTTGTCCCCCACATACGCCCCCACTTTCCGGCAGAAAGCCTATAAATAAGCGGTCATCCCTTTCGATATTGTCACTGCCTGAAGATTCTTTTACAGATGAAACAAGTTGTAGCAGACCAGTTTTGAGGTAAGCGAAAATATAATATATTTGCTCTAACTATATGTTGTTGAGCACTCTTTGCATTTCGTAGACCAAAACCTACACGTATATATATATATATATATATATATATATATATATATATATATATATATATATATATATATATATATATATATATATATATATATACAGTATATGTACCTTTATGTACCTAGCCGTAATCTCCGGTCAGCACAGAGTAAACAATTAGTTTTAGAAAGTTTTAATTTACGTACATACGGTTTTAGGGCTTTTTCACATGCTGCACCTTTGGAGTGGAATGCTCTGCCGCAGCAAGTGAGGTTCGCTACATCTCTATCAAGTTTTAAAAACCAACTTAAGACCTACCTTTTTGAGAAAGCATATGAACTGTAAATAATTACTTTTATTTTTAGATTCTTAGATATATAGATTTTAAACTATTTTTAATTCCTTGTAAACCACCACAATGTAATGGTAACGGTTTTTAGAGTTTTGTAAAGCGCTATTGGGCAATGTATTTTATTGGAAATAGCGCTATATAAATAAATAAATATTATTATTATTATTATTATATATATATATATATATATAGGCATGTCTATATAGGAAACCTATTGGAAACCTATAGGCTTATAGGCAATTGGCACGTTTTCTCCTATAGGCTTCTATAGGCAATTGGCACATTGCCTTTAGGCACCTATATACTTTTTCTGTAAGGGCCTGTGCAGCCAAGATAAGTAATTTAGCATTCATCATATGTAAACATTTTTTAAATATTATTTCAAATAACACTGTTATACTATCTGCTATAACACTGTTTTATTTTGTTTCAGAGAACTTCAACAACATTTCAAGCAATGGGTACCAGTATATAGCAGTGCACTTTTAATCATATAGGTAATTTATATAAACAATGATATATATTGAAGAATTTTTTACCTTCAATTACTCCTCTTAATGTTAACAGTTTTGCCTTTGTTGTTAATAGACGTGGTTCACCAAGTTCAACTTTACATTCAAAGCAAAGCTGTTCATTTGGAGCATAACTACAAAACACACAAAATTGTACAACATTAGAATAATCCTGTATTATAATATGTAGTAACATGATCACTTAATTACATGTATAAATTATACACAGTATATAGTAAGCACAGTTTCTTTTAGATTTCTAAACTTAACTAGATTGATTTCATGAGATTGTCATGCAGTTCTTGAGGTCACAGAGTTTTGGTTCAGATCTAGGCCTTCATGCATATTAGAACCTTATACAGGAATACTGTACAGTAAAATAATAATCTTACCTTTTCAAAAAATCATCTTTTAATGTGGTCAGTTCAATTGGTAACTGTGCTGGAATTTTCTTTTGGTTGCTTATATAATTAATTATCTTCATTGCAAGGTCAGTGCTTGAAGGAGGATAATAACATGAACTGCTCGAGGTTTCTGAAGTCTCTTCATCACCCTCATCACTGGAGATCGATTCACTTTCCATGGCAGTACTGTCACATGCTGCTGAAGCTGACTCATATGCACCCTCATCAGTGATTTCTTCATCATCCTCTACAGCCTTTTCACCAAGAATCCATGGGTATAGCTGACCAATAGCCCATTTAACCACACATTTGTGAAGGCACGAGGGAACACCTGAGCAACATCTACATGAAAACATTTTTTTCTCTGCATCAAAGGAAACAACAACACGGTTATGGAATGTCCAGTAATGTTCCTTTTTTTCATTAGCATAGATAGAGAAATGCATGAATCTGGTCTTGTCTGCAGATGGCAATTGAACAACTAGAGGAATATGTGCATCAAGTGCCTTTTTCTGCAACGTGATACATTCTATTTTCCTCTGGGGTCGTAACCACTTTAATGTGTTGATCAGAAAGTCCAAAGAAGCTTCTTTGAGATCTAAGGGTGATGAAGTAATGCTTATGTACCTACATGACTGCAAATGATCACATAAGTAGTTGCAGTTGTTGCTTCTATCCGCTGTTTCCATAACTGCTTTGCAATCAGTACAACTGCACTCTATTTCAGCTGGTGGTGAAACTTTAAACTTGCAGTGGACTGGATGGTCAGTTCCTCGCCATGTTTGCCTGACAAGAAACAGCCCCTGTGAACTATCAACGCACACTCCATCTAAAAACCTTTTTTCTGTAACAGATAACACCGATTTCTGATGTTGTGATTTCACATGAGTACTAACAGAATTTGGATGGAGCATCTTACTACAACCAATATGAGGACATTGTACCCTATCTGGCTGCATACGTAAAGACCTAGGCTCTGAATTCTTGTAGCTAAATTGAAAATTATTATCGCCAGGAGACCCATAATTTGACCGAACAAACTCATATGCTGCTGGCAATGATGGTTGTTGTTGTTGTTGTTGCTGCTGCTGTTGTTGTTGTTGTTGTTGTTGTTGTTGTTGTTGTTGTTGTTGTTGTTGTTGTTGTTGTTGTTGTTGTTGTTGAGACTGCAAGGATAGCTGAACTCGTTGTAGAACATGATGTTGCTGGTGTTGTTCTTGGTCATGTTCAGTTTGTTGTTGGACAGACAGTTGTTTTCCTGAATCTTGCACAAGTCCTGCTTTGTAATTTACATCTTGGTTGACTGATAGCTGCAGATTGTGAACTACCTTGATGTGATGTACTGCCTCTGAGGCTCTTTTAAAACCATTTCCACATCCAAAACAATGGTAGTGGCTGATTTCCTCCAAGTGTTTTCCCTCACCAGAACTGGAAGGAGCAGGCCAACTTACACCGTAGAACATTAAAAGCTGTGAATTTTGATAAAATGAGAGAATGTGACTACATTCGTTCGATCATAATATTCGTACTTCCCTCAATATGTTCAAGGACAAGGACACAAGGAATCGAGTCGTATAAACACTAACAGAGTATCCGAAAAAGGTACAAAAAGGTTTCGTTTATTTATAATATTTTAGTACATTTCGAATTGTTTAATTCAATGGCCCTAGCAAACAGTGCTGAACACGGTACAGAGCAAATGCTAATACTTGGATAATCCAAGGATCATTAACATAAACCGCGATAAAATATACCTTGACAAATACGCACTTTAAATAATGCGCACATTTGTAATATCTATATTTATCATATTTCTACTTACTTCCATATTTGATGCGATTTTCCCAGTGCAGGGATTATTTTAACGTGCAGTGATAACCAATTTGTGCAGTGATAAATGAGATTTGTGCAGTGATAAACGCAATTTTGTGCAGTGATAAATTTTTCTTTAATATTTAAGAATGGGTGTTATTCGTGAAAGGATTGCATCAGAAACTATGTTCAAAGGCACAGTACATACTACATTCCAACATATACTATTTAATATCAAAATTTAAATTAGCAAATACACAAATAAGACGATAAGTTAATGGCTCATGGTCCACTATCCTCTGATAACGTTAAAGGGACACTCCGGCCCAAATACAAATGCAGTTCATATGAAAGATCTTACTGACTTTAGTTTATTTCCAAAGTTTCAGCATTCCTATCAATTTAGTTGAGAAGATATTGCTAGTTGAAGTTGAAAATTTGTGGATTTTGACGCCATATTGGTTTTGAAAATATGACGTCATTGAGTGATTCTTTATCGTCAGTGGAGTTGTTTTGATGGCGATCACATAGTGATAGTTATTGTGAATGGTCTTTGGACGAAAATTAGTCGAAATAAACTATTTAGTTCATCATGCAGGAAAGTAGAGGAGCTTCTTAGGCATAATACGAGACACGTCACTCAGTGACGTCATATTTGAGAAACAAAATGGCGTCGAAATTGGACAAACTCTCCAACTTCAACTAGCCACATCTTCTTAACTAAATTGATAGGAATGCTGAAACTTTGGCAATAATCTAAAGTCAGTAAGATCTTTCATATGAACTACATTTGTATTTGGGCCGGAGTGTCCCTTTAAGCGTACCGTAAACTAACAGCCTTATGCCCTTACAGACCAGAAGCTAACTAAAATTATTATACATTCAAACTTCATTCTAGTTTCTTATTGGTCAACATGCTCCAGTGAATTGCAGTGAAATGGCTTGTAGTAGATTACTACCAGACTGTCACTTTGTATATTTTTAGTAAGACTATTTTGAACAATGTATAATAAAACAATTATTGGATTCGTCTTATGCATGATATCAAGAATTGTCCAGACCTCGGTCAATGTTATCCGCCTCAGCCTTCGGCAGATAACATTGACCTCGGTCTGGATAATTCTTGATATCATGCTCAGCCTCATCCAATAATTGTATACTAGTTTCTACCATTACTGGCATTTCAACTTCCAAGATACATGAGTATACGGTAGCTACTATAGCAGCCCCTACCGCCATAATAAACAAAACGCTAGTGTTCTCACTATTTTTTAGCCAACTACCCAACGGTGCCAGCCAACCCCACATAACCTGCTTTATGCTTCTCTCAGGTCGATCGTGAGTCTGTGGTTCTGTGCCGGTGTGCTACTGTTTGACCATTGTTATTTTGAAAATGCGAATGTATGCTGTGTGAAAGGGATTAACTCATTAAAAATTGGGAACTGGAGGGCCGCTTATGTATACTATGACAGTATATGAATAGTTGATTACTGACGAGCTACGGAGCTACTCAGTGCTCCATCGCTGCTTAACGTGCCACAGAAGTTAGATTTTATGCCTTTTTCAGCTCTTTGTGCAGTGATAAAAATTCCTTAAAATAATCCCTGTCCCAGTGTACACTTTTGTAGTGTTCCTTCACTTGTGATGGTTTTCCTCTAACGCATTTCGTGATGGGACAAAGGTACAATTTACCAGCGCAATTTTGAGAACCGCAGTTCTCACGTCCGCATCGAGAGAAGTTCAAGTCTTGGAAGTCTCCAACAACGATAGAGGGATGTACACTTTCAGCAAGGCCGACCGAAGTCGAAGCCATTGCATAGCTAGCGCTTTAGATCTTCGCGCGGACGACAGCTATAATTCACCGTTAAACTAGGAGGCTGGTACGAGGGCAATGTATTTGCTCGTTAGGTAACCTGCGATCAGGCCCTATCCAAAAACGGAATGAGGGCCTGATACAAATGCTTGTTAAACCGCATGTATTCATACCAAATTTTGGTATTTTTCTGTGATTGGTCAGAATACAATTAGAATCAAATCGGCGTGTTTTGATTGGTTTTCATTAATTAAATAAACGTCCGGTTTCTTTCCTGAATCCTGATAGCGTGGGAAATATTATTATGCTATGTTGACGTTCATCCCGTGAAACTCTGTAATATTTATCATTATCTGAAACGTTGTGTTTTTGTCTGATTTAAATCAATTCTGTATCGAAATGATCACTTGAATCTGGCGAATCGAACGCTGTAGTTTTCGTCTACTTAAAATGTGAAGATCACCCGGTGATTTAATTATTTTATGTCCATTAAACCGATGTAATTTCGTAACAGATATGTTTCGTATACCTTGCCGCTGATTTTTATATAAGTTTTGACACACGATTGCTGTGTTTAGTGTTTACATTAAATTTCAACTGCGTGATTTTTCTTTGTCCCCTCATCAATCTTGCTACTTCTGGCCCAACTCTACGTAACTACATTACTTCTAAAAGTTTCTCATCAGTAACCCGAGTAAACGCCTGGAAGTGCAAATTTTCGTACATCTTCGGAATAAGCTGGTATATAAGCCAAAACCAGTGGGTAAAACCGCCAGAACGTCTTCACCACAAGAGATTAGTCTTCTTATGCGCACTCTTGTTGTTCTGGTTTAAGTGATTGAACATGATTTTATTTAAAAATTATTTACCGAGTTCTTCGGCTGTCCATTCCGTCTTCATGATTGATCTCTCACGTCTTCATGATTGATCTCTCATCTGTGTATGATCTTCACATTTTAAGTAGACGAAACCTACAGCGTTCGAATCGCCAGATTCAAGTGATCATTTCGATATAGAATTGATTTTAATCAGACAAAAACACGTTTCATATAATGATAAATATTACAGAGTTTCACGGGATGAATGTCAACACCGCATAATAATATTTCCCTGTTCTTCGGCTGTTCATTCCGTCTTCATGATTGATCTCTCATCTGTGTATAATCTTGGAGAGAATATTTGCAATGATTTGCGGGTTTACAGGTCTCGGTAAACTTTTCCAACTGCGATTCATTGCCAATAAAACGAAAGTCTGAACTTCCGGCGTATTTTGATTGGCTCGATTTAAAGTGGGTGTGTCAAAGGGAGGAAAGCCACTCAACCAACATTTGTATCAGGCGTTTCTTTTCTCCCCTCTCCCTTTTCCCCTCCCTTTCCTCTCCCCTCCCTTCCCCTCCGCCCCAGAAACGCATGATCGCAGGTTACTCGTTAGGGCAACGTATTTGCTCTTCCCAGTCCCGACCGATATGACCTTATATGGAATACGTACTATAAGTCCCTATCCGAATATGAGACGCAAAGTACGCAACGTAAATAGCGTAGACAGAAGAACGCTAAACGCTATCGAAAGATGCTCCCACCGTCCCATCCCTTAAACAAAATCACGCATTAATTCCATCAGTTAGAAACTGATGTTTGAAGGGTACAGGTTAACCCTGACTGGTGAGCGGATCAGGATCAACAGGACCAGTCAACCTGATCCTACTCCAAGCAACAAGGCACGACGAACAGAGCTGTTACCCAACCTTCCAAACGGGTAAGTATAAATAAGATCCAAGCTGGCAATCCACCGACAGATACAGTCGAGGTATGGTTTAATAGGTATATATATATATATATATATATATATATATATATATATATATATATATATATATATATATATGATCAACCGTCCTCATGCGCGGCATCGGAAATTTGGCCCTGGATTATCAGCTGATTTCAAGCCGAAACCGTAGTGTTGAAGGACAAGATAATCAAAGACAGACACAAGTAAAAGGTAAAAGGACTATTATAATTATGTACATTGTGATTGTCACCGACTCACCGGTCTGTGTTGAGCAATTAATTTGCCTTTTCTGCATAGTTTTTTTTGGTTAGGGTTAGCAATTTGGTTAGGATTAGGGTTAGGTTTAGGATTTTGGTGATATTTACTTATACCAGTAGTTTAGGGTGAAAAACATGCATACTATTGCTGTGTTTATATGACCTGGGCCTGGCCTACAATTTTGTAGCAATAAACAAGCATTACTATGTATACTTGTCAGTGTTAATACTTAATATATACACTGCTGTAGTGAATAAGGGAGAGCTCGGGGGGAAACAGACGATACAGTACATGGATGATTGTCAAGCAAGCTCATATCCTCATAAAAATTATTCTGTGTCCCGGACAGGGATAACTTTCTGATTTCCAGTGAGATTATGGAATATTACAGTATGTTTCTGACGATATAATCTTGACGTCCATGTTTTGTATACTGGTATGTATTCCATATATAATCTGTGTTTACAGTACTCCATCCATTATGGAACATGTGGTCACAACTTATTCTGTCAATGTAAAATACAGCTTATTATTATAAGTTCACATTGGGTATGTTGACAGCTACTAATACTATGTGTGTTAGCTAGATCATTGTCGACAAGCAGACTTAGGCATGGATTTCTGAATATAGGTTATAATATATATGTGCACGGTGATATAATTTAGATACTATTGTACACAATGCCATATATTATATGCTTTGTTACATGGCAAATATGGTATCTGCAATCTGCATTAGGTATTATTATAAGTAGTACTATTGTTAATGCATTATTATTATTAGTATTAATAATAATAATAATAATAATAATAATAATACAATAATATTTATACAGGATAGCGGGGTCTTGTTTTCTAACAAATTACAGTTGTTACAAATGTACAGTACAATGTTACAAAAACTAATTTTAACTCAAAAGTTGTATATCCTTCACATATTGTCAATTAAGGCAATAGATAATGGTGCTATAACATGTATGAACAGATTAATTGAAACATGGAAAATAGCTCTTTACTGGTAGATATGATGTTAAAATGCCATGGAATTTCCTAACTAGCATTACACAATGTAACTTGCTTCTAATACAAGAGGTACAAAACTTGGGATTTCTATTAACCAATCAGTTTCCCTGACATGCATTATGCCTAGAGACCTCTGATTATGACCATCAATATTTAGTTATCCATATTGCTGCCAGCTCCACATCACAGTAGTCCAATGTGGGTAGAATTATCAACTTACTGTATATAATCTATCCACACCAACAATTGGAGTATTATCCCTAATAGGTACGTCTTAGTAAATCTAATTTGAATGGATCCCTATACATTTGCACTATATATGCATGCCATCCATAGACATTTGAACGAATTTGATTTTTTTAAAGGACACTGTATGATAGAGATGCAATTTCTTCCTTCAACAGCCTTTGGTGTCTATATACAAAATACTGCATTGATTATTTCGTGAGTCATCAATATTGTGATAAAAGTAATTTCTTTCTTAGTGATTGATGGTAGAAACAGCAGTAGACCGCCCACTATTCTGTTGCTGCACTCAAAAATTTAAAAATGCCAAAATGCCCGGGTCTTGCAAGAGGCCCGGCCACATCGCCACGTCAATCACTTGTGATTGGTGTATTCTGCAGACCAATGAAATGTTGCAACCATTATGCGTATTGCGTACCTACCAGTAACACGAAGTACCCGTTCATCTCAACACTTTCCCCAATTCCACTGGCTAAAAGCATTTATTATACATTCAAAATTCATTCTCGTTTCCTATTGGTCAATTCCAGTGAATTCTTAATCTCTGGCAGGTACGACCTCATTTCTGTTGAATACTGTGAATTATTGTACGGAGGTGTCCAAAACAAAAATTATTTAACACTGATGACGTCACTAGGACCAAACGTGCAAAAATTACAAATTAAAAAGCGCCTGTAGTAGATTTGTTTGTATATTTTTATAGTAAGACTATCTTGAACAATTGTACAATAAAACAATTATTGGATTCGGCTTATGCATGATATTTAAGAGTTATCCAGACCTCGGTCAAAGTTATCTGCTTTGGCAGGTAACATTGACCTCGGTCTGGATAATTCTTGATATCATGATGCTCAACCTCATCCAATAATTGTATATTACGCTGTACTGTTACTACCATACAATAACATTATAAATGTATGAGGTGTCTAAAAATATATACTTGCAATTAAGGGATCAATATTCATACATCTCATGGAAATTTATGGGAGGGGTACACATGTCAGTCCTGGGGCCGTGTGAGACAAGTGCTGTAATTTCTTTCTTAGTGATTTATGGTAGAAACAGCAGTAAACTTCCCCACTATTCTGTTCAGTGCAGGTGCCAGGTACTGCACCCAAAAATTTAAAAAGTTTACGCTATTTAGTTTGATGTCCTATGGAAGAATTAAATTCAAACAACACAAAGCTCTCAGAGATATTGTCCACTGCAAATGTATTCAATTTTGCAAATAAATGGGCTAATACCTAATTCAAGTAAAAGAACTACAGTACTGTATTACAGTAGTAAATTAGCAACTACGCTATAAAAGTTTCAAACAGTATAAGCGGGCGAGGGGTGTTGCGTATAACGTATTTCTAGTTAGTAAAGTTAAAGCACATAAAAAATTTGGGGGAAAACGATCATGCATAGCGCGCTGTCTTGCTTTTTGTAAATTTGCGTCGACCACCCATAAAAATTTGAAACACAATGAACAACCGCAAATTTCGCACTTTCCTTAAGCAACGGAAGACCGCATGGTTGAACAAATTTCAAACCTGTCATGATTAATTTTATTGTCATATTACCACATTGTGCCTTCACTCCTTGGTTGTCAATCATCAATTCTCTTTAGTTATGTTTGCGAGTGAATCTGTTGTATAAAATGTTTACGAAAGTTTTAAATGTAATCTTCTGAACAAATATCTTCAATTAAATCTATTAAAAAACCCAACTGATCACTGACTCTACCTAAATTCCAACCTCATGTCGCCCAAATGCAATAGCATGCACAATATGTTACATAATACTAATATATATATACTAGGAGTTCTTATCAGAAGTGAAATGCTGCCTCCGGACTGACACAGGAGCAGTGGTACGAGCCGTTGGAGCAGTGTTCAGGATCACCGTGATCAAGCATGCCAGCAGAATGACACCAGAAATTTCTATAGCATATAGAGGATAAAATAGACTGTAGAATCTACACCACATATGAAGGCGATCATATAGCCTTGTAATATTAAAATAACTACGGTAATCATATGGCGCGTTTATGTCAAAATTCAATGTTTGAACGCCATACATCTAATTCGAACAACATTTACTCGAAAGAGCAAGCCATAAATTTTCCATGATCAAGCGACACTTCTGCCAAATCGAACTTCACGTTTGTAATATTTGCTGGCGGTCGTGCGGTCATAATATTTCAAATCAAACAAACGAACGGGAATAGGCGTTAACTCGGACTACAGGCTACTTGGGCTTGTGTATGACTGTCTGTAAAAGTACGCAGCCGGCAGCACAACGTATGAATATACCGCAATTTGAAAGGCAACGAATGACGGAATGAGCTATGTTTATATTGAAGTAAAAGCTAATATATTGTAAGCAATGATAGTATTAAATTTGGACAATTGGATATCTAAATGTAAAAATGTCGAACTGCGAACTATGTTGAACCGTGCAGCAGCTACAGGCATGTAAAAGTAATTTTAAAATTTAAATGGAGCGCTCTGTGGAAACCCCGCGCTTGACGAATGACATATCACGAATATCAAGGCATGTTCGATATTGCGCTTTTTTAAAAACAACTAAGTAAGGTAGCACAATAACGTTTACGTATATTGTATGCAGATAAATTATCTTTGTTTTAAGGTATAAGAGAGCTTGTAGAGTTGATTATTTGTCAAGAAAACGTTCGACGTATTTGGGTTAAATCGCGCTCCATCGAGATGACGTCAGTACCGATGTTTGTCCGCTTTTACCCATAATTCTTGCGGCCATAGCAAAAGAAATAGCTCATTTGCAATAATTTGTGAGTCAAATTTGGTTTGTTTGTCCGCTTTTTGAGCTATTAATAGCAGGCAGACTCTACGCTATTACGATGCTGTTTTTGAAGATGGCGGCCAAATTATATTTTAATTTCGTCGTTAATATGAAAGTATAGAAACATACAGCGATTGCGTTTGTTATCGAAATATCGGGTAATCGGGATTCTTGTCCACAGGCTCTCAAATACTCTCGAATTTTGGCAGTTCATAAGCAAGCGAAAACAGACAAAACAGCGGAGTCGATTTTAGTGTCAACTATTCGATAACTGGTTATTCCTGGTTATTCTTACCGTGAAAGCAGAGAAGCAATCTTTCTGTCAGGTTTGGGAAGACAGCGTGCAAATAGAACATGCGCAGTTTTCTCTAGTCTCCCTAGTAAGTGCCCCCGTTCCCCCCCGGAAAGTGCGTCCAGACACTCTCTATACTTAGCTCGGCAAAGAGACTGAACACGAGTTATACGACCTGCCTCCCTGAGGGGAGGCAGCAAAAAGCCGACAATGCGGACTGGACCGGATTTCAACTGTAACGAAATTGCAAGGACTTGAAACACGGTCCAGTCCGAATTGGAGCAAGCTTTTATATATCCATCAAAAACTCAAACAAGTCAGTATTTACAGAGAAATTTGAGGTTGAAATCGTCAAAATCCTGCAATTGTCCGTCTGAATTGTTAATTTATACTTCGCATGCATTAGCGAAGCGCACAGGTACTATTTATAGACTAAAACTCAGAAAAACAAACCAAATCTGACTCCCAAATGAGCCATTTCCTATTGTTTAGGACGTGAATTTAATTATAGACTCAAACATTGACAAATACGTCATCTGTGTGCAACATTATTAGTATTATCCATACAAACAAATTGAACTTTAATGATCAGAAATTAAATATTTTCTAATTTAATGGAAAAAAAACATTTATATACTACCCAATACATTTCCTGTTGTGCACTAGTTTGTTTGCAGAGAGCAAGGAGGATTTGCCTCGCTATCTTCGCTAGTACCTTCGCAATTTTATACGAAATCAACTAGTAATTCCCTACATTGAACGAGGTGAATTAATACCTGATAATGTATTGAAATTAAGAAACCTAAATTAGTAAATCTGTATTAATTACGACCTGCAGGTATCGCCCACCTCAGTGATTCAAGCATTGACTTGCTTGATCGTTTTGAAAATTTCTTGCAAAAAGCTGATGAGCACTACAATGAGTTACAAACAAACTGGTTGGCAGTTTAAATTGTTTATTTGTGCGTTTATAGTTATATTTGTATATATTATTAATTATTGGTATGTATTAGTAGTTATATCTGTATAATTTGTAAATACTTAATTTTCTCCATATTCTTTCTTTATATATATATATATATATATATATATATGTAAATACACGGCCCATTGAAAATCAGGAAACTGAAAGGCTACCGTGTGTAAATAAGTTAATAATAGTGATAATAAATACCTCCGCTACCTTAATTTGTTAATTTAATTCGCTATACCTTCGCTACCTTCGCTCCCCCACCTTAATTTGTTAATTTAATTCGCCGGTATACCTTCGCTACCTTCCCTACCTTAATCTGTTAATTTAATTCGCTACCTTCGCTACCCTCGCTACCCTCGCTACCCTCACTACCTTCGCTACCCTCGCTACCTTCGCTACCTTCGCTACCTAAATCGTTACCTTCGCTACCTTCGCTACCCTCGCTACCTTCGCCACCTTCGCTACCCTCGCTACCCTCGCTACCTTCCAATTCGCTACCTTCGCTACCTTCGCTACCTTCGCTACCCTCGCTACCTTCGCTACCTCCCCTACCCTCGCTACCTTCGCTACCCTCGCTACCTTCGCTACCTTCGCTGCCTTCGCTACCTTCGCTACCTTCGCTACCTTCGCTACCCTCGCTACCCTCGCTACCTTTGCTACCTTTGCTACCTTCGCTACTTTCGCTACCTTCGCTACCTCCCCTATACCTTAATTTGTTAATTTAATTCGCTACCCTCGCTACCTTCGCTACCTTCACTACCTTCGCTACCCTCGCTACCTTCGCTACCTCCCCTACCTTAATTTGTTAATTTAATTCGCTACCTTCGCTACCTTCGCTACCTTCGCTACACTCGCTACCTTCGCTACCATCGCTACCTCCCCTACCTTAATTTGTTAATTTAATTCGCTACCTTCGCTACCTTCGCTACCTTCGCTACCTAATTCGCAACCCTCGCTACCTTCGCTACCTTCGCTACCTCCCCTACCCTCGCTACCTTCGCTACCTTCGCTACCTTCGCTACCGTCGCTACCTTCGCTACCCTCGCTACCTCCCCTACCCTCGCTACCTTCGCTACCCTCGCTACCTTCGCTATACCTTCGCTACCCTCGCTACCTTCGCTACCTTCGCTGCCTTCGCTACCTTCGCTACCTTCGCTACCCTCGCTACCTTCGCTACCTTCGCTACCTTCGCTACCCTCGCTACCTTCGCTACCTAATTCGCTACCCTCGCTACCTTCGCTACCTCCCCTACCCTCGCTACATTCGCTACCTTCGCTACCTTCGCTACCTTCGCTACCCTCGCTACCTTCGCTACCTAATTCGCTACCCTCGCTACCTTCGCTACCCTCGCTACCTTCGCTACCCTCGCTACCTTCGCTACCCTCGCTACCTTCGCTATACCTTCGCTACCCTCGCTACCTTCGCTGCCTTCGCTACTTTCGCTACTTTCGCTACCTTCGCTACCCTCGCTACCTACGCTACCCTCGCTACCTTCGCTACCCTCGCTACCCTCGCTACCTTCGCTACCCTCGCTACCTTCGCTACCTTCGCTACCTTCGCTGCCTTCGCTACCTTAATTTGTTAATTTAATTCGCTACCTTCGCTACCCTCGCTACCTTCGAATTCGCTACCCTCGCTACCCTCGCTACCTTCGCATACCCTCGCTACCTTCGCTACCTTCGCTACCCGCTACCCTCGCTACCTCCCCTACCTTAATTTGTTATTTAATTCGCTACCTTCGCAACTGAGTTACCAATGTAGACTGTCTACATTAAGTAGGTGGAGACTGGGTTGCCTTCGCTACCCTCGATTCGCTACCTTCGCTTACCTTACTTACCCCTTCACTTACGCTGCTTAGACGACATTCTGGCCATCTGACGCGGTACTCATGTTCTCAATGGATAAAAAGTGGGTACCCGTTAGACGAGATAGCGGAAGGGTAGCGAGGGTGGGAAGGTAGCGAAGGTCAACCCGGTCTCCAGTTATGAGTTAATGCAGAGAGTCTGCATTGGTAATTCAGTTGCGAAGGTAGTGAAGGTAGCGAGGGTTGGTAAGTAACATGCTACGTCAGTTACCCAACTCCTCTGTGAGCACGCCCCTTGTGGAAATCAACAGTATTGTTGACAGGGCTAACATGTTTAAATAAATGTTTTACATATACTTTTACTTTACCTAGTTTAGGTCACCATTACATCTCGTTGAGGCGCTTATACTTATAGTCTCACTCTATATTAACTATGTGTAAAGCTTGTGGGATAGTTGCACAGAATATTTAAAATTAGTTATTTTACATGCGCACTAGCTTGGCTGAAATGCATACTTGAAGACCATATTTGATCATCTGGGTCTAACGCTCTTTCCTACTAGACACCCGGCCTCGCACCGTCGACGTTTCTATCATCTTATAATACAAATACGTAATAACCAATTGACCAATCACAGCACATCTTGTTGGAGCTGCTACATGACCCAATTATAATAGTGTTTTGTATGAAATAGATTAATAGATCTTATAAACATAAACAAACTGTAGCATCTTTGAATTAACACAAATTTAATACGATTCAGAAGCTGTACAAGAACAAAAACCCTAACCATAACCATAACCATAACCCAAATAAAAACTCTAGTACTTTGAAACTAAAGATTTCAATGATGTAAGAGCCGTTTTCTGGTCCTCCGAAGAGGTTGAATTGTCCTCAAAGAGATTGAATTGTCCTTCGAAGAGGTTGTTTAATCCTCCGAAGAGGTTGAATTGCACTCCAAAGAGGTTGTCTTGTCCTCCGAACAGGTTGAATTGTCCTCCGAAGAGGTTGAGACTCTATAAACTTATATCTAGTATCTGGTGTTGGTTGAATATTTTGATTTTAACGAGGCTTTAAAAATCTTTTGGCGTCATGTCGACGACTCCGTACAACCTACGAAAACTGTTGTCGATTACAATTGCAAATTTATTGTAGTTCATATTAAAAACACTTACCGAATAAAGAGTTCTTGAAATTATAATATTCTTGAAACAATGTAGAAACAATGGCGTCGAAATATATCAAAGTCGGAAGCAATCGGAAGTTGTCGATATCTTCTCGTACAGTTACAAAAAGCTAACACACAAACACACACACGATAGCAATGTATATGCGCTTCGTGCAGATACAAAAACGCTCTGTGGCACCTATAAGGAGAGATAATTGTAAATATTTGTATATGATTGTGTTTTCCGCCAACTGTGCTATTATTTTTATGGTAATAGTGAAAAAAGAAAGACTAATAAAGACATTCGAAAGCCAGGTAATTGTTATACCATCTGTTTATTTCCAAGGCATAATATTTAAGAAATAGAAAACATTTTCCGTGTTTACATACTGTTATATAAACACGAGTGGAAGTTTGGGAGAACGAGAAATCATAGTGGGAACACGAGCCCGTAGGGCGAGTGTTTCCACGCGATTTCGAGTTCTCCCAAACTTCCACGAGTGTTTCTATAACGTATGGGAACACGGATAAAAATGTTTTCCATTTCTTTTATAAAATAACCCGTAGAAAGCAAATAAAATGTACAAATATCTTTTTTATCAACACGTAAATTCTCCTTACTGCGTATGATGGCGCCGTGATGTCTAATTGATGGCGTATGATGGCTAATTGTTGGCGTATCACGATGGCGTAATCCATCCATGTTATATTTAACAATTAGACAACGAGCCCGCGTTTTCTATGAGCAGATAGTCAACGAGGCGGAGCCGAGTTGACTATCGCTCATAGAAAACAAGGGCGAGTTGTCTAATTGTTTTAGTATAAATTTGCAAGTTTCTAACCCAAGAAATAACTTTTATTTCAAATTGATCATGAAAAAAAGGAAATATTCTTTTGAAATCACGCGACTTTTACCGCAGAGGTTTATATCAGCGGATATAAACTCCTCCAACAGCCAATGAAAATTGAGGATTTGTGATATAAACTTGTCAATTTATACTAAAGCCTGATATAAACACGGTAACTGACCAATCACAGCGTGCGTAAGACACGACTTATTTTATAATAATATGTAGTCGACGCTGGAAAGCACTAGAACACGAATGAATAACAAAAACAGCTGAATCTTTCTAGTTAAAGCAACTAGCAACATATCTGACAGACAGCGACTAAAGATGGAGGATCCTGAACTTATTTATTGTGATGTAAAGGACATGGAAAAAGAAGTTCAACCCTTACCACCACCACTTCCAAAGAGAGATCATATTCCAGCGTCAGTTATCGAGGTTAATCCTCCCAGAAGAATACCTTCTCCCAAATCGCTAACAGTTATCACCAACAGCTGCAAACGATGTAGTCGAAACTCCACATCAAGAAAACAAGTGGTACTGGCTATAGCAGTCGGCATTTTGGCCATTTTGGCAACGGTGTTTGTGGCTACGTATTTTGCGACCGAGGGTAAAGGCAAACCTTGTGATTGCCAAAACTGCAGTAAATTGAACATCAGTACAATTACTGGGAACAATACAGGTTAGCATAGACTTTTTAAAAGTCCTCAGCCCTTTTCCTTTTTTGTGCTCGCGCTTTGAGGAAAACTCAAGAGTGGACGACTTGTAGCATGTCTAAGGTTAGCATACATGCGAGTCTTGATAATCATGTCAGCGAGGTCTGTAATACTGAGGAAAGTAACTCTCTTGAGGTTTTCAAGGTTATTAAAGAACCCACTACTACGTGGCTTTTGGCTCATCTCGTTAAATATTTTACAAGGCCAAGGACTTACACGCATTGCTTGGCCGCTCAGTCGTTCATATCCATTGTTGTAGAGGCTATCATTTTTACCAATATATCTCAGTAGGATATGTATTACTGCATAACTCGCGTTTAGACCGTCTATAGCTATCTATTTTCCACCAAGATATGCATGCGACATCTTTACTTGTATAAACAGTTTCTTCTCTCCGCCAGGCGAAGTCCATACACCGCAATAATATTCAACTCGTCCTTTACAAAATTCTTCAGAGATGGGTAATCACCACTCCATGCTATCTTTAGATTTGATAGCCAAACGAGAAGTTTGGGCTAACAGGCTGAATTGGTCTTGTTTTGGTTCACATATCGCACTACCAACAACGATTTCAAGATCATCGGCTGAGCAGCTGTTAGTGTTCTCCGCCATATTGCAATATCGAAACATAACATCGAATAACCATCAATAGAAACTGTAATGCCAAGACGCGATGCAAATCATAAAATAAAAATTACTTTTATATCAGGACTGACGAAATCGTTGCTCTTTTGTTTGGTCTGTACGTGCAATGTATTTTCCCTGGGTTTTTTTTGCACAGAAAACCTTGTACGAAATGCTCAGGCAATTAATTCCCAAAAATTCGCGGAGTTAACTAAATTATTAAAGTTTAATAGTGAAATTCTTCAACTTGTTTCTTTAGTACCGAAGAGTTGTTCTGATATCTACAAAAAAGGAATAAAGATAGATGGTATCTACAGAATTGATCCTGATGGTCTTGGAGCATTCAATGTTAGGTGTGATATGACGACAAGTGGAGGAGGTTGGACTGTCTTTCAAAGACGAGTGGATGGAAGTATTGACTTTTATCTTGGATGGAACGAGTATAAGAAAGTATTTGGAAACTTAAATGGCGAGTTCTGGCTTGGGCTAGATAATATCCATCGATTGTCAGATAGTGGTCAAAATTCTTTGAGAGTTGATCTTGAAGATTTTGAAAACAACACACGTTATGCTCAGTACTCGACATTTGCAGTAGCAAGTGAAACAGAAAAATACAAGTTAACTGTTGAAGGTTATTCAGGTTAGTTACTCTTATTTCAACTTAACTTAATAAGGGACCCAGTCACCCACTATTAGCATGACTTCATTTTAACGAAATCAAATAGTAAAGTTATTTCATCAAAACTGGAGTTCAAGCGGAAATTCTGTAGCCATCTTTGGATAAACTAAGGAGCTTGTCTCAATTTTATTCCACAAGCATGTAGTTCTACCTGCGTTATAAAATAAGAACTAGTTACATTTTTACTAGACTACCCTGGCTTGGAATCGAATCCGCGATCTCTATAGGTTTCTAGACCAGCGGTCCAACACATTAGTTGACCTATGGAAGCCTTTGGCGTAAGTTTTTTAACGCCGGTAAATGTAATGAGAAATAGTGAGTCAACATTTGAGATTTACATTCGATAATATACATGATATTCTACGTGGTTAATGTTTGACTAATTTCTAAGTACATAAACCGTTTTTACGAAGGGTGTGCACGTTCTCGTAATATAATAGACACGTATGTTATGTATTTAGACTCGGTAATTAGAAATCTGTTTTCAGAATTAAAATCGAGTAAATATTGTCCGAGTTTAGCTTCAAAATCTACGTACGACGAAACGGCTTCAGTTTGCGATTTGTTATCTGTGCAGATTACAGACCACACATACAGGGCATGCGCGGTCTGAGCCCTGGGGACAATGGATGAGGGCGAGGGGTTATTGCGGAACACGTATATCTAGTAGATTACATGAGACGTGCAGAAATATCGTACTTAAAGTACGAATGCATCTATGTTAACTAATTTGGCGATATGAATTATTTTAGCCAAGAAAATCGAAGATCAATTTTATGTATATTAGGAGACTCCTTTTTTCTTCATGAATTATTAATATATTCTTTAAAGGACATTGGCAACGAAAATTTTTATTGCTTTATTTGAAAGAGCATGAAAAAATAAGCCGATTGGCCGTTTACTGTTCTACGCTATCTCTTCTAGTTGCGAAGTTATACGCAAAAATTTGCAAAATATAAATTGCTGATTCAGCACAACGTGTGACGTCATTGGATGGGTAAGTATGTTTATTGAATACATAACTGAAGCATAGCTCAGTTATTATGAGCTCAAATCAAATGAAATTTTGCACAAAGATAGTACATGATGAGTTGCATTGAAAAAACACTTCTAATTTTGTTGTCAAGGTAACACTGTCGTTCCCAGGCCCCTTAAACGGATTTTTTATAACTAGTTACATTTATCTATGGGAGTCATTTTCGAATTATTATCATGCAAGTAAACTTCAGGCATGCATAGGTGTATTGTACACACACTTCTGATATTATGTTATCCTAATCAGTACCAAGAATAAAGCTGTTTTATAAAATTCGTGCAAGGGGCCTGGGAACGACAGTGTTACCTTGGCAACAAAATTTGAAGTGTGTTTCAATGCATCTCATCATGTACTATCTGTATGCAAAATTTCATTTGACTTGAGCTCATAATAACTGAGCTATGCTTCAGTTATGTATTCAATAAACATACTTACCCATCCAATGACGTCACACGTTGTGCTGAATCAGCAATTTATATTTTGCAAATTTTTGCGTATAACTTCGCAACTAGAAGAGATAGCGTAGAACAGTAAACGGCCAATCGGCTTATTTTTTCATGCTCTTTCAAATAAAGCAACAAAAATTTTCGTTGCCAATGTCCTTTAAGTTAAATTTTAAATTAAATTAAATTATTTTTAAGTTAAATACTTTTACCTTTTGTTTTAATTGATTTGTGTATTTTTGAATTATCTATTTTATGTTAATGAGAAAAATTTGAGATTTTATTGAACCCTTTTAGTCCTAATTTGATATTTTATTGCAGGAAATGCTGGTGACTCACTTTCTTATCAACATGGGATGAAGTTTACTACTAAAGACGAGGATAATGACGTGCGGAGTCGAAACTGTGCTGTGCGTTACAAAGGTGCCTGGTGGTACAATGACTGTCATGAGTCCAACTTGAATGCTCTGTATTTACGTGGTCATAACAGCTCCTATGGTGAAGGAGTAATCTGGCGTCACTGGAAAGGACACTATTATTCTTTAAAGAAGACCGAGATGAAAATCCGTCCTCGTTCATTTTAGTTGGGATATTTTTTTGACATCAGAATGTCGTTATTAGAGAAAAGATAGAAAACAAGGATCCTGTATTTGTCCTTCTCATTATCAATGTTGTTAAAGAAACTTTTCATTTCTTTTTGTTATTAATCTAGTATCTAAATTTGATAATTTGTTTTAGTTGGAACTGCTATTTTAGTTTAGCTACATCCATGAATTAATATCGTTACTATAAACTTTCGATTTCTTTTTTTTATTTATTTATTTCTATTCCCCATTGATAAATTAACATATATATAAAATATAAGTCTGGCAGGAATACCACTACAGCTTACGCCAATTACTGTGGCCCGTGTAAAATTAAAAAAAAAAGATTATATTTACATAAATAAGCACATTAACCATAAGGTGAAAAGAAACGTCTGCAGCAAAAATCATCAACAACAAGTAAGGGATTTCTCGAGGCGACGTGTCAAGTTACATTTTAGGCAAATGGATTTCCACGTATACGTGGGTCGTCCTGGTTATAGATGGAATAAAGAGCGTCATAGTAGTATTCAAGTAGGGTTTTCTTAAATGAATTAAACTTGAGTGTTTTTAATCTTAAAAAGTCCGGTAATGCGTTCCAAGTTCTATAGTTACTCTGACAATGAAGGATCGTTGATAAGTTACTGTTCTACATTGACGAGGAACAAAACTTATCACACTTGGGTTGCAAGCTGCTCTAGTTTGCCGTACAGGTAATTTTACTGCTGGTAGCGTTTCTTGTTTGCGATAAACAAGACCATTAAAAGCCTTAAAAATAACAACAGGTCAAGGTATTCGTGCCAGTACGATACTGGAAGGAGTCCTGTTAGCTTGAGTCTATCTGTGTACGAAGTTTCAGATCGAAAGGGTAGGTTGAGAATGACTTTAGATGCGCGCCTCTGGACAAGTATTAATCTAGTGTCTAAACTTGATAATTTGTTTTAGTTGCAACTGGTATTTTAGTTTACATCCAAATGTCGTTATTATAAACTTTTCATTTCTTTTTGTTATTAATCTAGTGTCTAAACTTGATAATTTGTTTTAGTTGGAACTGGTATTTTAGTTTACATCCAAATATCGTTATTATAAACTTTCCATTTCTTTTTGTTACGAATCTAGTCAAAGTTGGTTTAGTTTAGTTTATTAGACTTGTCACAACATGTTGAAACATGCTTGAACAGCTAGTGCTGTTATTTTAACAGTCCTGTTCTATCATGTTGACAATGCTGTTACAGGCATGTTGAACCAACAACCTTGTTACAACCTGTGAGATTTTTACGTGTGTATTTGCTCGTTAATTCACTCTGTTGTTTTCTCGTCAATGCCTTCTATTTGCGCCTTCTTATAATGAATACGTACTAGATACCCATATCGAGTGTTTTCACTGCGATTTCTAGATCTCCCAAACTTTTACGAGTATTTCTATTTCTGTATGAAAACACGAAAACATTTTCAGATCAGATCTCGCGATTTCAGCATTGCAAAATTCCCCTTGGAATGTTCTGGCAACCTTCATTGCCACTATAAGAGGAAAAGTATTTCGGGAGCGAGTCGTTGATGAATAAATCGAGCGATGGTCGGCTAAATAAAGGTATAGCGCCAATGCCATGTAGTTTGGTTTGGTTTCGCCATTTGTATAATTCCTGTTTTTTTGTTTTATATATATACTTAATACTGCAAAAAAATAAAATAAGAAGAGATATAATTGTATATCTATCGAATCGATGATTACGAAAATATAAGGATAATTGAATATCTTTCTATTTTATTTATTTTAATTTTAATTTTATTGGATAACAACTTGCTATGAAAAAGACGACAACAAGAGATCCAAAAGGAAAGCGCGAACGGGACTAAAAGTCCCATGCGAGGCGCCGCCCTCTTAGAACAAATTTTATATATATATTTTAATCTATGTCATAGAGGCTCTATGACAGGGACAGTAGCGTACCAGTGTCCAGGTGCACGGCCAATCTATATCAAAAGTAGAAACAACTACACTAGATAATATCTGTTTTACAAAGTTCTTAATTGACATAGAACTGGTGAAACTACTTGGATTCGCTAATTTGCAGACAACGTTCCATAATTTGACTACGCGGTTAAAATATGAGGCTTGGAAAGTTCTTGTTTTACAAAGTGCAGTTTTAAGGTTGGCAAAGATTTGGCTCAGCCTGGTGCGGCCTTGAGAAACAAACGTAACAAATTCGTGGACATTTAAGTCAGTAGGCCCATATAGCGGGACTTGAAGAAGAAAACTTGGTCTTTGAGTTCTCTATCGTAGCACAATGCATGGAAGTAGGTCCAGCGTGAAAAGTCGTTGATTCTAGTCGATGATTATGTTTTCTATGGGCTGCAGCCCCCTCTGCAGTTGTCCGAAAAATGAGCTCTATTCGAGCAAAAATGCAGGTCTTGTCATTCGGGCAAAAAGGGTCATGTCTTAAATTATTTTAATATTTGAATGCAACTTAAGCCAGGTTTACACTAGTACGGTACGGTAAGTGACCCGGAGTAGGTTGGCGTACCGTTGACATGTGAAATTTACGTCTGTTTACACTGAGGTTTTTCGTTGACATCAGCAGTTTTTTTACTACGCACATTGTACGCGTATTGCCAGACATATTTTACAAAATGGCGAAGCGAAAAGCTGATGTCAAGCATGTTTATAACAAGCCGTTTTCTTTGTCGCAGGAAGCTCTCCGCACTCGCGATTGCAGAGAGGTTTAATGCTTGCATATAACCATATAAACCAGCTAAAATTATTAAAATTGCTGCCGATAAACAACCAAAATAACCTGGCGCCATTTTTTCCCGCTAACATTTTAAACGCGTATGCATATGTTTTCACTACTAGTACGCCACGTTAAATTTGCCGAAGCGTAGTGATTTACATCCGGAGTGCTTGGCGTAGTGACTATACGCTACGGCAAACCACTCCGGAATAGGCAGGTACAGTGTAAACACAACAAAGAAACGTATTGATTTTTTTACCGTACTAGTGTAAACCTGGCCTTAAAGTGCCCCTAAATTCAAAATAACTTGAACCATGTTCTTTAGTTTGGTGGTATGCATCCACGTGCAAAGTTTCAAGTAATTTCGTTGGATAACTTTGAAGATATACACAAATGTTCGAATGGCAACAACGTTGTATGCCTGCTATGACGTCATCCTATGCCTCATTAACATATCACATATAACTGAATACCTCAAGAACGAAAATAGATATCGAAGAACTGTTAGTGCCATTCTTCATCATTTTAAGTACCCTTTCAAACATAGCATTATCATTTTTGGGGTTAGAGGCACTTTAACGAATAACGTGCATGTATAATAATACTTAGACCACACTTATTGGCAATTTGTGTTCTTCAGGGTTATGTATTAAATATTACTCCCAAATAAGTATGTATGCTGATGACACTGTGACATAATGTTTCTGGTTCCTAGCTTTGTAAGATTGAAGAGATTAAACAGAGTGGAACAATGGGTAATAGACAACAGGATGGTATTAAAGGTTCTTGTGTTTGGCATCAAACAAAAGCTTGCAAGTGTGTCATCTTTTAATGTTAAGATGCACAGTAAGGCCATTGAACGGGTTTCAAAATTTAATTTCTTCTACCAAAAGAGAAAGGGCGAACGGACTAAAAGTCCATGAAATACGAGGCGCCGCCCTCTTAGATTAAAATATATCCATGTAAAATATGTTCTATGTCATAGAGGCTCTATGACAGGGACAGTCGCGTTATCAAAAGTAGAAACAACTACACTAGATAGTATCTGTTTCACAAAGTTCTTAATTGACATAGAACTGGTGAAACTACTTGGATTGCCTGCAGACAAAGTTCCATAATTTGACTACGCGGTTAAAATATGAGGCTTGGAAAGTTCTTGTTTTACAAAGTGGAGTTTTAAGGTTGGCAAGGTTTTGGCTCAGCCTGGTGCGGCCTTGAGAAACAAACGTAACAAATTCGTGGACATTTAAGTCAGTATGCCCATGCAGGGACTTGAAGAAGAAAACTAGGTCTTTGAGTTCTCTATCGTAGCACAATGGAAGTAAGGCTCTTGTGTTTGGAACCAAACAAAAGCTTGCAAGTGTGTCATCTTTTAATAAGATACACAGTAAGGCCATATTGAACGGGTTTCAAAATTTAATTACCTAGGAGTTACATTAGATGAGAATGTCATTTGGAAGGAGCATGTTTATGTAGTGTATAGTAAGGCAAACAAATGCCTAGGTTTGCTCACTCGAATCAGGTCATGTCTTACACTTAAGGCATCCAAGTGTGTTGGTTAATTTTCCTTCACCATAAATCCTTAGAACATGTAGTTTAATCGAGTGAAATGCCAAATATTACCTGTAATAATTATACCCAGAATCTTATCCCGGCATTACCACCACTATATATATACAGAACTCGTAACTAGGCTCTCGGTCTGCACTAGCATCGCAGGGTCGCGGGTTCAATTCCAGCAGGAATTAGGCCTTGAAGTTGCATTTTTCGCAACTGGTCCCGGTTTGGTCTTAAAATGTATATATTCCAACACTCGAAATTTTCCTTCACCATAAATCCTTTCAACATGTAGTTTGATCGAGTGAAATGCCAAATATTACCTATAATATACTCAGAATCTTATCCCGGCATTACCACCATATATACAGAACTCGTGATTAGGCTCTCGGCAACGGCTTCCGTAGCTCAGTGGTCAGAGCACTGCACTAGCAATCGCAGGGTCGTGGGTTCAATTCCTACCGGAAGGCCGCTAAGTTGCATTTTTCGCAACTGGTCCCGGTTTGGTCTTAAAATGTATGTATTCCAACACTCGAAATTTTCCTTCACCATAAATCCTTTCAACATATATATATATATATATATATGTAAACTTTATTCTTTAAAATGTCACTACTCGGAGTTTCACGCTCATGGCGATCAAAGCCAAAGTGAAAAGTGGTAAACTTCATCAGAGTAATGAAGGGCTCCGCTCGAAACGTCAGTATTTCGTCACTAAAATCTTGGCAGTTTACCACCTTTTCACTTTGCTATATATATATATATATTATGTTTCTTTTGATTAATTTATTTTTTATTCACTCAACGAAGACAACGCTGAATTACAGAAGAAAGTAACACTTTTGGAATCAACAAATAGTAAGCGTATTTTATTGTATTTTAATGTAACGGGGAACACATCGCATGTGTTTTACTGTCCTGTTGGCGTTTTTCCTGCTTGGGTTTCCTACTTTGTGTGTGTTATTTAAGGAACAAAAGACAAGCACTCAATGACGTCAAAATTGAAAAGAAAACACCCGCTGAACATCGAGCTTGAGCCGTCGAGCAAACTCTAAAATGGCGGCGTCCAGAAGCATAAAATACGAGAATGAAAACGTTATTTCTCGAGTACAAGAGCAGATATCGTAAAACTATTAACATTTCTAAACATTATACTAAAAGGCCTTTTATTTAAAAGTAATCTGTTTTTTTTGCTAGAGTTTCCCTTTAAATCATTTTCTATTTTTACAGTCGATCAGCAAACAGACTGAGGGAGAAATGACATAATAATTGGACCTGTCATTTCTCCCTCCCCCTCAGTACGTTTGCTGATCGACTGTAAAAACAGCAAATTATTTAACTTTTTGCATCTCATTAATTATTAGTTTGTTTATCTCCCGTGCATTTGATACTTTCTACTTGTGACACCCTTTTGGCATATATATAAGCCCTATTTATTTTAATTATTTCATCTCGTCTTACTCTGATGAAGGGCTCCGCTCGAAACGTCAGTATTTCGTCACTAAAAATCTTGGCAGTTTACCACCTTTTTACTTTGTTATATGTATTTTTCAGTTACTCAACAAATTACAGAATTACAGAAGAAAGTAACACTTTTGGAATTAACAAATAGTGAGAAGTGTATTTTATTGTATTTTAATGTAACGGGGAACACCTCAGATGTGTTTTACTGTCCTGTTGGTGTTTTCCCTGCTTGGGTTTCCTACTTGTGTGTGTTATTTAATTGTTTTAATTTATATTGCACTTTTTGTGAGTAGCTTGGCAAATAAAGTTAAAAATCTGTGTTGTGAAAACACAAGATATAAGAAATGTGAAATTTATTAGCCAATTTATTAGTGAAACTTCACCTATACTCTATTCTAGTTCATAGTTGTGCTGATTTGTACAAAAAAGGAGTAAGAAAAGATGGTGTCTACAGAATTGATCCTGATGGTCGTGGAGCTTTCAATGTTAGCTGTGATATGTCAACAAGTGGAGGAGGTTGGACTGTCTTTCAAAGACGAGTGGATGGAAGTATTGACTTTTATCTTGGATGGGACGACTATAAGAAAGGATTTGGAGACTTAAATGGCGAGTTCTGGCTTGGTCTAGATAATATCCATCGATTAACAGAGAGTGGTCAAAATTATTTGAGAGTTGATCTTGAAGATTTTCAAAACAACACACGTTATGCTCAGTACTCAACATTTGCAGTGGCAAGTGAAACAGAAAAATACAAGTTAACTGTTGGAGGTTATTCAGGTTAGTTACTTTTATTTCAACTTAACTTAATAAGGGACCCAGTCACCCACTATTAGCATGACTTCATTTTAATGAAATCAAATAGTAAAGTTATTTCATCAAAACTGGAGTTCAAGCAGAAATTCTGTGCCATCTTTGGATAAACTAAGGAGCTTGCCTCAATTTTATTCCACAAGCATGTGGTTCTACCTGCGTTATAAAATAAGAACTAGTTACATTTTTACGAGACGAAGGGCTTCTTGCTTGGAATGGAATCCGCGATCTCTATAGGTTTCTAGACCAGCGGTGCAATCCATTAATTGAGCTACGGTACACGTATATCTAGTAGATTACAAGGCGATCAGAAATAGTACTTAAAGTACGAATGCATTTATGTTAACTAATTTGACGATATGAGTTATTATAGCTAAGAAAATCGAAGAAAAAACGTGTCGCGTGTGATTATCGAGTTATAATGGCACGAGAGATGCGTGTAAAACACGAGACGATAGCCGAGTGTTTTACTAGCTTCTCGAGTGCCATTATAACTCGATAATCGCACAACACAAAGTTTTTTATTTCTTTTATAAAAGAACACCATTAAATTAACAATAAAGCCATGAAAAATGTAGATTTACCTGTTATAAGAAGCGTTACTATGTGCGTTGCTAGGAAGTAATGCTTGAAAACACGTTGGCGATTTTAGCGATGAGAATGCACTCAACGTTGCAGTTAAAACATTCTCTTGTGTTAGTACCTTGATTAGCCTTGTATCCAGGTATTCTTTGACTTGTTTTTCTGATTTAAACTACTTAAAATCCTTGAAAAACGACAAAATATACGCGAGGTATCACGTCAGCTTATGCTTTATTGAGTTATAATGCACGGTTTTTGAGCTCAGTAACCAATTAGAGAGCGTGTTCTCGATCATTTGCTTCCGGTTATTCTATAAATTAAATTAAATTATTTTTAAGTTGAATACTTTTACCTTTTGTTTTAATTGATTTGTGTATTTTTGAATTATCTATTTTATGTTAATGAGAAAAAATTGAGATTTTTATTGAATCCTTTTAGTCCTAATTTGATATTTTATTGCAGGAAATGCTGGTGACTCACTTTCTTATCACAATGGGATGAAGTTTAGCACTAAAGACGAGGATAATGACATGTCGAGTGCAAACTGTGCTGTGAGTTACAAAGGTGCCTGGTGGTACAATGACTGTCATAACTCCAACTTGAATGGCCTGTACTTACGTGGTCATCACAACTCTGGTGCTGATGGAGTAAACTGGTATCACTGGAAAGGAAACAATTATTCACTAAAGAAGACCGAGATGAAAATCCGTCCTCGTTCATTTTAGTTGGGATATTTTTTTGACATCAGAATGTCGTTATTTGAGAAAAGATAGAAAACAAGGATCCTGTATTTGTCCTTCTCATTGTCAATGTTGTGAACATAAAGTTAAAGAAACTTTTCATTTCTCTTTGTTATGAATCTAGTGTCTAAACTTAATAATTGGAGGGCCGACCCAAACGGACCAATCACAGCGTGCGTAGAGTAAATTATGTTATAATTATACATAGGCTCACCGTTAACATCTAATTTATTTTTCTAAGTCATTTTATTTTAATATTCTCCGTTGGTCTAATTTCGTTGAAATTTTTCTAGTCAGCTAAACTTTTCTTAATTTTTATAATATATGTAAAAGAAAAATTGAGCGATATCCTTCTTTGCATAACTTACTGCAAAAAATGTAATTGCAAACCAAGCACAACATCTGTTCAACTAGCACTGGGACAACGTTTTTTATTTAAGAAATAGAAAACATTTTCCGTGTTTCCATAGCCGTTATAGAAACACGAATGGAAGTTTGGGAGAATGAGAAATGCCAGTGGGAACACGATCCCGCAGGGCGAGTGTTTCCACGCTATTTCGAGTTCTCCCAAACATTCACGAGTGTTTCTAAAACGTATGGGAAGACGGAAAGATGTTTTCTATTGCTTTTATAAAATAACACTGAGGAAACAAGTAATAAAGACTCTTTTATTAAAATGATGAAAATGTACATTCTCCTTACTCACGCTAGACAGCATCGTCGGTTGTTTAAATGAACATAAACGCTCTTAACTGTCGCACGAAAAGTATCCGGACGAAAAGGTTTTTCTTACAGTCCATTTTATAAAAATGGCGGGAAAATCCATGTTTTCCATCGAGTTTTAGTAGAAACTGTCCATTGCAAATGCTGCATCCTGATTGACTACTCAACTTTTATTTTAATAATTTTATTGGATAACAACTTGCCATGAAAAAGACGACAACAAGAGACCAAAAGGGAAAACGCGAACGCGACTAAAAGTCCCATGCGAGGCGCCGCCCTCTTATAGATTAAAATATATATGTAAAATTGTCGAGAAGCTCTATCACAGGGACAGTCGCGTATACCAGTGTCCAGGTGTACGGCCAATCTATATCAAAAGTAGAAGACTACACTAGATAGTATCTGTCTTACAAAGTTCTTAAATGACATAGAACTGGTGAAACTACTTGGATTGGCTAATTTGCAGACAAAGTTCGGTTGAATTTCCATATAAAATCCCGAAATGACGTCACATAGACTATCGGTAGTAAAAGTCGAAATTAAAATCAGCTGTTATTTCTAAAATAAAACATTATCGTAAGAGTTAGGGTTAGTATATATTAGGTGGAGGGTTAGGGTTAGGATTAGGGTAAGGTTTGGGTTAGCCACTATGTTTTAAATTTGGGGATATTTATATGGAAATCGAGCCCAAAGTTCCATAATTTGACTACGCGATTAAAATATGAGGCTTGGAAAGTTCTTGTTTTACAAAGTGGAGTTTTAAGGTTGGCAAAGATTTGGCTCAGCCTGGTGCGGCCTTGAGAAACAAACATAACAAATTCGTGGACATTTAAGTCAGTATGCCCATGTAGCGGGACTTGAAGAAGAAAACTAGGTCTTTGAGTTCTCTATCTTAGCACAATGGAAGTAAGTCAAGCGTGAAAAGTCGTTGATTCTAGTCGATGATTATGTTTTCTATGGGCTGCAGCCCCCTCTGCAGTTGTCCGAAAAATGAGCTCTATTCGAGCAAAAATGCAGGTCTTGTCATTCGGGAAAAAAGGGTCATGTCTTAAATTATTTTAATATTTGAATGCAACTTAATGACCCGGAGTAGGTTGGCGTACCGTTGTGAAATTTATGCGTCTGTTTACACTCAAAGGACAAAGCGAGGTTTTTCGGCGTTGACAGCAGTTTTTTTAATACGCACATTGTACGCGTATTCCCCGAAATATTTTACAAAATGCCGAAGCGAAAAGCTGATGTCAAGCATATGTTTACAAGCCGTTTTCTTTGTCGCCGGAAGCTCTCCGCACTCGCGATTGCAGAGAGGTTTAATGCTTGCATATAACCATATAAACCAGCTAAAATTATTAAAATTGCTGCCGATAAACAACCAAAATAACCTGGCGCCATTTTTTCCCGCTAACATTTTAAACGCGTATGCATATGTTTTCACTACTACACACACAGTGATTTACGTCCGGAGTGCTTGGCGTAGTGACTACTATACGCTACGGCAAACCACTCCGGATTAGGCAGGTACAGTGTAAACACAACAAAGAAACGTTTGATTTTTTTACCGTACTAGTGTAAGTGCCCCTAAATTCAAAATTTTTTATTGTCTTATTTGGAAGAACGTTTAAAATGATAAAGTAACTTCTTTTGAAGATTTTCACTTCTTCGCTTTCTTTGTGAGATATATCAATTTGTTTGATATGCAAATATCTGGAATTTCGTCACACATACATAATGAACTATCAGCGAATGTTATATATCTTTGCGTTCATGAAATAAAAACACTAAAGTGTGAATAACACATGTGTGCGTTTCTCCCAGAACAACCAAACTTCTTGATTTTAAAGGATTTCGTTCGAGAATGAAAGAGATACACACATTTCTTCAATAAGTCATTATGCGTGTGTGACGAAATTCCATACATTTGCATATCAAACAAACTGATATATCTAAAAAAAAAACCAAAGAAACGAAAATCTTCAAAAGAAGTTACTTTATCATTTTAAAAGTTCTTCCAAACAAGACAATACAACATTTTGAGGTTAGGGGCACTTTAAGTCCTGTTTAAAACATGTGCTGCGAGTGTTTTGAACAGCTTTAAAAACGAACCTCCATGGGACTTCCAACAATAGTGTTAATTCATTCAATTTCGAGACCTGTCAGTAATTTGACGAACATTTGAATGTCGTTGTTTTTGCTGCAGAATAATAAAATTCTACAACAGTCAACACTTCGCGTTTAAGAGCGGGTTTAAGAATCCTCAAAGACATAGAAATGGTTCGAATGGAACAAGTCAGGAACCTGTTTTTTCGAGAAAGGTTTTCTGCCTTTCTTTATTGCACTATTTTAACGAAGAGCATACAGATAAATCAAGAGACTTCAAGTAGCTTCGGTTTTGACTAAAAATCCCACACCGAGGAAGGTACGCTTTCAAATTTGTCAGCAATGTTATAAAGTTATGATGTTCATGTATGTTTGTCCTGACTTATTCATTGTACGTATTATATATCGTATCATATCGTTAGGTTTCTTGTTAGGTGGTTTTCTCTAGTAAATTCAAAAATATAGGCAGGTAGCTCGTTGAAGTTTGCTTGAATATTTTTGCTTTCTCGTTGAACTTCTCGTATTAGGATGACAATTTTATATAAAATTTCATGTTCATTAGTATTCTTTATATAAAGAATACTAATGAGGTAAACTAATTCAACCCCACATTCCCCAGGACAAATTTCAAAATCACCCCCAGGCATTCAAGCATGACAATATTTTATCAGATATAAAGCGCCATACACGTGATTGATTTGCTCCACGTCATTGGATTACTTGCTTACGGATTCATTGAGGGAATTAATCTGGGATTTAATTGTTGTTCTTCGTTGAGCAATGGTCATCCCCCATGCGCAGGAGAGAGATCCACGCGGTCTAAATTGGGAAAATCTGTGTTATTTTAACGGTAATTAAATACTTCGTATCCCGAACACTGCCGCGCTGAAAAAAAACGAGAAAAGTGCCTTCAAATTGCAGAAAATATACTTTCAGAGAATCAAAAATTGAATACACATGTTTTAATGCATGTCCATGTTTTAAAGTGCACCTAACCCCAAAAATTATAATGCTATGTTTGAAAGGGTACTTAAAATGATGAAGAATGGCACTAACAGTTCTTCGATATCTATTTTCGTTCTTGAGGTATTCAGTTATATGTGATATGTTAATGAGGCACAGGATGACGTCATAGCAGGCAAACAATGTTGTTGCAATTCTAAAATTTGTGTATATCTTCAAAGTTATCCAACAAAATTACTTGAAACTTTGCACGTGGATGCATACCACCAAACTAAAGAACATGGTTCAAGTTATGTTGTCACCATAGTAACAGATTAGCTTCCAAACCTCTCCGTTTCCATACAGAAATCTTCATTTTCTGTCGTCGCAAGCAACGTTTCCGATTTCAAACTTGGGTATTGCATTAAATGTTATTTCAAAAGTTATCGAGAACTGCCAATCTCAACATGTTCTGCATTTGAGAGAAAACACATTATTTTGTTTTAGAGACTAGGAGGTCTGGAAGCTAATCTGTTACTATGGTGACAACATAACTTGAACCATGATCTTTAGTTTGGTGGTATATGCATCCACGTGCAAAGTTTCAAGTAATTTCGTTGGATAACTTTGAAGATATACACAAATGTTCGAATGGCAACAACGTTGTATGCCTGCTATGACGTCATCCTATGCCTCATTAACATATCACATATAACTGAATACCTCAAGAACGAAAATAGATATCGAAGAACTGTTAGTGCCATTCTTCATCATTTTAAGTACCCTTTCAAACATAGCATTATCATTTTTGGGGTTAGAGGCACTTTAACGAATAACGTGCATGTATAATAATACTTAGACCACACTTATTGGCAATTTGTGTTCTTCAGGGTTATGTATTAAATATTACTCCCAAATAAGTATGTATGCTGATGACACTGTGACATAATGTTTCTGGTTCCTAGCTTTGTAAGATTGAAGAGATTAAACAGAGTGGAACAATGGGTAATAGACAACAGGATGGTATTAAAGGTTCTTGTGTTTGGCATCAAACAAAAGCTTGCAAGTGTGTCATCTTTTAATGTTAAGATGCACAGTAAGGCCATTGAACGGGTTTCAAAATTTAATTTCTTCTACCAAAAGAGAAAGGGCGAACGGACTAAAAGTCCATGAAATACGAGGCGCCGCCCTCTTAGATTAAAATATATCCATGTAAAATATGTTCTATGTCATAGAGGCTCTATGACAGGGACAGTCGCGTTATCAAAAGTAGAAACAACTACACTAGATAGTATCTGTTTCACAAAGTTCTTAATTGACATAGAACTGGTGAAACTACTTGGATTGCCTGCAGACAAAGTTCCATAATTTGACTACGCGGTTAAAATATGAGGCTTGGAAAGTTCTTGTTTTACAAAGTGGAGTTTTAAGGTTGGCAAGGTTTTGGCTCAGCCTGGTGCGGCCTTGAGAAACAAACGTAACAAATTCGTGGACATTTAAGTCAGTATGCCCATGCAGGGACTTGAAGAAGAAAACTAGGTCTTTGAGTTCTCTATCGTAGCACAATGGAAGTAAGGCTCTTGTGTTTGGAACCAAACAAAAGCTTGCAAGTGTGTCATCTTTTAATAAGATACACAGTAAGGCCATATTGAACGGGTTTCAAAATTTAATTACCTAGGAGTTACATTAGATGAGAATGTCATTTGGAAGGAGCATGTTTATGTAGTGTATAGTAAGGCAAACAAATGCCTAGGTTTGCTCACTCGAATCAGGTCATGTCTTACACTTAAGGCATCCAAGTGTGTTGGTTAATTTTCCTTCACCATAAATCCTTAGAACATGTAGTTTAATCGAGTGAAATGCCAAATATTACCTGTAATAATTATACCCAGAATCTTATCCCGGCATTACCACCACTATATATATACAGAACTCGTAACTAGGCTCTCGGTCTGCACTAGCATCGCAGGGTCGCGGGTTCAATTCCAGCAGGAATTAGGCCTTGAAGTTGCATTTTTCGCAACTGGTCCCGGTTTGGTCTTAAAATGTATATATTCCAACACTCGAAATTTTCCTTCACCATAAATCCTTTCAACATGTAGTTTGATCGAGTGAAATGCCAAATATTACCTATAATATACTCAGAATCTTATCCCGGCATTACCACCATATATACAGAACTCGTGATTAGGCTCTCGGCAACGGCTTCCGTAGCTCAGTGGTCAGAGCACTGCACTAGCAATCGCAGGGTCGTGGGTTCAATTCCTACCGGAAGGCCGCTAAGTTGCATTTTTCGCAACTGGTCCCGGTTTGGTCTTAAAATGTATGTATTCCAACACTCGAAATTTTCCTTCACCATAAATCCTTTCAACATGTATATATATATATATATATATATGTAAACTTTATTCTTTAAAATGTCACTACTCGGAGTTTCACGCTCATGGCGATCAAAGCCAAAGTGAAAAGTGGTAAACTTCATCAGAGTAATGAAGGGCTCCGCTCGAAACGTCAGTATTTCGTCACTAAAATCTTGGCAGTTTACCACCTTTTCACTTTGCTATATATATATATATATTATGTTTCTTTTGATTAATTTATTTTTTATTCACTCAACGAAGACAACGCTGAATTACAGAAGAAAGTAACACTTTTGGAATCAACAAATAGTAAGCGTATTTTATTGTATTTTAATGTAACGGGGAACACATCGCATGTGTTTTACTGTCCTGTTGGCGTTTTTCCTGCTTGGGTTTCCTACTTTGTGTGTGTTATTTAAGGAACAAAAGACAAGCACTCAATGACGTCAAAATTGAAAAGAAAACACCCGCTGAACATCGAGCTTGAGCCGTCGAGCAAACTCTAAAATGGCGGCGTCCAGAAGCATAAAATACGAGAATGAAAACGTTATTTCTCGAGTACAAGAGCAGATATCGTAAAACTATTAACATTTCTAAACATTATACTAAAAGGCCTTTTATTTAAAAGTAATCTGTTTTTTTTGCTAGAGTTTCCCTTTAAATCATTTTCTATTTTTACAGTCGATCAGCAAACAGACTGAGGGAGAAATGACATAATAATTGGACCTGTCATTTCTCCCTCCCCCTCAGTACGTTTGCTGATCGACTGTAAAAACAGCAAATTATTTAACTTTTTGCATCTCATTAATTATTAGTTTGTTTATCTCCCGTGCATTTGATACTTTCTACTTGTGACACCCTTTTGGCATATATATAAGCCCTATTTATTTTAATTATTTCATCTCGTCTTACTCTGATGAAGGGCTCCGCTCGAAACGTCAGTATTTCGTCACTAAAAATCTTGGCAGTTTACCACCTTTTTACTTTGTTATATGTATTTTTCAGTTACTCAACAAATTACAGAATTACAGAAGAAAGTAACACTTTTGGAATTAACAAATAGTGAGAAGTGTATTTTATTGTATTTTAATGTAACGGGGAACACCTCAGATGTGTTTTACTGTCCTGTTGGTGTTTTCCCTGCTTGGGTTTCCTACTTGTGTGTGTTATTTAATTGTTTTAATTTATATTGCACTTTTTGTGAGTAGCTTGGCAAATAAAGTTAAAAATCTGTGTTGTGAAAACACAAGATATAAGAAATGTGAAATTTATTAGCCAATTTATTAGTGAAACTTCACCTATACTCTATTCTAGTTCATAGTTGTGCTGATTTGTACAAAAAAGGAGTAAGAAAAGATGGTGTCTACAGAATTGATCCTGATGGTCGTGGAGCTTTCAATGTTAGCTGTGATATGTCAACAAGTGGAGGAGGTTGGACTGTCTTTCAAAGACGAGTGGATGGAAGTATTGACTTTTATCTTGGATGGGACGACTATAAGAAAGGATTTGGAGACTTAAATGGCGAGTTCTGGCTTGGTCTAGATAATATCCATCGATTAACAGAGAGTGGTCAAAATTATTTGAGAGTTGATCTTGAAGATTTTCAAAACAACACACGTTATGCTCAGTACTCAACATTTGCAGTGGCAAGTGAAACAGAAAAATACAAGTTAACTGTTGGAGGTTATTCAGGTTAGTTACTTTTATTTCAACTTAACTTAATAAGGGACCCAGTCACCCACTATTAGCATGACTTCATTTTAATGAAATCAAATAGTAAAGTTATTTCATCAAAACTGGAGTTCAAGCAGAAATTCTGTGCCATCTTTGGATAAACTAAGGAGCTTGCCTCAATTTTATTCCACAAGCATGTGGTTCTACCTGCGTTATAAAATAAGAACTAGTTACATTTTTACGAGACGAAGGGCTTCTTGCTTGGAATGGAATCCGCGATCTCTATAGGTTTCTAGACCAGCGGTGCAATCCATTAATTGAGCTACGGTACACGTATATCTAGTAGATTACAAGGCGATCAGAAATAGTACTTAAAGTACGAATGCATTTATGTTAACTAATTTGACGATATGAGTTATTATAGCTAAGAAAATCGAAGAAAAAACGTGTCGCGTGTGATTATCGAGTTATAATGGCACGAGAGATGCGTGTAAAACACGAGACGATAGCCGAGTGTTTTACTAGCTTCTCGAGTGCCATTATAACTCGATAATCGCACAAGACAAAGTTTTTTATTTCTTTTATAAAAGAACACCATTAAATTAACAATAAAGCCATGAAAAATGTAGATTTACCTGTTATAAGAAGCGTTACTATGTGCGTTGCTAGGAAGTAATGCTTGAAAACACGTTGGCGATTTTAGCGATGAGAATGCACTCAACGTTGCAGTTAAAACATTCTCTTGTGTTAGTACCTTGATTAGCCTTGTATCCAGGTATTCTTTGACTTGTTTTTCTGATTTAAACTACTTAAAATCCTTGAAAAACGACAAAATATACGCGAGGTATCACGTCAGCTTATGCTTTATTGAGTTATAATGCACGGTTTTTGAGCTCAGTAACCAATTAGAGAGCGTGTTCTCGATCATTTGCTTCCGGTTATTCTATAAATTAAATTAAATTATTTTTAAGTTGAATACTTTTACCTTTTGTTTTAATTGATTTGTGTATTTTTGAATTATCTATTTTATGTTAATGAGAAAAAATTGAGATTTTTATTGAATCCTTTTAGTCCTAATTTGATATTTTATTGCAGGAAATGCTGGTGACTCACTTTCTTATCACAATGGGATGAAGTTTAGCACTAAAGACGAGGATAATGACATGTCGAGTGCAAACTGTGCTGTGAGTTACAAAGGTGCCTGGTGGTACAATGACTGTCATAACTCCAACTTGAATGGCCTGTACTTACGTGGTCATCACAACTCTGGTGCTGATGGAGTAAACTGGTATCACTGGAAAGGAAACAATTATTCACTAAAGAAGACCGAGATGAAAATCCGTCCTCGTTCATTTTAGTTGGGATATTTTTTTGACATCAGAATGTCGTTATTTGAGAAAAGATAGAAAACAAGGATCCTGTATTTGTCCTTCTCATTGTCAATGTTGTGAACATAAAGTTAAAGAAACTTTTCATTTCTCTTTGTTATGAATCTAGTGTCTAAACTTAATAATTGGAGGGCCGACCCAAACGGACCAATCACAGCGTGCGTAGAGTAAATTATGTTATAATTATACATAGGCTCACCGTTAACATCTAATTTATTTTTCTAAGTCATTTTATTTTAATATTCTCCGTTGGTCTAATTTCGTTGAAATTTTTCTAGTCAGCTAAACTTTTCTTAATTTTTATAATATATGTAAAAGAAAAATTGAGCGATATCCTTCTTTGCATAACTTACTGCAAAAAATGTAATTGCAAACCAAGCACAACATCTGTTCAACTAGCACTGGGACAACGTTTTTTATTTAAGAAATAGAAAACATTTTCCGTGTTTCCATAGCCGTTATAGAAACACGAATGGAAGTTTGGGAGAATGAGAAATGCCAGTGGGAACACGATCCCGCAGGGCGAGTGTTTCCACGCTATTTCGAGTTCTCCCAAACATTCACGAGTGTTTCTAAAACGTATGGGAAGACGGAAAGATGTTTTCTATTGCTTTTATAAAATAACACTGAGGAAACAAGTAATAAAGACTCTTTTATTAAAATGATGAAAATGTACATTCTCCTTACTCACGCTAGACAGCATCGTCGGTTGTTTAAATGAACATAAACGCTCTTAACTGTCGCACGAAAAGTATCCGGACGAAAAGGTTTTTCTTACAGTCCATTTTATAAAAATGGCGGGAAAATCCATGTTTTCCATCGAGTTTTAGTAGAAACTGTCCATTGCAAATGCTGCATCCTGATTGACTACTCAACTTTTATTTTAATAATTTTATTGGATAACAACTTGCCATGAAAAAGACGACAACAAGAGACCAAAAGGGAAAACGCGAACGCGACTAAAAGTCCCATGCGAGGCGCCGCCCTCTTATAGATTAAAATATATATGTAAAATTGTCGAGAAGCTCTATCACAGGGACAGTCGCGTATACCAGTGTCCAGGTGTACGGCCAATCTATATCAAAAGTAGAAGACTACACTAGATAGTATCTGTCTTACAAAGTTCTTAAATGACATAGAACTGGTGAAACTACTTGGATTGGCTAATTTGCAGACAAAGTTCGGTTGAATTTCCATATAAAATCCCGAAATGACGTCACATAGACTATCGGTAGTAAAAGTCGAAATTAAAATCAGCTGTTATTTCTAAAATAAAACATTATCGTAAGAGTTAGGGTTAGTATATATTAGGTGGAGGGTTAGGGTTAGGATTAGGGTAAGGTTTGGGTTAGCCACTATGTTTTAAATTTGGGGATATTTATATGGAAATCGAGCCCAAAGTTCCATAATTTGACTACGCGATTAAAATATGAGGCTTGGAAAGTTCTTGTTTTACAAAGTGGAGTTTTAAGGTTGGCAAAGATTTGGCTCAGCCTGGTGCGGCCTTGAGAAACAAACATAACAAATTCGTGGACATTTAAGTCAGTATGCCCATGTAGCGGGACTTGAAGAAGAAAACTAGGTCTTTGAGTTCTCTATCTTAGCACAATGGAAGTAAGTCAAGCGTGAAAAGTCGTTGATTCTAGTCGATGATTATGTTTTCTATGGGCTGCAGCCCCCTCTGCAGTTGTCCGAAAAATGAGCTCTATTCGAGCAAAAATGCAGGTCTTGTCATTCGGGAAAAAAGGGTCATGTCTTAAATTATTTTAATATTTGAATGCAACTTAATGACCCGGAGTAGGTTGGCGTACCGTTGTGAAATTTATGCGTCTGTTTACACTCAAAGGACAAAGCGAGGTTTTTCGGCGTTGACAGCAGTTTTTTTAATACGCACATTGTACGCGTATTCCCCGAAATATTTTACAAAATGCCGAAGCGAAAAGCTGATGTCAAGCATATGTTTACAAGCCGTTTTCTTTGTCGCCGGAAGCTCTCCGCACTCGCGATTGCAGAGAGGTTTAATGCTTGCATATAACCATATAAACCAGCTAAAATTATTAAAATTGCTGCCGATAAACAACCAAAATAACCTGGCGCCATTTTTTCCCGCTAACATTTTAAACGCGTATGCATATGTTTTCACTACTACACACACAGTGATTTACGTCCGGAGTGCTTGGCGTAGTGACTACTATACGCTACGGCAAACCACTCCGGATTAGGCAGGTACAGTGTAAACACAACAAAGAAACGTTTGATTTTTTTACCGTACTAGTGTAAGTGCCCCTAAATTCAAAATTTTTTATTGTCTTATTTGGAAGAACGTTTAAAATGATAAAGTAACTTCTTTTGAAGATTTTCACTTCTTCGCTTTCTTTGTGAGATATATCAATTTGTTTGATATGCAAATATCTGGAATTTCGTCACACATACATAATGAACTATCAGCGAATGTTATATATCTTTGCGTTCATGAAATAAAAACACTAAAGTGTGAATAACACATGTGTGCGTTTCTCCCAGAACAACCAAACTTCTTGATTTTAAAGGATTTCGTTCGAGAATGAAAGAGATACACACATTTCTTCAATAAGTCATTATGCGTGTGTGACGAAATTCCATACATTTGCATATCAAACAAACTGATATATCTAAAAAAAAAACCAAAGAAACGAAAATCTTCAAAAGAAGTTACTTTATCATTTTAAAAGTTCTTCCAAACAAGACAATACAACATTTTGAGGTTAGGGGCACTTTAAGTCCTGTTTAAAACATGTGCTGCGAGTGTTTTGAACAGCTTTAAAAACGAACCTCCATGGGACTTCCAACAATAGTGTTAATTCATTCAATTTCGAGACCTGTCAGTAATTTGACGAACATTTGAATGTCGTTGTTTTTGCTGCAGAATAATAAAATTCTACAACAGTCAACACTTCGCGTTTAAGAGCGGGTTTAAGAATCCTCAAAGACATAGAAATGGTTCGAATGGAACAAGTCAGGAACCTGTTTTTTCGAGAAAGGTTTTCTGCCTTTCTTTATTGCACTATTTTAACGAAGAGCATACAGATAAATCAAGAGACTTCAAGTAGCTTCGGTTTTGACTAAAAATCCCACACCGAGGAAGGTACGCTTTCAAATTTGTCAGCAATGTTATAAAGTTATGATGTTCATGTATGTTTGTCCTGACTTATTCATTGTACGTATTATATATCGTATCATATCGTTAGGTTTCTTGTTAGGTGGTTTTCTCTAGTAAATTCAAAAATATAGGCAGGTAGCTCGTTGAAGTTTGCTTGAATATTTTTGCTTTCTCGTTGAACTTCTCGTATTAGGATGACAATTTTATATAAAATTTCATGTTCATTAGTATTCTTTATATAAAGAATACTAATGAGGTAAACTAATTCAACCCCACATTCCCCAGGACAAATTTCAAAATCACCCCCAGGCATTCAAGCATGACAATATTTTATCAGATATAAAGCGCCATACACGTGATTGATTTGCTCCACGTCATTGGATTACTTGCTTACGGATTCATTGAGGGAATTAATCTGGGATTTAATTGTTGTTCTTCGTTGAGCAATGGTCATCCCCCATGCGCAGGAGAGAGATCCACGCGGTCTAAATTGGGAAAATCTGTGTTATTTTAACGGTAATTAAATACTTCGTATCCCGAACACTGCCGCGCTGAAAAAAAACGAGAAAAGTGCCTTCAAATTGCAGAAAATATACTTTCAGAGAATCAAAAATTGAATACACATGTTTTAATGCATGTCCATGTTTTAAAGTGCACCTAACCCCAAAAATTATAATGCTATGTTTGAAAGGGTACTTAAAATGATGAAGAATGGCACTAACAGTTCTTCGATATCTATTTTCGTTCTTGAGGTATTCAGTTATATGTGATATGTTAATGAGGCACAGGATGACGTCATAGCAGGCAAACAATGTTGTTGCAATTCTAAAATTTGTGTATATCTTCAAAGTTATCCAACAAAATTACTTGAAACTTTGCACGTGGATGCATACCACCAAACTAAAGAACATGGTTCAAGTTATGTTGTCACCATAGTAACAGATTAGCTTCCAAACCTCTCCGTTTCCATACAGAAATCTTCATTTTCTGTCGTCGCAAGCAACGTTTCCGATTTCAAACTTGGGTATTGCATTAAATGTTATTTCAAAAGTTATCGAGAACTGCCAATCTCAACATGTTCTGCATTTGAGAGAAAACACATTATTTTGTTTTAGAGACTAGGAGGTCTGGAAGCTAATCTGTTACTATGGTGACAACATAACTTGAACCATGATCTTTAGTTTGGTGGTATATGCATCCACGTGCAAAGTTTCAAGTAATTTCGTTGGATAACTTGAAGATATACACAAATTTTCGAATGGCAACAACGTTGTATGCCTGCTATGACGTCATCATGTGCCTCATTAACATATCACATATAACTGAATACCTCAAGAACAAAAATAGATATCGAAGAACTGTTAGTGCCATTCTTCATCATTTTAAGTACCCTTTCAAACATAGCATTATCATTTTGGGGGTTAGAGGCACTTTAACGAAAAACGTGCATGTATAATAATACTTACACCATACTTATTGGCAATTTGTATTCTTCAGGGTTATGTATTAAATATTACTCCCAAATAAGTATGTATGCTGATGACACTGTGACATAATTTTTCTGGTTCCGAGCTTTGTAAGATTGAAGAGATTAAACAGAGTGGAACAATGGGTAATAGACAACAGGATGGTATTAAAGGTTGTGTGTTTGGCATCAAACAAAAGCTTGCAAGTGTGTCATCTTTTAATGTTAATCACAAAAGAGAAAGGGCGAACGGACTAAAAGTCCAATACGAGGCGCCGCCCTCTTAGAACATATTTTACATGTATATATTTTAATCTATGTCATAGAGGCTCTATGACAGGGACAGTCGCGTACCAGTGTCCAGGTGCACGGCCAATCTATATCAAAAGTAGAAACAACTACACTAGATAATATCTGTTTCACAAAGTTCTTAATTGACATAGAACTGGTGAAACTACTTGGATTGGCTAATTTGCAGACAAAGTTCCATAATTTGCTACGCGGTTAAAATATGAGGCTTGGAAAGTTCTTGTTTTACAAAGTGGAGTTTTAAGGTTGACAAAGCTTTGGCTCAGCCTGGTGAGGCCTTGAGAAACAAACATAACAAATTCGTGGACATAAAAGTCAGTATGCCTATGCAGGGACTTGAAGAAGAAAACTAGGTCTTTGAGTTCTCGTAGCACAATGGAACCAAACAAAAGCTTGCAAGTGTGTCGTCTTTTAATAAGATACGTACATGAGTACACAGTAAGGCCATATTCAACGGGTTTCAAAATTTAATTCCCTAGGAGTAACATTAGATGAGAATGTCATTTGGAAGGAGCATGTTGATGTAGTGTGTAGTAAGGCAAACAAATGCCTAGGTTTGCTCACTCAGGTCATGTCTTACACTTAAGGCATCCAAGTGTGTTGGTGAATTTTCATTCACCATAAATTCTTAGAACATGTAGTTTAATCGAGTGAAATATTAATGTTTAATCGAGCCAAATATTACCTGTAATATACCCAGAATCTTATCCGGCATTACCACCACTATATATACAGAACTCGTAACTATAGGCTCTCGGCAACGGCTTCCGTAGCTCAGTAGTCAGACTCTGCACTAGCGTCGCGGGTTCAATTCCAGCCGGTAGGCCTTGAAGTTGCATTTTTTTGCAACTGGTCCCGGTTTGGTCTTAAAATGTATATATTCCAACACTCGAAATTTTCCTTAACCATAAACCCTTAGAACAAGTGTGTTTGATTCTGCAGACTCTCACTTATGCAGATACTGCATGGGGTGAACTCTCAGTCGCGTGTGTAGCGACAATTTACAGAGCAGCTCGTATTATAGTGAGACGAGACAGTTCACGCGCGAGGCTTCGCGCGAGACATTTTCGGATGGTCTGATTTAAAGACAATCAGAGGAAGAAATAAATATGTTCTAGTCTCTTTAAGTGTTTGCATGTTGTGGTTCCTAAATATCTTAGTGAATATTTTATTAGAAATGGTAGTATCCATTCATATAGTACTAGAAGGAGAAATGATATCCATCTCCCTAAACCTAAGTTAAGTTTTGGGAAATGTATTTTTAGATACTATGGAACATTATTCTAACTCTCTGCCGTCAAAAATTAAAACATCTACTACATTGTTATATTTTGAGAGCTTTATTAGAAAGCATGATTTTTAAATATAATAATTAGTTAATATATATTTTTTAATTTTGTATGATATCTTGTACAGGGTCCCTCTTCATGGATACCAGCTTCGGCTGAATGGGCTACCCTGTCAAAATAAAGTTTACCATACATACCATTAACTAGAAATACGAATCCGCAAAAATCCCCTCGCTCGACTTTTCTACCACTACCCCCACCCCAGCCCTACAGTTTCTTTTCCCTCATCCATGGTCCCCAGTGCATTTTGAACGTTATCTCGGTCAATATTTACTCGATTAATTCTGAAAACAGTTTTGGAATTACCAAGTTTAAATACATAACATACCTGTCTATATATATATATATTACGAGAACGTGCATACTCTTCGTAAAAACGGTTTATGTACTTAGAAATTAGTCGGCGATCAGGCACAATTCGTCGCAATATTATTTTGAACGTTATCGCGATCAATATTTAACCGTTGAAAACAGATTAGGAATTGTGCCGCATCGCGTTGTCTTGTCTGATTCAAACGGATCACCCAAGACGACTTTTTACTTATAAGAGATGACCTACCATTTTATATATACATAGAAACTTTCAGTGAGAAATGGATGTATACAGCATACAACCCTATGAATACTTATTAGATAATAAATGAAGAAAAAACTAGGAAAATCTTTGTCGAGGTGGAAAAATGGACAAAACGTTGTTAGAAAACCTCCACAATCACGAAATAAGTCAGTTAATTACCTCGAACGTCGGGATGTACGCGATATACAGCGTCGTCTGTGTTGTATATAGCATACATCCCTCGTTCTCGGTGATTAACTCTTACTTATTTGTATGATTGTGTTTTCCGCCAACTGTGCTATTATTTTTATGGAAATAGTGAAGAAGGAAAGTCTCAATAAAGACATTCTAAAACCAGGTAATTGTTATACCATCTGTTTATTTCGAAGGCTTAATAACATGTAGACGCGACGCTGGAAAGCACTAGAACACGAATGAATAACAACAAAAACAGCTGAATCTTTCTCGTTAAAGCAACTAACAACATATCTGATTGGCGACTACGACTAAAGATGGAGGATCCTGATGTAAAGGACATCGAAAAAGAAGTTCAACCCAGCTTAGCGTCAATTATCGAGGTTAATCCTCCCGGAAGAATACCTCCTCCTCAATCGCCTAACTGTTATCACCAACAACAGCGAACGAGGTAGTCGAAACTCCACATCAAGAAAACAAGTGGTACTGGCTATAGCAGTCGGCATTTTGGCCATTTTGTCAACGGTGTTTGTGACGTTGTATTTTGCGACCGAGGGTAAAGTCAAACCTTGTGATTGTCAGAATAGTCTTGCAAATAAAGAAAATGCAAGTTGCATTGATGTCAAGAAGAAACCTTGTGTTTGCAAAAACTGCAGCCTTGTGAGCAACTGCAGTAAATTCAACATCAGTACAATTACTGAGAACAATACAGGTTAGCATAGACTTTTTAAAAGTCCTCAGCCCTTTGCTTTTTTATGCTCGCGCTTTGAGGAAAACTCAAGGGTGGACGACTTGTGGCATGTGTTAGGTTAGCATACATGCGAGTCTTGATAATCACGTCAGCGAGGTCTGTAATACTGAGAAAAGTAACTCTCCTGAGGTTTTCAAGGTTATTAAAGAACCCACTACTACGTGGCTTTTGGCTCATCTCGTTAAATATTTTACAAGGCCAAGGACTCACGCATTGCTTGGCCGCTCTGTCGTTCATATCCATTGTTGTCGAGGCTATAATTTTTACCAATATATCTCAGTAGGATATGTATTACTGCATAACTCGCGTTTAGACCGTCTATAGCTATGTATTTTCCACCAATATACGCATGCGACATCTTTACTTGTATAAACAGTTTCTTCTCTCCGCCAGGCGAAGTCCATACACCGCAATAATATTCAACTCGTCCTTTACAAAATTCTTCAGAGATGGGTAATCACCACTCCATGCTATCTTTAGCTTTAGATTTAGCCAAACGAGGAGTTTGGGCTGACAGGCTGAATTGATCTTGTTTTGGTTCACATATCGCACTACCAACAACGATTTCAAGATCATCGGCTGAGCAGCTGTTAGTGTTCTCCGCCATATTGCAATATCGAAACATAACATCGAATCACCATTAATAGAAACTGTAATGCCATGACGCGATAGAAGTCAAAAAATGAAAATTACTTTTATATCAACACTGACGAAAACGTTGCTCGTTTGTTTGGTCTGTACGTGCAATGTATTTTCCCCGTTTTTTTTTTGAACAGAAAACCTTGCACGAAATGCTCAGGCAATTAATTCCCAAAAATTCGCGGAGTTAACTAAATTATTAAAGTTTAATAGTAAAATTCTTCAACTTGTTTCTTTAGTACCGAAGAGTTGTTCTGATATCTACAAAAAGGAGGAAAGACAGATGGTATCTACATAATTGATCCTGAAGGTCTTGGACCCTTTTATGTTAGGTGTGATATGAAAATAAGTGGAGGAGGTTGGACTGTCTTTCAAAAACGAGTGGATGGAAGTGTTGACTTTTATGTTGGATGGAACGAGTATAAGAAAGGGTTTGGAGACTTCAATGGCGAGTTCTGGCTTGGGCTAGATAAGATCCATCGATTGTCAAAAAGTGGTCAAAATTATTTGAGAGTTGATCTTGAGGATTTTGAAAACAACAAGGTTACGCTCAGTACTCAACATTTGCAGTGGCAAATGAAACCAAAAAATACAAGTTAACTGTTGGAGGTTATTCAGGTTAGTTACTCTTATTTCAACTTAACTTGATAAGGGACCCAGTCACCCACTATTAGCATGACTTCATTTTAACGAAATCAAATAGTAAAGTTATTTCATCAAAACTGGAGTTCAAGTAGAAATTCTGTAGCCATCTTTGGATAAACTAAGGAGCTTGTCTCTACTATTGCCCTAAAATTAAACCTGCGTTATAAAATAAGAACTTTAAATTTTTATGGGACCAGTTACGCAACTCCAAGGCCTCCGCCTGTGAAACGAATCTGCGACCTCTATAGGTTTCTAGACCAGCGGTCCAACCCGCTGAGCTATGAAAACCTTTGGCGCGTAAGTTTCGTAATGCCGGCAAATGTGATGGGAAATAGTGAGTCAACATTTGAGGTTTACATTCGATAATATACATGATATGGTTAATGTTAGACTAATTTCTAAGTAGATAAACCGTTTTTACGAAGGGTATGCACGTTAATGTAATATAATAGACACGTACTGTATGTGATGTATTTAGACTCGGTAATTAGAAATCTGTTTCAGAATTAAAATCGAGTAAATATTGTCGGAGATTACCTTCAAAATCTACGTACGACGAAACGGCTTCAGTTTGTCATTTGTTAACTTATATGCAGATTACAGACCACACATACAGGGCGTGCGCGGTTTGGGCCCTGGGGACAATGGATGGGGGCGAGGGGTTATTTCGGTACACGTACAAGGCGAGCAGAAATATTGTACTTAAAGTACGAATGCATCTATGTTAACTAATTTGGCGATATGAATTTAGCTAAGAAAATCGAAAATCGAAAATCATTTTAATAATAGCACAGTTGGCAGAAAACACAATCATACAAATATGTAAGAGTTACTGTGCACGAGGGATGTATGCTATATACAACCCTGACGACGCTGTATATCGTGTACATCCCGACGTTCGAGGTAATTAGCTGACTTATTTCATGATTGTGGAGGTTTTCTCACAAAGTTTTGTCCATTTTTCCACCTCGACAAAGATTTTCCTAGTTTTTTCTTCATTTCTTATCTAATAAGTATTCATAGGGTTGTATGCTGTATACATCCCGTCGTACATCAAAGGAAAACGACTCAATCATGTAATATTTACAATTATCTCTCTCCTTATTGAGCGTTTTTTTAGATTACAGGCGGCTAACGCGAACGCTGAAGACTCGAGCTTAATTAGGGGACCCGGCCCCCGGGTTATCTCTCGCGACATTTTTTGAATTTCCCTCATTATTTTTCCCAAATTATTTTTAAATTAAATACTTTTACCTTTTGTTTTAATTGATTTGTGTATTTTTGAATTATCGCCTCGCCCGGCGCGAAGCGCCGGCCGAAGGCCTGAGGGCGAGGGTGCTAATATCGACCGGCGTTTAGTCCCTTATCACGCGAGATCCAAGCGGATCCTGATCTCGGATCGGCTTTATAGGTATATATATATATATATATATATATATATATATACATATATATATATGATCAACCGTCCTCATGCGCGGCATCGGAAAATGTGGCACTGGTAACTAGATACTCAGATTAAATTGAACCGTCACAAGAGACATAGTTTTTTGAGGAAATAGAAATCCGAGTCCGAGTATGTATTTTGACTCGCTAATTCCAAATCTGCTTTCAGAATTGAAAACGGTTATATATTGATCGAGATTATCAGAGTGAGGTGCGGTATTGCGGAATATCAAAATATCAAGTACTTATATATGATTTTGATATATCATGATATTTCTTAATGTTTCCTGTACTTAGTATTGATAATATCATGATATATCAAAAGTGATATAAGTACTTGATATTATGATATTCTCAACGACTAAAATATCATGATATTTTGATATTATCAAATGGTGTTTTGATAATATCAAAGTGAAATATCAAAATATTAATTGTGTTTGAACTATGGTTTGATATTGTGATATATCATGATATTATCTTAATATCATGATATTTTGATATTATCAAATGGTGTTTTGATAACACCAAAGTGAAATATCAAAATAGTAATTGTGTTTAAACTATGGTTTGATATTGTGATATATCATGATATTATCATAATATCATGATATTTTGATATTATCAAATGGTGTTTTGATAATATCAAAGTGAAATATCAAAATATTAATTGTGTTTGATATATGATTTGATATTGTGATATATCATGATATTATCATAATATCATGATATTTTGATATTATCAAATGGTGTTTTGATAATATCAAAAGTGAAATATCAAAATATTAATTGTGTTTAAACTATGGTTTGATATTGTGATATATCATGATATTATCATAATATCATGATATTTTGATATTATCAAATGGTGTTTTGATAATATCAAAGTGAAATATCAAAATATTAATTGTGTTTAAACTATGGTTTGATATTGTGATATATCATGATATTATCATAATATCATATTTTGATATTATCAAATGGTGTTTTGATAATATCAAGGTGAATTATCAAAATATTAATTGTGTTTAAACTATGGTTTGATATTGTGATATATCATGATATTATCATAATAATTATCATGATATTTTGATATTATCAAATGGTGTTTTGATAATATCAAAGTGAAATAAAACGTATAACTGCTAACACTAAAACTTGAACCAATCGAAACAGTAAACCCTATTGTAATATTTAGCGCAGTATTGTATAATTTATGAGTGGGGACTGTGATGGTTTTTACGTTAAAGTGTATGCGAGATATATTATACCGATGTATATATTTCAAGCGCTATTTATATGTCGCGCTTGATCTTTATTATACTATTATACTATTACAAGTATAAGAATTATATTACATAGTTAGTACTTCAGTTGGCGTTATGATGTCTCCTTACGACACATTTTGGGCTTGTCGTATTGTTTTCACATATATAAAGTAAACCCAAATAAATAAATATAAATAAATAAATACAAATAAATAAATATAAAGTTTCCCCAAATATAAAGTAAACAGTTACACATGGTAATTCAAACGGGGTTTTATCATAGAACGAGGCAACAATTATACATTATATCGTAGAACGAGGCAACACTAATATATTATATCACAGTCAATATTAAATATGTTCGCGAAGACACGACCACTAGGTTTTACCGTAGAACGAGGCAACGATATATTATATCACAGTGAATAGTAAAGTTGTTCGCGAAGACACGACTACGCCACGGGGTTTTATCGCCGTCAATGTGAATAGAGTTGTTCGCAATAACACGAGTACAGTCTACGGGGTTTTATCGTAGAACGAGGCAATACTAACATATTATATCACAGTGAATAGTACTAGTTGTTCTGGAAGACACGACTACGGACATTACGGGGTTTTATAGCCGTCAATGTGAATAGAGTTGTTCGCGATAACACGACTACAGTCTACGGTGTTTTATCGTAGCACGAGGCAACACTAACATATTATATCACAGTCAACAGTAAAGTTGTTCGCGAAGACACGACTACGCCAGTCAATGTGAATAAAGTTGTTTGCGAATTAGAGAGCGACTACGGGGTTAGACACAGCAAACCATGTCAAGATTAGTGTATATAATGCGTGTTTTTTATAGAACGAGGCAATGATATATTTGATAATCTCGTAATATAATGATTTTATGTTGTGATGTATTAGATAATGAAAGTGTTTAGGTGATTTACCGTGATTATTTTATGCGGTTGGTAACATATATTATACATTATACATTAATATACATTAATATACATATTAACATTAATATACATTAATATACATTATTATATTTTAATAATGTAATAATGTTTTAAAAACTATTTACAATGTTTTTACTAATGTACATAATGTTTTAAAAAGTACTTTTCAATGTTTTTAATAATATTCACAATGTTTTTAATGTGAACAATGTTTTAAATAGTACAAAATGACAGGTGAAAATATGTTCTAATAATCATGCTATATAATACCATGGCAACATGGTAACTTACAGTTCTTACTAAACCGTAATCATGCATGAATCAGTCTTTAGTATTTTACTCTGAATAATGAGTTACATGTATAAACTAATCTTTAGTTAGGAGAAATATTCTTGTAGACTTGGAGGCTCTAATCCAAAGAACTTTGATGTTGTGTTGCCATAAATAGCTACATGTTACTCCATTTCTCAGAATTGCAGATACAATATACATCTTGCCTACTTGGCTAAGATCTATCTTGAGATTATTTTTTAAATCCATAAACTTAAAATAACTAATAATGTCACCGAAAAGCCATTCTACTGAAACACGCACACTGCTCATACTCTTATTATAGGCTTCCATTTCTGGAGTGATTTGAACTTCTCTAAATGGAGCTTGTAGATGAATTCTAAGAGGGTATGCTGGGTCTCCATAGAGGCACATAGGCTCACCAGTTGGAGAAAAGGCATGTCTTTCCAAATCACCAAGTAAGCCAGACTCTGCAAGCATTGCTGAGTCATGCCTTTTCCCTTCTACAATACATGAAAAAGAATAATGATATTCAGTCTGTTGTTTTTGGGGTAGAAAATAATTTAAATTTAATTGTTATCCCCTACACATTTTATATACAATAATCTGACATTCATATGGGTGCTAAAATACTGAAGTCGGTGTATTGTATATTCTTTATATTCTTATATTATATGGAATACAAATGAATATGGAAGAGAAACTAAAAATACAGCAAAAATGAAGCGAGGGGTCTAAAAGTCAGGTTCTTATACAGGTAAATTCTAAATTAATCAAGTGGCCAATTCTCAATGAAGGTTTCAATAAAATGTACATATCATTATTTATGTATTTTTAAACCATTTCTATATATGTATATATGCAATGTGGGACAGTGGAAATGTCTACAAATTAATTTCTTTTAATATAAAACAACTTACCTATTGGCCCGTATAGGTTAGCAATTATGCCATTTGGCAAGGCAACAGACTGGAATTTTAAACTATGTACCCTTTTGTGACCATTATATACCAATCTCTGGTTCTTCTTTGGACGGCAAATGGGACGCACGGTCCCATCGATAAACCCAAAACAATTTCTCAAAGCTGCTCCTTTAGCGGCCATAGAGTCAGCATATTACGCTGAAGATTTTCGGGACTGAGGAGTGTATTATTCCACTGACTGATTAAATGGCCATGTTCATCAAAAATATGGTCGACGACAGTGTTATAAATCATGCACAGCTCAGGAACGGACAAACCAAAGGTTGAAACCATGTCACCGTATCGACATGGATATAGGTAAGCCTCTTTAATACAATGCACAGACCTGTTATTCCATCACAAACTGTACCTTGCCGGCATCTAAAAACCTCAGGAATTCTGAGCACTTCAGCCAGACCAGGAATATCCTTCTTTTCAACGAAATTCAGCTTTGACTTCGGTAGCGTTTTTTTCATCCAAGTTAAATGGCGGGTAACTCTCCACGGGAAAGTCGGGATTTTTGGACTTGTTCGCATCCCACAACAACAAAAACTCTTCTTCGTTGATATACCCTGCATCAAATGCAATAACAAGTAGGTCTCGAGTTTTCTTGAAGGAAGGCATACTCTAACCATGGATAATAAAAGACCAAAACCACCAAAACGTTAGCCACGTCAGGCCTCGGTTGCGTTGTTTTAAAATTGAAACATCTTAAACACTTTTGGTCGTCATGACGCCGACGTTGTCTTCCCCAATCTCCCCCGGCCAAGACGTCCGCGTCCTGGCCGCGCGTCGTCAAATCTCAAGCTCTCTATTATTTCGCCAAACACGCGTGTGATTTTTCATTTATTCTTCTCGAACCGTCGATTGATTTTCAAGTTCATAAGCAGGTTTTTACGAAGAGTATACACGTTTGCGTAACATAATAGACACGTATGTTATGTACTTTGACTAAGTAATTCCAAATCTGTTTTAAGAATTGAAAACGGTTAAATATTGATCGAGATAACGTTCAATAACAAAGGATACAACTTGACATGAAGAGAACTTGGATATGTACAATCTGTCTCTTTCCTGTTCTTCCTAACAACGTAAGTTTTACTTCATTGAATAGCTCCGCGAATAGTAATGGTTTTGAAAATAATGGTCTACAGCAGATAATTGAAGACCCGGTGCAAGACCTTATTGATATTACCGCTTAAGTGAATGGTTTAACACAAATCTACTTACAGTAAACGTATCCAAATGCAAATTCGTAATCTATGGCAGCACTCGAAAACTTTCAAACTTTGGACATATTTCACTAAAAGCAAATGGCTCACCTCTGGATAGATCTGATTCGTTCAAATATTTAGAAGTAACAATCAACCAAAACGTGTGTTGGTCAGATCACATTAATTCCATCACCAAGAAAGTCAACCAACGCCTAGGCCTAATCCGTCATGTTAAACATTTACTACCTCTTCATGCCAGAGTCACCCTCTATAACAGCCTTAGTGATATTGTGTGGGGAGACAAGAATAATTCTACACTCATGGACCACCTACACATATTACAGAACAACGCCGCCAGAATTAACCTTGACCTTCCTAATTACTTCTCTGCTACAGAATCACTATCAACTCTTAATTGGAAACCACTTTATCTTCGTCGTCGCTACCATCGTTGTCTCTCTATTTTTAAATGTGTAAATGAAATTTTAGATTTAGATCTTGAGCTCAAGAAAATCTCTAGCATTCACCACCACAAAACACGTCGGTGCAACGACTACCGTCTACCTCGACCACGCACAAATTGGGGAAACAACGAACACTTTATCATGCAGTTTCAGACTGGAACTCATTGTCAACTGACTTGAGACAATCGACTAACATTAATTATTTCAAAACAACTCTAAAGAAACTATTTTAATTACTTAAACGTTTACTCTTTCAATCTTATCAACCACTGACTTAAATCATGTATTTTAACACTACTGTACTTTATATTTACGACAGGACCTCCCTGAAAATCACGATTGGTGAGTGGAGCATCCTGTATAAAAAATATTATAAAATAAAAATATTACACAGGCGCATTCGAGCCAGATATTTATGACACATTTAATTCATAAATAGCCTCCAAAACAAATTTGATGAAATGCAGTTGATTAACAATAAACTAAAAGCCGATATCTTAGTAGTTACAGAGACAAAAATAGACTCCTTTTACCCGGATGATCAATTTAAAATGGCAAATTATAAACTATATCGTCAAGACAGAGCTAAAGGAGGGGGTGGAATATTAGTTTATATATCGACCAAACTTCTTTCTAAGAAACTAAAGATACTTAAATCGTACAAAACGATAGAATCATTGGCTATTGAAGTGAAGCTAGATAAGGTCTGCGCTGTTGCAGTTCTTGGAATATACAGACCCCCACGGAGCATACTGGTGTAAACTATTACCAAAATCTGGAAAATGAATTGAATGAAGTAATATCACGGGCTATGTCTAAATGTCAGACAATTTTTATCATAGGGGATTTGAACTTAGACAGACTTAAACCAAATGAAAGAGGAGGTAAACTTTTAATGGATATAGAAGACGTTTTTGCTTTAACATGTTTAATTAATCAAGCAACAAGAGTGACCACAACATCGATTACTCTATTAGACGTGATACTTACAAATACACCAGATGTAACTAAATTAGCCGGGGTCACGGATCTTAGGACTTAGCGACCATAATCTGGTATATACATTTATCAACAAAGCAGTCAAACAACACGCACCAAGAATTATTTATTGTAGGAGTATATAAAGCATCTGAATATAGAAGATTCAAGAAAGATCTAAGTGATACTGACTGGAATGCAAATATATCTGAACAGGTTAATGAGTAGTATATGCAATGGAAGAATAAGTTTGCGAAAATAATGGATAAACATCTCCCTCTGAAGAAGATGAGAGTTAGAAAGAGAGATGTTCCATATATGAATGGGGAATGAAAGGAAGCAATACGTAAGAAAAGAAAATATGTAAAAAAATTCAGTAAAGATTGAAGTAGTGAAACATGGGAGAAGATGAAAAAATGGCGTAATGAAGCGACGCAGGAAGGCGATCAAGAGTTACTGGAATGGAATATCGCTTGAGTTAACTGATAATCCAAGAAAGTTATTTAGAACTTTTATGCCTTTTACCAGTTCAAATAACAATGCGGATAAAGATGAGATTTCTCTAAATATCCAAGGGAAAATAGAACAGGATCAACAATTGGTAGCAGAAGAATTCACAAAATATTTTTCAACGGTAGGCTAGCAGATGCCATATAGGTGGGGGGTGAGGCAGAAAATCTGACTGAAGAAAAATACAATAGTCATCATAGCATAGAAATGATAAGTCAAAGATATGCTTCAAACTCATTTAGCTCCAAAGAAATAGAAACAGAGGAAGTCCTCAGGGCTCTCAAGGAACGTAATCCCACAAGGCTATGATACAACCTATGGTACACCACATGATACCACCTATGGTATTGAAGATGGTGGCAGAAGAAATTTCAAATCCTCTAACAGAAGTTTTCAATCAGGTAATTAAGAAGAAGGAATGGCCAAAGGAATGGAAAAGGGATAATGGATTCCAGCATATAAGAAAGAAGATATCCAAGAAAAGGTAAATTACAGGCCAATCACTATACTAATTGTGGTTGACAAGGTATTTGAGAAGCTATTGTAACCAATTACCTGATAAATTTGAATCCATTTTTGATCCCTTCATGTCAGCATATCGGAAGAGTTATAGTTGTGAGACTACACTTCTTCGACTTGTGGACGATTGGAAACAAGCAAAGGATATGGGACAAACTGTTAGTGTCTTGTCAACAGACATGAGCAAGGCATTTGACTCAGTGCACCCTACTTCACTTCTAGCTAAACTTAAAGCATATGGTTTTTCTCAAAATGCAGTCGACCTGATGAAATCATACTTCATCGGCCAAGTGAACAGAACAAGATTGGGACATGTAATAAGCAGATGGAGAGAAACTAAGAGGGGCTGTCCTCAAGGGTCAGCATTAGGCCCCATGTTATAGAGTATTTTCCAAAATTATTTATTTTATACGCGAAAGCCAGTTGTCAGTTTACGCAGATGATCACCAATTATCTATTATGCCATGAAGATCCAATACAATAAGGTATGGTAATAAATAGAGATGGAAAACATACCTCAGGATGGTATTGAGACAATTTCCTTGAAGGAAATTTAAGTAAATATCAAGCGATGGCGATAACGAAGGACTATCATCAAGTGAACATAGAAATCGACTCGTCAACAATTAATTTAACGAAGGAATTAACTTAAGCTACTGCGAGTGGTGATAGATGAGAACTTGTGATTTAGCGAGCACGTTTCAACCTCATGTCAAAAAGCCAGTTTGCGTGTGGGTATTTTGATGAGGCCACGAAAACTCATCCCCAGTCAACGCAAAACAGAAAATCTAAAAGGCAGTCATATTACCATATTTGACATATTGCCGATTTATATGGCACTTCTGCAAGAGTTCGGACTGTAGGAAACTCGAGAGGGTGAACGAGCGAGGATTGTGAGTGATATTTTGTGACTTGAACTCAATATATTATGACGACCTTCTTTCTCGTGCAATGTTAACAAGTTTACAGAACAGGAGACTACAGGATGTTGCAATATTTATGTTCAAAGTTAAAGCCTGGTTTCCATATGATCGCTACGATCGCTACGATCGCTACGATCGCTCAATTTTAAAACCGGCGATCGTAGCAATCGCGGCGATCGTCATGTTTCCATATAATCGCTACGATCGCTCAATTTTAAAACCGGCGATCGTGGGCTTATGTGCCGTGTAAGACATCACCAACTACGTCACAAGTGAGACGACAATTAATACTAATATATAACCTTAACCCTAACCCCAACCCAAATCCTAACCCTAATCCTAACCCTAGCCATACCCCTAACCCCAACCGTAACTCTAATCCTAACCATAACCCTAAAAATAACCGTAAAATACGGTGGGAGACTATATGTATTGTTACCATGAAGTATATCCCCAGCTTCGGGCACAGCTACGTCTTCAAGACAGATAATTCTTTTACATATATTTACATAAAATATTTTCATAAAATGCTTTAGTTTCACTGATTCATATAAATTTGCGTGATGTATACAATGAAGGAACCGTTTAATCTTACCACAGTAATGTGTTTTATAGATATATAGCCGAATGTCGCTGGGGTACCGTACCGATCGCTGAGATCGCCAGGATCGCTGAACCAGTGTTTCCATATAATCGCTGCGATCGCTACGATCGCTACGATCGCCGAGATAGAACATTTTCTATCTCGGCGATCGCGATCGCTGCGATCGCCAGGATCGCTGAGCGTGTTGTTTCCATATGATCGCTACGATCGCCGGTTTTAAAATTGAGCGATCGTAGCGATCATATGGAAACCAGGCTTAAGTATAGATTACTTCCGGCAAATATCTTAAATCTTTTTAAAAGTTCACCAGCTAATTATAACCTTAGGAACTCAGACTGCTTTATACCAAGATTTAACTCAGAGTTAGATTTGGAAAACATTCATTAAGATATTATGGACGCTATATTTGGTCAAAGCTAAATAACGAGGATTGAAATTTAACTTCACTATCGGCCTTTAAATGCAGCATCACAAAGAAAAACCTTACTACTCTATTTGATTAATTTGTAATATTGTGAAAATCAACATAATGTAAATAGTAAATAGATTGTAAGTAGTAGATGTCAGTCGATTTTGTGACTTTTAAATAACTTTATATTATTCCTGTAATTTTATATTTACATGTTGATCAGTGTCCCCAATTAGTAGGCCACTTGTGGTACGCTAGAAGACATGACACATTAATGGAGTTGCTAACTAATTACGACGAAGCGGCCTCCTCATCGCCGGCTAATTTCTAATTAGTACATTACAGGTTTATACGAAGGATATGCGCGTTCTCATCATATAATACAAACGTATGTTATGTATTTAGACTCAGTAATTCCAAATCTGTTTTCAGAATTGAAATTGGTTAAATATTGGCCGAGATAACTAAAAAATTAAAAATATTCTGGAGCTAGGTAATTGTAGCCACCTGTTTACTGCCAATTCTTTGACGAACCATTTGATATTCGTTTTATTCGGTTTAGTTCCGTTTGGTTTGTAATACCCTGATTAATAACAAATTAGTTTTTTTACATTTGGCAGTTTTAGATGCATTTCACAAGAGGGAAATTCAAAAAATGTCCCGAGAGATAACCCGGATCCCCTAACAAGCTTGATACTTCAGTGTTCGCGTTAGCCCCTAGCAATCTAAAAAACGCTCTGTGGTACCTATAAGGAGAGAGATAATTATAATTATTATTTATTTAAAAGAATTCGTGATCGCTGATCGTTGGCGAACAGCCAATGGTGAAATCGTCATATCAACTCATTGCCCTACCAAATATGGAGTTGTGACATCAATGGGCAATATGACAAAAGATTATTGCACGATTGACGTCACCTGGTGCAATATGAAAAACTAATATTGCACGCTATCACGTTTTTCCAACGATACAGTTGATAAATAGTTGATAAAGTTAATCTTCTAAATAAATAATAAAACAATTATTGAATTCCATTTTCGCATGATATGAAGAATTATCAAGGCCTCAGTTTGTGTTATCCGCCTCAGCCGAACTTCGGCCTTGATAATTCTTCATATCATGCTCAACCATTCAATAATTGATTAATATTTGTATGATTGTGTTTTCCGCCAACTGTGCTATTATTTTTATGGTAATAGTGAAGAAGGAAAGACTGAATAAAGACATTCGAAAGCCAGGTAATTGTTACCATCTGTTTATTTCCAAGGCATAATAAGATGTAGTGGACGCTGGAAAGCACTAGAACACGAATGAATAACAACAAAAACAGCTGAATCTTTCTCGTTAAAGCAACTAACAACATATCTGATTGACGACTGTGACTAAAGATGGAGGATCCTGAACTTACTTGTTATGATGTAAAGGACATCGAAAAAGAAGTTCAACCCTTACCACCACTTGCAAAGAGAGAAAATATTCCAGCGTCAATTATCGAGGTTAATCCTCCCGGAAGAATACCTCCTCCTCAAACAGGGATTATTTTAAGGAATTTTTATCACTGCACAAAGAGCTGAAAAAGGCATAAAATCTAACTTCTGTGGCACGTTAAGCAGCGATGGAGCACTGAGTAGCTCCGTAGCTCGTCAGTAATCAACTATTCATATACTGTCATAGTATACATAAGCGGCCCTCCAGTTCCCAATTTTTAATGAGTTAATCCCTTTCACACAGCATACATTCGCATTTTCAAAATAACAATGGTCAAACAGTAGCACACCGGCACAGAACCACAGACTCACGATCGACCTGAGAGAAGCATAAAGCAGGTTATGTGGGGTTGGCTGGCACCGTTGGGTAGTTGGCTAAATAGTGAGAACACTAGCGTTTTGTTTATTATGGCGGTAGGGGCTGCTATAGTAGCTACCGTATACTCATGTATCTTGGAAGTTGAAATGCCAGTAATGGTAGAAACTAGTATACAATTATTGGATGAGGCTGAGCATGATATCAAGAATTATCCAGACCGAGGTCAATGTTATCTGCCGAAGGCTGAGGCGGATAACATTGACCGAGGTCTGGACAATTCTTGATATCATGCATAAGACGAATCCAATAATTGTTTTATTATACATTGTTCAAAATAGTCTTACTAAAAATATACAAAGTGACAGTCTGGTAGTAATCTACTACAAGCCATTTCACTGCAATTCACTGGAGCATGTTGACCAATAAGAAACTAGAATGAAGTTTGAATGTATAATAATTTTAGTTAGCTTCTGGTCTGTAAGGGCATAAGGCTGTTAGTTTACGGTACGCTTAAAGGGACACTCCGGCCCAAATACAAATGTAGTTCATATGAAAGATCTTACTGACTTTAGATTATTGCCAAAGTTTCAGCATTCCTATCAATTTAGTTAAGAAGATGTGGCTAGTTGAAGTTGGAGAGTTTGTCCAATTTCGACGCCATTTTGTTTCTCAAATATGACGTCACTGAGTGACGTGTCTCGTATTATGCCTAAGAAGCTCCTCTACTTTCCTGCATGATGAACTAAATAGTTTATTTCGACTAATTTTCGTCCAAAGACCATTCACAATAACTATCACTATGTGATCGCCATCAAAACAACTCCACTGACGATAAAGAATCACTCAATGACGTCATATTTTCAAAACCAATATGGCGTCAAAATCCACAAATTTTCAACTTCAACTAGCAATATCTTCTCAACTAAATTGATAGGAATGCTGAAACTTTGGAAATAAACTAAAGTCAGTAAGATCTTTCATATGAACTGCATTTGTATTTGGGCCGGAGTGTCCCTTTAACGTTATCAGAGGATAGTGGACCATGAGCCATTAACTTATCGTCTTATTTGTGTATTTGCTAATTTAAATTTTGATATTAAATAGTATATGTTGGAATGTAGTATGTACTGTGCCTTTGAACATAGTTTCTGATGCAATCCTTTCACGAATAACACCCATTCTTAAATATTAAAGAAAAATTTATCACTGCACAAAATTGCGTTTATCACTGCACAAATCTCATTTATCACTGCACAAATTGGTTATCACTGCACGTTAAAATAATCCCTGTCCTCAAACGCTAACTGTTATCACCAACAACAGCGAACGAGGTAGTCGAAACTCCACATCAAGAAAACAAGTGGTACTGGCTATAGCAGTCGGCATTTTGGCCATTTTGTCAACGGTGTTTATGACGTTGTATTTTACGACCGAGGGTAAAGTCAAACCTTGTGATTGTCAGAATAGTCTTGCAAATAAAGAAAATACAAGTTGCATTGACGTCAAGAAGAAACCTTGTGTTTGCAATAACTACAGCCTTGTGAGCAACTGCAGTAAATTCAACATCAGTGCAATTACTGTGAACAATACAGGTTAGCATAGACTTTTTAAAAGTCCTCAGACCTTTGCTTTTTTATGCTCGTGCTTTGAGGAAAACTCAAGAGTGGACGACTTGTAGCATATCTAAGGTTAGCATACATGCGCGTCTTGATAATCATGTCAGCGAGGACTGTAATACTGAGGAAAGTAACTCTCCTGAGGTTTTCAAGGTTATTAAAGAACCCACTACTACGTGGCTTTTGGCTCATCTCGTTATATATTTTACAAGGGCTTACACGCGATAATTTTTACCAATATATCTCAGTAGGATATGTATTACTCATAACTCGCGTTTAGACCGTCTATAGGTATGTATTTTCCACCAAGATATGCATGCGACATATTTACTTGTATAAACAGTTTCTTCTCTCCGCCACTCGAAGTCCATACACCAATAATATTCAACTCGTCCTTTACAAAATTCTTCAGAGATGGGTAATCACCATTTCATGCTATCTTTAGATTTGATAGAAACTAGGAGTTTGGGCTAACAGGCTGAATTGATCTTGTTTTGGTTCACATATCGCACTACCAACAACGATTTCAAGATCATCAGCTGAGCAGCTGTTAGTGTTCTCCGTCATATTGCAATATCCAAGCATAACATCGAATCGCCACCAAATGCCTGCAAAAAATAAAAATTACTTTTATATACAGCACTGACGAAAACGTTGCTCGTTTGTTTGGTCTGTACGTGCAATGTATTTTACCCGTTTTTTTTTGGACAAAAAATCTTGCCCGCGAAATGCTCAGACAATTATTTCCCAAACATTCGCGGAGTTAACTAAATTATTAAAGTTCAATAGTGAAATTCTTTAACTTGTTTCTTTAGTACCGAAGAGTTGTTCTGATATCTACAAAAAAGGAGGAAAGACAGATGGTGTCTACAGAATTGATTCTGATGGTCTTGGAGCATTCAATGCTAGTTGTGATATGAGAACAAGTGGAGGAGGTTGGACTGTCTTTCAAAGACGAGTCGATGGAAGTATTGACTTTTATCGTGGTTGGAATGACTATAAGAAAGGCTTTGGAGACTTAAATGACGAGTTTTGGCTTGGTCTTGATAATATCCATCGATTGACAAAGAGTGGTCAAAACGTTCTGAGAGTTGACCTGGAGGATTTTGAGAATGAGACACGTTATGCTGATTACTCAATATTTGCAATAGAGAATGAAGAAATTAAATACAAGTTAATCATTGGAAGTTATTCAGGTTAGTTGCTCTTATTCCAACTTAACTTGATAAGTGACCCATTTTCACGCACTGGAAGTTAGATTTCTAAGACCTAACATGGACATGCAGTTATACAAATGCAAGTTCCATTATAAACTATAAAAAAATACCTGAAATTTCTACTTAGTATTCCTGTGAGAAAAATCAGCGTCAAATTGTCCAATATGCTATAAGTCCTCAGGGGAGTGTCGGATTGGTCTAAAAACCCATTCGTGAGTAGTTTAGACCTGGTTTCCTATTTGACTTTAAGACAAACTTATAGCCAAAAATGTATGGTTTCCGAGATATAGGGCTCCAAACGTTTTTAATCAATCAGAATTTTAATAACTTTGGAGCCCTATATCTCGAAAACCTTACATTTTTGCCTATAAGTTTGTCTTAAAGTCAAATAGCAAACCATGGATTTTTAGACCAATCCGACACTCCCCTGAGGGCTTATAGCATATTGGACAATTTGGCTGATTTTTCTCATAGGGATACTATAGTAAAAATTTCAGAGTCCTTGAGCTACCCCTAAATATCAATAGTTCTTAATACAATTTTACACAAAGCATTTTTAACCCAATTGGAACCATTTAAGAGGGTTAGACTATATAAAATAAAAAAAAAATAAGGACCACCCTTTAATCAGAGGGTGGCTCCCCCTGTGACTTGGCACCAATCCTCCAATAACGTCAATTGGCCATCTCTTTTTTTTGAACGCTTTTAGTCCTAATTTGATATTTTTGCAGGAAATGCTGGTGACTCACTTTCTTATCACAATGGGATGAAGTTTACTACTAAAGACGCGGATAATGACGCGGATAGTCGAAACTGTGCTGTGCGTTACAAAGGTGCCTGGTGGTACAAAGGCTGTCATCAGTCCAACTTGAATGCTCTGTACTTACGTGGTCATCACAGCTCCTTTGCTGTTGGAGTAAACTGGCGTGACTGGAAAGGACACTATTATTCTTTAAAGAAGACCGAGATGAAAATCCGTCCTCGTTCATTTTAATTGGAACATTTTATTTTACATCCGAGTGTCGTAATTAGGAAAAAGATAGAAAACAAGGATCCTGTATTTGTCCTTTTCATTATCAATGTTGTGAACATAAAGTTAAAGAAACTTTCCATTTCTTTTTGTTATTAATCTAGTGTCTAAACTTGATAATTTGTTTTAGTCACAACTGCAGGTATTTTAGTTTATATCCAAATGTCGTTATTATAAACTTTCCATTTCTCTTTGTTATTAATCTAGTGTCTAAACTTGATAATTTGTTTTAGTTGGAACTGGTATTTTAGTTTACATCCAAATGTCGTTATTATAAACTTTCCATTTCTTTTTGTTATTAATCTAGTCTCTAAACTTGATAATTTGTTTTAGTTAGAACTGGTATTTTAGTTTACATCCAAATGTCGTTATTATAAACTTTTCATTTCTTTTTGTTATTAATCTAGTGTCTAAACTTGATAATTTGTTTTAGTTGGAACTGGTATTTTAGTTTACATCCAAATGTCGTTATTATAAACTTTCCATTTCTCTTTGTTATTAATCTAGTCTCTAAACTTGATAATTTGTTTTAGTTAGAACTGGTGTTTTAGTTTACATCCAAATATCGTTATTATAAACTTTTCATTTCTCTTTGTTATTAATCTAGTCTCTAAACTTGATAATTTGTTTTAGTTACGTACGATGAACTTGTTATCGACAGACTACAAATACAAATACGCGGTCTGGGCACTGGGGACCATAGATAGGGAAAAGAAACTCTAGGGGTGGGATGGGGATAGAAAAGGCGGGCGAGGGGTTGTTGCGTACACGTATTTCTAGTCATTGCTGTAACGTCACACCAAGCAGTAGACCATTGTCATGATGTCATCCGTACAATCTATTCATCCTGTTGGTCAACACACAAACTCAAGTTTCCCATGTATTAACATCACCGACTCGCACCAACTAAATACATGTGTATTTTAAACCTGATAAAAATGGCTAGTCTTTTAGCGTTACCTATAAATCCCTTTACGCGTTTTTAGCTACATTGTATAAGGGAGCTGTCATTAATTCCACCAGGGGGAGGGGGGAGGGGGGGTGGAAGGAAAAGTGCTGGGCCATGAAACTATAAAGCAAAAGTTGGTGTAGCCTGCTCGCAGTCCTTTGGAAGACTGGGACTGCGCGCAGGCTAGATCGAGTTGGCGGGGCTACGAAAACATTTGGAAAACCTTTGATGCGCCATGAAACTTTTTGATTAGTATCAAAAGTAATCGAAGAAAACAAATATTTATAATATGAGGAATTGATATACGCTATGTAAGTCCAAGAAATATCCATATCACACCCAAAGAAAAGTTGAACCCCTTAACCCCTTACCCCTAGAAATTATCTACATGTATATATAGTTTGGATTTCAGTTGTTCGAGACTATACGAGTTCAGGAATGCGAAAACCCGGCTGAAAACAAAATTTATTGTTTTCCTTGCTCTATAATATGGCAGACTAGCCTCAGTTCCCAGTGCTCCTGTGTTGTTGGTATGAATGAAAATTGAAAATTTAAGATGTGCTGGGCCACGAAACTAAAACAAAATGTATAGTGAAGCCATGCAGGGAAGTTTGGTTGGGTCAAAAAACGTTAACAAGAATTTTCAGTTTTCCTTCTGCCTCTCTCCCGGGTGGAATTAATGACAGCTTCCTAAATCCGTTTCTGTTAAAAAATGTCTAAATATAACAGACCCTCTAGATGGATGCGGCTTTGTCGTGAACCGTTACATCACCGCGTATACGTATTGCTTACCTAACTGCAATTATATATGTCACCGTAAATTCATCCTCGAGAAGAACTTTGTCGGTAAATGTCGTGTTTTGTCCTCCTGCATCGAAGATTCCCTGTTCTGCCACTGAATAAGATATTTATTATCCAACTCTATAAAAAACAAACTTCTCTCTTTGCAATCTTAACTTGTAAACAAGACTTCAAAGACATTTAAAATTATTACAGGTGAAAAGAGCGGGAAAAAACCTGTTTCAAACCGGTTTTTTAGAACTAGCTATATTAAACGAGTGTGACGTCAGGCCAGTCATTATTTCAGATACAATATTCTGCTGCTAGCGAAATTTGATCTAATTCAAACGTTGATATACTTGAACGATATACTAGAGATTTTATCAACTTTTTAACTCAAATTCTCAACCAGTCTATCACACCTAAAGCAACCTCGTACCCAGGACATTTTGCCTCCAACGGTGGAAGGTCAGCGAAAATGGCCCTGGGATCGGCTGGTCCATTGTATAATCCGATTGTCATAAAACTCAATTAATTCAGCCGAGTATAATTTATTCATCTAAATCTGAATGCTGTCTTCAAATTGTACAGCAAATTAGAAGTGATAGCTTTCGCTAAATTGGATATATGCTTCTTCATACCTTGTGAGATAACCATGGATGTATGGTGGATTATCAAGCTTGTTAGCTGCTTTTATGTCGACAAATGCTGACATAAACAACTCTGATTCTTTCTCAATTATTCGGCAATGGAACAAAGACCACAAAAATTATCATATCTAAACACCCAGAAATTCTGGGTGTCATGTGACCAGCCGATCCCAGGGCCATTTTCGCCTACCTTCCACCGTTGGAGGCAAAATGTCCTGGGCACGATGAACACCTAAAGCAGATCAACCTCGTTCCCAGGGCCTTATCTCCGCTCCCCACGCTCGCTGCGAAAAGACCCTGGTCGGGGCTGGTCACGTGTATCCCATATTCTGGGATACTTTTACCGAGTGTCGTTAGGGAGGGTAGGAGGGTTGTTCTCACATGGTGTTTCGTGCTGCGTGTTTTTTCTACATTCGATTTTCTTTTGACGTTTCAAATTTCGTATAAGTGTTGGTTGTCACAAGAGCAAAATAAGTATGTGACATGATCGATTGGGCTCGCCGTTTTCTTTTGTTGCGAGGATTACAATGTTATGTTTTGTTAGTTTTGATTGTCGACGTTTTCCGCTGCCAAAATATCAACATTGCAAGTTATATATAGACTATAGTACTAAAAAGCCGTCTGTGGTTATGTCGAAATAACTAAGTTCTTCAAAGAAGTGTTATAGTCAACGACTCACTTCGCGCACCCTTCGAGCGGAAATCAAGATTGTTTGTTGTTTTAGGCCCGCGCTAGATTATTTCAATCATAATTTATTATTATCCTAGCACAGAACGATCCTAGGATATATATACCGGTATTACTTTGTCACGCGTAATGTGTTTTCGCTAGATTATTTCAATCATGCACAGAACGATCCTAGGATATATATACCGGTATTACTTTGTCACGCGTAATGTGTTTGATTTTGGTATTTAGTTAGAACGTTTTATCATTTTTGAGGAATGACATGGGCCGGCAATGTATATTTACCTCCCTAAACAAAACGTCTTCCATTTTCTTTAACATGTATAAGCACACTTAGCGGAGACACCGAGGGAGACATTACAATAATTACGGGGTGAACTACAAATGTTGTCGCCTGTCGTCCATAGTTTATCTTGTCGTGGAAGAGCGAGGGAAGAAGGTGAAATATTATCGACTTTCCATAACCCGTTAGAAGCACAGCTACAACAACGTTTATACCACAGTAGACTGCCTTTAAACACTTAACTTACTATTGAAGATTGCAAACTGAAGACTACTTAAAAACATCGATTGTGCTTGAAGGACTCCTCCCTGACTCTAACGTTTTGTCAACTGCACGTGACCAGCCCCGACGCGCGCGTGGGGGGGGGGGGGGCAGGAGGGCGGAGATAAGGCCCTGGGAACGAGGTTGAAAGCAGATAAGAATGCCAAATTCCTGATTTAATGTCACATTCATTAGCATTTCTTACAAACAAACCATTAAATATGTTAGGGATTGAACAAGTACAGCTGTGTCAGCCGCTGGATCATTGTCAACAAGCGGGCTATAGGCATATGTCAACCTGAATATAGGTTATATATGTGCTTGGTGATATAATTTAGATACTATACATGACTTTTGTATTAATAACCATCGAAATATGGTATCTGCATTAGGCATTATCATTAATAATAATAATAATAATAATAATTATAATAATAATAATAATAATAATTATAATGATGATAATAATTTTTTAATTAAAAAATTAGATAATACTATATTTACAAATTAATGATAATTTATTACATAGAAATCTAACAATCGTCTTTTAAAATCCTCCAATTTTAAATAAATATAATAAAAAAAATAAAACATTAAAAATTAAAATAAATTAAAATTAAAATTAAAAAAAATATTAAAAAACTCCTAAACGGCTTTCTCTATAGCCCAGTTCAATGTTTGCGTGTGGATCCCGATTCGTAGAAGAACGGCTCCCTCTTATTGCCATAACTGCCGACCGTATCAAGGCGAAAGATAATGTGCATCGCATCCACGCAAGTGTGATGCTGTATTCTGACTTTCGCTTCTGTGCTAACAATTCTGCTAGGCGTTTATAAGCAACGGTTGTCTCTTTTCCAAGTCCCCCACTTGTTGAAAACACAAGAGGTGTAAATGCAGCATATTCAACTTCCCTAATTCTGTCTCCGTACTCCCTCTTCTTAGCCATCTCATGTTGTCTGTAGAGTGCAGGTATATTGGTATTTCGGTAGCTCGATGCGTTTGGGTGAAAAACCCTAACATCAAAAAATGCAACTTGCTGCCTACTCCAAAAACCCTTTGCTCTAATATCTACTCTTGCTTCATCTTGCTTGTTTGCCGTTCTTGGTAATATGATCTCGCCTGCGAGTGGTTGTAGCTGTGGTTCTTTTTCCACATCAGAACATACTTCCATCAGCCATTGGGTGGTTATGTCTCTAATCTCGTTATGCCTTATTATTGGTAGTCCACCAAAAGGGCATATCATGGCGTGGTCTGCTGAAAAATTCTTGCCACACTTACATTGGAGTGGTACATTTTTCAGCTGCCATCCATATCGCAGATGGAGCGCATCACGAAATTGTCCTTTGTTCAGGTTGAAGCCTTGATCTTGTAGTGGTAAAACTGACAACCACGATGACGATCCTTTCTCGCAAAGTAAGTCCATGATTCTTTGCCTTGGTGGAGATAGACTTTCTCTGACTTGTTGAGCCAAGCTCTCAATTTCCTGTTGTTTATGCCGACGCAGATTTGTTTTGATGGATTGTAGTTGTGGTCTAATGAAGGATTCCTTTTGCTCGACAATCATATCTTTCAAGGTTTCGCTGATCTTTTGTGAGGCATGATATTCTCCACTTGCACTGGTTACTGGGTTGATAATGTTTAGACCACCGTAGCGTATAGGTAGAGAGAGAGAAGTCTCCTTTCTTCAGAAGTACACTGACATCTACCAGTTAATGCCGGAATAAAGGTTTGACTAATCGTATCTTCTAATGGCTGAAATAGACTGTCAATATCCTCGATTGTCCGCATTATATATCGCCATTTTCCCAAAATGCAATGAGAGAACGCAGCATATGCAGATTGGGGATATCGTTCTGCTATCTTGGAAAGATTCTTAATTTCTTCAACAAAGTCTTCGACTTTGTCTGCTGCATACTCGTTAGCAAAGCAGGTTGAACCAACAGTTGAACCAAGCATCTCATGTCCATCAATTGTCACTAGAATTCCCGTTCCTTCAAAAAATTTAATTGCTTCTTCTTGAAACTCTGGTTTAACAATGAGGTGTGTTTTACTTGCGTTTGGATGGTATCCCATCTGTGGACCGATAGCTGATAGACACTGCCACCATCTTCTTAATGCTTCGATCTTTCCTCCTGCAGTGGAATCATCAGCAAACCATACTTGTTTAACTCTTGGCTCAACTGATCTCAATCTTCGAATTAAAGGTGTCACAGCAAGAGCGTACATAGCCATTGCCAGGGGATCTCCTTGAGTAATCCCTTCCGATGATTCAATTTCTCCTCCTCTGGTGACAAATAGCCTTACTGGGGTTTGATAGGTGTTATTCAGGACAGTTGATATTGCGGGACAGATAACCCCGATGTTATGCAGCGCGGCTTGTCGATTGATGGTATTGAATGCGTTGTTAGCATCTACCAATAATAATGCTTCTGTTTCCTCAGATGACATAATCTCATTCATGGCATGAACTGCAGCTTCACAACCGGCTTCATGGCCCGCACATGCCTGTAGTGGCCCCGCGGCTTCCTGGACATAATTTCCAACCACTTTAAGGATGGACTTTGCTATAATACGCCTTGGCACCTCGCCAATACCAATTGGACGTACTCCTGGATTTTTGTTGAGTGGTGTTAATCGACACGCTACAAATGCAGATAAACCTTCATAATGAACAGCTGAAGTGCACAGGCGTCGTGCTATTCCAGCTAGCGCATTACATAAATCAACGGAGGCACTTTTAAAGGATGAACAAAAACGACGCCATGCATAGGCATCAAGTCCCGATGGGCCGGCAGCGCCTTGTGTCTTGTTTGCGGCTACCCTGATTGACTCTCCAGTAATTCTTTCGAATATGACGGGATCGTAATGAGTTTCGTCCGTCTCGGGCTCAGGTAAAAGTGTCTCTGCTACCGGAACTCTTCCCTGCGGATGCTTTTCCGCTAAAACCTCCCGCGTCGTCTTCCATTGGATATTACCATCGTCATCCTCTCCCACAGGTATTAGTGAATCTATATTTAATAGACCTCCTTTATTTGCATTGGAAATTAGAATAATTAATAATTATAATGATTATAATAATAATAATAATAATAATAATAATTCAATAATATTTATGCTGGGTCTTCTTTCCTAACAAATTACAGTTATTACAAATATAAACACATATTTATATATGTACAGTACAATGTTACAAAAACTAATTTTAACTCAAAAGTTGTATAAATCCTGCACATATTGTCAATTAAGGCAATATATAATTCTGCTAAAACATGTATGAATGAACGATTTATTGAGATGAAAATAGTTCTCTAGATATGTTGTTAAAATGCATTCACAGAATTTCTTAATTACTAGCTTTACATAATGTAGCTTTCTTCTAATTACCAGAGGTACCAATCATAGGGTTCCTATTAACCGATCAGACTGATCAGTTGCATGTCCCGATTTAGAAAAGATCAGTTTCCCTGCCTGCGTTGAGACATCTCAAGAGCATCAATATTCAAGTTATCCACATCGCTGCCAGCTCCACATCGCAGTAGTCTAATGTGGGTAGCTAGAATTATCATGACTTACTTTATACAATCTATCCACACCAACAATCGGGGAAGAATCCCTAATACGTCTTAGTAAACCCAATTTGAATAGATCCTAGATAGTATTTGAATAAACCCTAGATATTTGAACGAATTTGGTCAAAAGGGGACCCATTGTATGATAGATGCACTTTCTTCCTTCAACAGCCGATTTGGTGTCGGTTTATACTAACTACTGAGTTGATTATTTCATGTGGAATCATCAATAGTGCGAGACAAGTAATTGTTTGCTAAGTGCAGATTGATCTGTTACTGCACCCAAAAATTAAAAAGTTTGGGCTATTTAGTTAATTGATGTCCTATGGAACAATTAAATTCAGAAAACGCAAAACTCTCAGAGATATTGTCCACTGAAAATGTATTCAGTTTGTCAAATGAATGGGCTATCATATAGAGCTCACTGTTAACATCTAATATGTCATTTTATTTTAATATTCTGTTGGTCTAATTTCGTTGAAATTTTTATTCGCAAACCGAGCACAACATCTGTTCAACTAGCACTGGGACAACGTTTTCTATTTAAAAAATAGAGAAAACAATTTACCGTGTTTCCATACAATCATAGAAACACGAGTGGAAGTTAGGGAGAACGAGAAATTACCGTAGGAAGACGAAGCAGAAGGGCGAGTGTTTTCACTGTGATTTCGAGATCTGCCAAACTTTCACGAGTATTTCTATTTCTGTATTGAAACACGGAAAAAACATTTCAGATCAGATCGCGCGATTACAGCATTGCGAAATTGCCCTTGGAATGTTCTGTGGCTGTTCTGGCAATCTTCATTGCTATGAGATAACACGAGAAGTATTTTTATGTATATATATGTATATATATATATATATATATATATATATATATATATATATATATATAATATATATATATATATATATATATATATATATATATATATATATATATATATATATATATATATATATATATATATATATATATATATATATATATATATATATATATATATATATATATATATATATATATATACATAATATATATATTTTAAAAAGGATAAGTTTTTGGAACAAGATCTCAGTGAATTAAAAACCATTTTCTTAACAAATGGATACCCAGGCTGATTGCTTGATAAAATATTCATGTCTCTTCCTAATCTAGAACCTATGTATGGACCTAACAAATGCCCAGTCTACTTAAAATTACCGTGGATTGGTAAAATCTCCGAACAATTCGAGAAACAACCGAAGGTTACTATAGAAAATACTTTCTTCTCCAGCCAATTAAGATGCATTTTCTCAACTAGGACAATTTTGTCGCCTACTCCGAAAGAAGTTTTACCTGCTTTTTCATCAAGCTCTGTAATTTACGAATTTAACTGCGAGTGTGGTTCTCGCTACGTAGGAAGAACTTCTCAAAGGTTAGGTGAAAGAATGAAACAACACGTTCCTACTAACATACGCTGAAAAACTGTTCCATTACGCCAACAGCCAAAAAGACAATGCCCGTCAAGACATGGTCATTAACTGCGATCCTGTAAAATTATCCTGTAAAATGCTCCAACATTACGCCATTGGTCAATGTGATTATATATTATACATATATTATCGTGTATAATAATTATATTAGTAGTGATTTCGAACTATATATAACTGTTATATAACAGTTATATATATATATATATATATATATATATATATATATATATATATATATATATATATATATATATATATATATATATATATAATCGTACATGATACATATATATATAGAACAGTTATATATATATATATAATCGTACATGATAGGACCAAATCTCGTTATTTAATTTTTAAGTTCATAAGCAGGTTTTTACATAATAGACACGTATGTTATGTACTTTGACTAGGTAATCCCAAATCTGTTTTAAGAATTGAAAACGGTTAATTGATCGAGATAACGTTCAAAATAATACACGATTTTCCGATTAATTTCTAAGTACATAACAGGTTTCTACGAAGGATATGCATGTTCTCATAATATAATAGACACGCATGTTATGTATTTAGACTCGGTAATTCCAAATCTGTTTTCAGAATTGAAATCGGTTAAATATTGTGATCTAGTTTGCATAACAGAAACTTGGCTCCAAAATCATAACCTTGATACTGCTGTGGCGTTAGATGGATATAACCTTATACGACGGGACAGGAAAGAGTCTATTCATGGCGGAGTATGCATGTACGTAGTGAATTCAATTCCCTACACCGTTTTGGAAGACTTAGAGGACAAAAATAACTCTTTAGAAGTGTTGTGGGTTAAACTGCGTCCAACACGACTCCCAAGAGGCGTATCAAGCATTATTACTGGAGTTGTTTATCACCCTCCAAACGCAGACAATTCTATGATGTTGGATTACCTAACAAATTGCTTAATTGATCTCGAGTCGCGATACCATAACTGTGGAATTTTTGTTCTTGGGGACTTAAACCAACTAAACGATGCGAGACTAAAATCTAATTTTAACCTGACACAGATTGTCAATTTTCCCACCCGAGGACCGAATACACTAGACAAAATTCTTACCAATCTGAAGGACTATTACGACCTACCAACACAGCGACCAGCTTTTGGGCTTTCCGATCACAGCTCGATAGAAGTGCAGCCGAAGCAGAGAGTTAAAACATCCCAGCTAAAACAAACAGTCATCTCTATAGAGACTTGAGACCAAGCAATCGTATCGCAATGCGTACTTATCTCGAACATGTTAATGTTCCGGTGATAATCAGCGCTGCAAGCTCCTGTGAAGAAAAGATAACCATACTTCAAACCGTCGTCCAGTTTGGACTTGATTCTGTACTCGCTCTGAAAACCAAAACAGTACACCTTACGGAGCCGCCTTGGATTAGCCCTGTTCTAAAGAACTTGATTAAAAAGCGTCAAAGGGCCCTAAGCCAAGGGGGTTTACTACATCCCGGGCGTTCTTTGTCAGCGCCCGCGAGGCCGCGAGCACTCGTCTTCTGGGCGATCCTTTTATTAGTATTAAGGAAACCCAACCCCAACACAACAAAATATCCTAACCCTAACCCCCCGCCTAACGGGTTAGGGTTAGTAAATTAATTAGACGGGGGGTTAGGGTTAGAAAACCCGTTAGGCGGGAGGTTAGGGTTAGGATCTTTTGTTATGTTGGGGTTGGGTTTCCTTAATACTAATAAAAGGATCGTCCAGAAGACGAGTGCTCGCGGGCGCTGACAAAGAACGCCCGGGATGTAGTAAAACCCTAAGCCAAGGTGATTATGCTAATTTCAGAGTCCTACGCAATCGCGTTAATCGCGAACGCAAAGTTTGTCGCTCCAAGTACTACGAGTGCAGAGTTCAACACCTTAAGGAATGTTCTCCGGCTGGATGGTGGAAGGAAATTAAGAGATTAGGCGGCTTTGCTAACTCCTCTGGAAAAAGAGACAATGTGCTCAAGTCCATCCACCTTCCAGAAGGTACTGGCGATCTAACACCTAGCGACCTGGCGAAGCATATTAATAATACTTTTCTGACACCTACTGACAGATTTGAACCGCTTACCCGTAATCCTTTTCGAGATGGCAATGCCTCTTTCCTGGACGAAATTGCAGATGATGGAAGTGATGAGTTACCGGCAGTATCGGAATTGTCATTCCTCCGAAAGCTATCTGCGCTCAATCCAACTAAAGCACAGGGGCCGGACGGAATTCCGGGCTGGCTGCTAAAGGAGAACGCTGCCCTTTTTGCAGGACCCGTCACAGAAATCATCAATACCTCTTACCGCGAGTGCCGCCTCCCACCATCCTGGAAAATGGTCCCAATTCCAAAACAAAAACCAATCAAAGATGTTAACAAACACCTCCGCCCTATCTCGCTCACACCTATTATATCAAAGATAGCTGAAGATCATGTCGTTCAGGAGTACGTTAAACCAGCTGTGTTAAAGAAAATCGACCAACGACAATTTGGAACCATTCCTAATTCGTGCACCACACATACACTTATAAGCATGACTCATAACTGGTACGTTAATACTGACGGAAACGGCGCCACGGTCAGAGTTGCGTTGTTTGACTTTCGAAAGGCTTTCGATTTGATCGACCACAACATTCTGGTACAAAAATTGTCGACATACGATCTCCCAAAACGGATTTTGTGCTGGATCGTTGATTTCCTGATGGACCGTAAGCAACGAGTCAAATTAGCGCAAGACTGCTTTTCTGAGTGGCGTTCTGTGGTTGCCGGAGTCCCTCAGGGGACCAAGTTAGGCCCCTGGCTGTACTTAATTATGATCAATGACCTTGATACAACTGCTGACATGTGGAAGTACGTAGACGATACCTCAATTTCAGAATTGGTGGAAAAGGGCCATGCGAGCAATATTCAAAATGTTGTTAGTGACCTCTCCAGACAATCGATTAGTCAGGGATTCGAGCTGAATGAATCTAAATGCAAGGAGCTGAGGATCAGTTTCGCACGGAGGAAACCAGAGTTCGATCCGTTAGTGGTGAACGGTAAGCCTTTAGAGATAGTAATAATAATAATAATAATACGTTTATTTATATAGCGCAAAATCACTAATTGCCCTAAGCACTTCACAATTTTACAAGATAATTACACGATATTATAAACGAAATAAGCGTTTTACAATTAATCAAATAATTACAAAATATTGTTTCATATCATTAACTAAGCTAATCAATTACATCATTTAATAAAAGTATTTAATAGTATTAAATAAAACTTCGAATAAAATGGCTATTCAAGATAAATTATACGCTGATCTAAAAAGGTGGGTCTTTAAAGCCCCTTTAAAACTATTTACACTAGTAGACTCTCTCAGCCTAAGAGGAAGACCGTTCCATAGCTTAGGGCCTGCTATAGAAAAAGCACGATCTCCGTAAGTTTTCATATTCGTTCTACTGACTACTAGGTAGTTCTGGGAGGCTGACCTCAGTTTTCTAGAATAGTCCTTATAACTAAGTAAGTCAGCAATATAAGAAGGCGCAAGGCCATTAAGTCCTTTATAAACAAGAAGTAGGATCTTAAATATGATTCTATATTTCACCGGCAGCCAATGGAGACTAAGCAATACGGGAGTGATATGGTCATATTTTCCAGTTAATGATACGATACGAGCAGCAGTGTTCTGTAATAATTGTAGTTTCTGTAGCTGATATTCAGGTAGTCCATAAAGTAATGAGTTGCAGTAATCCAATTTTGAACTAACAAAAGCATGGACTAAAATTTCCGTAGAGTCTTTGCTGAGATACTTTCTAATTTTACTAATATTCCTGAGATGAAATTGAGCAGATTTACACAGCTTAGCGAGGTGATCATTGAGGGAAAAATGCTTGTCAAAAATGACGCCAAGATTCCTAGCAGCTTGAACAGGTACTATTTGCTCGTCTACAACTTCCACGCAATCGAGAACTGGAGTAGCGCGAAACATAGAGCTGAAGAGGAGAAGTTCTGATTTGTCATGATTTAGCTTTAATCCATTATTAACCATCCAGATGTCAATGTCCCTAACGCACAGCTCAAGTTTGGACTTAGCCATCAACATTTCTTCTTGTGAATCCGACTTAAATGAAACATAAAGTTGAGAGTCATCTGCATACAGGTGGTACTGCAGACCATGGTGCTTAATGATCTTTCCAATAGGTGATGTATAAACCAGATACAATGTATAAACCAGATTGGTCACCAGGAATTCTTAACACTTGAATTTGGGGCAAAACGTAAAACTTTAGCAAAACGTAAGTGTTACTAGTACAGTAGACCAGTAACAGTCTAATACAAACCGTAGAATCTCGAAAGTAACCGCCCCCCGAAAGTAGCCTCCCCCTCGAAAGTAGCCGCTTTTTTAAACAATTACTACGAAAACCCGAAAGTAGCCGCCCCTCTTAAAGTAACCCCCCCCCCCCCCCCCCCCCCCCCCCCCCCGAAAGTAGCCGCTTCCGATGTTTATAACTATTGTATAAATAAGTTGTAACATCTGTTTAACAATGTATTTTAAATGGCATATGGATTAAATCATGTATAAAACAGTAATATCAAAGATTCAGGAATTTCAGACAGTAGTTATAAGTTTGTCTTTGTCATCGTTCAGACGTCCTCTTCCATTTCGGTATCTGAATATTCGGTATCGAGTACGGTAAATTATTAGCATTAGATAATAAGTAACAACTCTTATGTAATTTAATCAAACTAAACAAAACTTTGAAACGTTGTGCAAAACGTATAGTAGTGGTTAAAACTTTGCCGATGCTAAAAATAACAACCCGAAAGTAAGCCTCCTCCGAAAGTAGCCGCCCTCCGAAAGTAGCCGCCCTTAGAGGTCACTAATTTCGAAAGTATAGCCGCCTCGCCTACATTCGAGATTCTACGGTATGTCTTCACGTAATATGTCATGTTAAACCTGATGTGCCATATGAAATTAATGATTACATAATATGATTTGTCATAATACGATTGTGATCTTGATGTATGTGATCAAAATGTACATGTGTGTCAACATTCACCATCGAATCATAAACAAGAATTATGTCACGTGCAAACAATTGCATACACCAGTGCGACAATCGTATAAGACAATGTATGTCAGAATGACAATCGTATATGATGAATCATATAGTATAGATAAGTGTAACTAGTAGACCAGTAACAGTCTAATACCTGTATGTCTTCACATCTTCACCTAATATGTGACATATTTAGCATGCTGCAATTTGTTATATCTTCAATTCCCCTGCTGCTGAATTTCCTGTTGACAATCTCCTCAAATTGACACACATGCATTCACAAGCATTTTACCCAGTGATACTCACATTTTAGAGGCTTATGTGTTACTACATTTTTGTAGAGAATAAAAATATCTACATATTGATATGTGTATTGTTGCTGTACCATGTATATTAGAGAAATTGTTGCAACTATATATAAGTTCATGAATACAAAAATTTGGAAATGATCATTGAAATACCTATGTATGTCAGACTATTCGTCACTTTCGTCGCTCTTCACTTTCATCCAATACAAATCCTTCGAAATCACCTTTATCCGAATTGGAATGCACGAAGATCTCATGGAAAGTACCAGTTAAAGTTCCGCTATTATCGCGCGCCATTAATACTGGTATTTTAAAATGTAAATATCTCAAAAACTGTCTAAGAAAGAGTGCGATATAAAATAATAAAAATGTCGGCCATTTTGTATAGATTTCAAAAGTACCTGTATGTAAATCACATGCCCCTAACAACCAATCAAAAATTCATGAAAAACACAAGCACATGGCGCGGGCGACTCAGGTCACCATCAGCAGTCAGGGAATAAATACCGCGGGCGACTGTAGTCGCCATCAGCGTGTTAAGGGTACAGTACCTTATCAATGGTTTATTATGGAATAGAATCTGTCTTATAAATAAGTTGCCATTTTCCTTGACAAATACTGTCAAAGGAAAGATAACATGTACAGTAGAAAAACCGATATATGTCTTTGTCATTTGTTGATAAGCCTGAAAGTTGCCGATTATCAGCTTCTACCGATTAATTTCCGATTATCACCTCATCCCTAATGCATGGTGGGTAAACTATCTGAAACTTACAGAAGTAATTCTCTTTCAGGGTGTCCCTAAAGATTCTACTTCAGAGGAAACAATAAGAGTTTGTTTAGAAGTACTTGATCGATGCCATGAAGAAAATGTCCTGCCATACTTTCTGAATTTAACAAGACTGATTACATATCAATAAGAAAATCAACAATAAATTCTTGCAACTTCTTGATTTATGTACGTGACTAAGCATATCTATTTTTCTTTGTGTGATTTATCATATTAGTGAGCGTGCTGGATGGATTCCAACATTTGGTGATCTAACATACAATTTGGCAGCTCGATATGGATGGGTCTACGGGTTGTCTGTCACGGAAATAGAGATTGTCCATGGCGCGTTTAGAAAGTGCAATCCCAATGGTAAGTTTGTGAGAAGAGCAATTGGGAGGAAGAGGAGGAATATGATGGAATGAATAGGAAAGGATAGGGCTGGATAGGAATTACAAGGAAAGAAAATTCAAATAAGATGAAAGGTGAGAAAATGGAGGAAGTGAAGCAATTACAGTATACCACTATAATACCCTCGCAAGCGAGGTCGCGAAGGGATCCATTTAATCTCATTGCGGCAGGAATCCATTTCTCATGAAAAGTTTTTATATATAAGCCATGCAGGACCAACTTCTTATAAAAGAAGTAAAAAGTCGTTTTTGGTGATCCATTTGAATAGGACACTATTTGAGCAGACAACACTAAGCGGCCATTGGCGATTTGTGATCTGACGAACTACATAAAGTCTCCTCCCAACACACACACACAATCTCCTAACACAGTGATAAACACTCGCACACACATGAGTCTCGTAACATACACACAATCTTCTCCTAACACACTGACAAAAACTCGAACACACATGAGTCTCGTCGTAACATACATGCACAATCTTCTCCTAACACACTGACAAACACTCGAACACACATGAGTCTCGTCGTAACACACACACAATCTTCTCCTAACACACTGACACACACAATCTTCTCCTAACACACTCACACACACAATCTCCTCCTAACACACTGACACACACAGTCTCCTAACTCACTCGCTAACTCTTTTCTAATGTAATTCTCTTTAATTTATTTTGTTTTAGGCCACTAATGGTCTTCTTAAACACACACACACAATCTCCTCCTAACACACTCACACACACAGTCTCCTAACACACTCACACGCACAATCTCCTCCTAACACACTCACACACACAGTCTCCTAACACACTCACTCACACACACACTGACACACACATGAGTCTCCTCCCAACACACACACACAATCTCCTAACACACTGACAAACACTCGAACACACACGAGTCTCGTCGTAACACACGCACAATCTTCTCCCAACACACTGACAAACACTCGCACACACATGAGTCTCGTCGTAACACACACACAATCTTCTCCTAACACACTGACAAACACTCGAACACACACGAGTCTCGTCGTAACACACGCACAATCTTCTCCCAGCACACTGACAAACACTCGCACACACATGAGTCTCGTCGTAACACACACACAATCTTCTCCTAACACACTGACAAACACTCGAACACACACGAGTCTCGTCGTAACACACGCACAATCTTCTCCCAACACACTGACAAATACTCGCACACACATGAGTCTCGTCGTAACACACACACAATCAGTTCTCCTAACACACTGACAAACACTCGCACACACATGAGTCTCGTCGTAACACACGAACAATTTTCTCCTAACACACTGACAAACACTCATACATTACCTACCAATCACAATCATCACCAACCAATCACAATCATCACAGTTATCATTATATCGTCGCTAGTCGTCGTCATTATTATCAACGTCATTATTATCATCTTCATTATCATTATCGTGATTATCATCATGATCTTCTTCGTTATCATCATCATTATCATCATTATTTGACCACTAAAACCTTACAACTTTTCATTCTCATTTAGACCAATAGGAAAGCATTCATTCAGTTACCGTATTTTCAAACGAATCTCAAGACGTGGTTAGCAACCAGTCCATCAGACAAGGTGAACAGCTTGCGTGTACATTTTTGACTCTCTCGATTCCAGTCCTCCCTCCCTCTCCTACGACGCTTTTTTCCCATCGTATATGTTAAACACCTCGCAAACGAAATGTCGACAAGTTACTTTATTTGTTTGACATACATAGGACAACGAAAATATAAATTTTGGATCTTTTCACATGCATTAATAACATAATATCCTTATGTGTAGTAAACGCCAGAGATAAAACCTAGCTCATCCTATTCGGAATGATTTTATAACTTTTGTATCTAGCGCCATGATGTAGGGTCAAAAAGTGTTAGTAACAATCAAAGTGTAAGTAACAATAGAAGAATCGGAACCAATCAAACCGCGAATACGAAGAGGAAGTATCGTTCGGAACCAATGAAGAGGAACAATCATTCAGAAGTATATGCGAACCCGTATCCAGAGGTTTTCCGATAGTTTTCAATCTCATGTTGTGTTGTGCAACGTGCATAAGTTAATTATCACGCTTAGGGACAGATCATTATTTATGGCCGGGGGGTGGGGTTGGGAAGAGAAAATGGTTGGGTAACTAAACGTTCTAAGACCAAATGGTTGGGTAAAAAAAATCACTTCTCTGAAGGGTTGGGTAGAAAACTTTTCATGCCTATTTACATAAAAAAATTAAAAGAGTTCATCATTTAAAATTGGAATCTCGTCATCAGCTCTCCTTAGTCATCATTGCACATTAGCTTTTATTATTGTATTCCTCTCCTTGTTTTCCTTGGATTCCTGCTCTGTATAGGAAGATAATCTGAAAGTTGCAGTAGGATCTGTCTGTATATATATTTGGGTTTTTTGTTAATAAAACTTGTATCGACGATATGCCGGGAATTGGGTAAAAGATTTTCTTTACTCATAAATGGTTGGGACGGTAAAATTTCTGATCGTAATTTGGTTGGGTAAAATGTTTTGAAACTGACGTTCTACTGAACTGATTAAGACGAGCTTGGTCTCTATCGTTTTGTTGAAAAATGAAATGTCCATATATTGAGAAGTAATACTGATGTGTGTCATGAATTTTAGAATAAAAATCTTGATATGTTACATGATACATAACATTACTAGAACCTACACAGATTAACGGGCGTGAGCCGCGTGCAACCGAAATGCGCAAATTGGATTTTCCATCATTCGGCGCATCAACAAAATTTAAATATATGGCAATATCATGTTTGAACAGAAACACTGAATCCAAAATTGTCGAAATTGGTTCAGTAAAATCTCACATACAACAAGACCAGGTACGCTAGTTAACAAATTAATTTAGGATATTATGTCATGCTTTATATGGGGTTTCCGGTGTTGAAACTGACGTAGTCTACTGGACCGATCTGGACGAACATGGTTTTGTATTGCATAGCATTGCTTTGCATTGCATTGCATTGCATAGCATTGCATTGCATTGCATTGCATTGCATTGCATTGCATTGCATTGCATTGCATTGCATTGCATTGCATTGCATTGCATTGCATTGCATTGCATTGCATTGCATTGCATTGCATTGCATTGTCAATACAAGGGTCAACAAATATCTACCGTGAACATCTGGGCATCACAGATGATACTTTAGGAAGAAAATGCGATATCGTGTAATTTACTTATATTTTTCTTCACTTATATTTTTTGAACTTCTACGAACTAACACTTTATTTTATTCCGAATTTGCTTTAAGAACAAGTTTCTTATTTTGTGTATATATTTATCTAAATTTGACCATTAATGGCACTTATTGTTATACCGAAGGTTTTAAGTAAGACCCATCACCTGCAAACTTAACTTGTGATAAAATCAATATTGTATTGTATTGTATTGTATTGTATTGTATTGTATTGTATTGTATTGTATTGTATTGTATTTAGTCAGGTTCATTGTGGCCATATTTTTGAGTTCGTTCACTTTTGTTGGAGATTAGGTAAACTATGCATTTTTGAAAACTTCATGGAATAGCTAATCAGAAAATAGATGTTTCCATTTCCCCGGAGACCTGTAATATCGTATTCATAGTATTAATTGTACGGATTTGAATTTGATTGGTACCTTAGGGTTACGAATCAAAAACTAATCAAATACAAAGCAGGTAGTTGTTCGAGAAACTTCATCAAACCACGTGATCAAACCGATTTGTCAATGTAAAGAAATGAATTTGTTCACTTTTTAACAAACTCTTCTATTGATAGTAAAGTGCTCAGCAAAATGCACCAAAAGATTGGCCAAATTTCTGTGTAATTCTGGATCGTGGTTTGATTACATTTGAACACAGGAGTTCTGTGCAGAAATATATTTTATTTTTTCCTGTTTTTAATCAAAACGTGGAGTAATTCGTGATGTTGTCGAGTGTCTGTGTTGTTTACACCAGACTGTTGTCACGCATGGTGATGTAGTCATGGAGAATATCTTTGTGGACGTAAGCACGCGGGGAGTTCTGGGGGAATATTGCTTCGTCAATGATACGGTAAGTGTGGGAGTGTAACGAGAAAAGAGATGAAGTTGTTGTACTGGAGAAACGTGAGGTGAGGTGAGGTCAAGTGAGGTGAGGTGAGATCAGGTCAGATGAAGTAGTACAGGAGAAACGTGAGGTGAGGTCAGGTGACATGAGGTCAAGTGAGGTCAGGTCAAGTGAGATCAGGTCAAGTGAGATCAGGTGAGGTGAGATGAGGTCAAGTAAGGTGAGGTGAGATGAGGTTGGGTCAAGTTAGGTGAGGTCAGGTGAGGTTAGAAGGTTGGGTCAAGTGAGGTCAGGTCAGGTCAGGTGAGATGAGGTCAAGTGAGATCAGGTCAAGTGAGATCAGGTCAAGTGAGATCAGGTGAGGTGAGATGAGGTCAAGTAAGGTGAGGTGAGATGAGGTTGGGTCAAGTTAGGTGAGGTCAGGTGAGATGAGGTTGGGTCAAGTTAGGTGAGGTCAGGTGAGATCAAGTGAGGTGAGGTGAGGTCAAGTGAGGTCAGGTCAGGTCAAGTGAGGTGAGGTCAGGTCAAGTGAGGTCAGGTCAGGTCAGGTGAGATGAGGTGAAGTGAAGTGAGGTGAGATGAGGTGAGGTCAAGTGAGGTGAGGTGAGGTCAAGTGAAGTTAGATGAGGTGAGGTCAAGTGAGGTGAGGTGAGGTGAAGTTAGATGAGGTGAGGTCAAGTAAGGTGAGTTGAGGTCAAGTGAAGTGAGGTGAGGTCAGATGAAGTGAGGTCAAGCGAGGTGAGGATGGACCAACGTTGATACCAGTTCACCCAGCCCTAGACGAATGAGGACAAAACTCTGTGGCCTAATCCCGATTTACCGCAGTTCATACTTGAATTCGACCCTTTGAAGTTTCGAATGCAGTGCAAGCAGGATCTCGCAGCTTTTCCAAAACCTAGAGAGCCTGTCAGCTTCCCACTGACACTGACTGAAGCAAGCCAATGACAGAGCATCCCAACTGACGCTGACTTTTTTTTTAGCAAAAGCGAGTATCCTCGACTGCTGAAATGCTTTTGAAAAATGCCGTTCCGATAACGTGCGAGGTATCACCTATGTTCGACATGTACTGTGTCGGCGAAATCGTTTACCAGGTTAGTTTCTCACTTCATGAATTCTCTTCAATGTAACTAAGTACAACATTAAAATACCTGTGTTAATATATACAGTAGACAGACGATACATGGATGATCGTAATGCTTGGTGTGTTAATATATACACTACTGTAGTGAATGTGGGAGAGCTTGGAGTAGACAGACGACACTAAGGTGCGGGATTGCATAATATCAAAATATCAAACATAATATCATTCGATTGATATTATCACATTATCAAAATATCAAGTCCAATATCAAAATATTTTGATATTATCAAACCATCATAATATCAAAAATATCAAACCGTAACAATATCAAAAATATCAAACTCAATATCATTAAATTGATATTATCACATTATTATGATACATTATCAAAATATCAAGTCCAATATCAAAATATTTTGATATCAAATTATTTTGATATTATCAAATTATTTTGATATTATCAAATGGTGTTTTGATAATATCAAAGTGAAATATCAAAAGACTAAAATATTGTTTAAACTGGTTTGATATTGTGATATTATCAAAATATCAAGTCCAAATATATTGTTTTGATATTATCAAATGGTGTTTTCATAATATCAAAAGTGAAATATAAAAAGACTAAAATAGCGTTTAAACTGGTTTGATATTGTGATATATCATGATATTATCATAATATCATGATATTTTGATATTATCAAATGGTGTTTTGATAATATCAAAGTGAAATATCAAAATATTAATTGTGTTTAGACTATGGATTGATATTGTGATATATCATGATATCAAAATATCATGATATTTTTATATTATTTAAAAAAACATATAATACGTACGTGCGATGGGTCAGATATTAAATTCAACAACAGAAAGCAGGAATATATTTTGATATATCATGACATCATCACATTATTATATTACCACTAACCGCATAAAATAATCACCTAAACACTTTCATTATCTGATACATCACAACATAAAATCATTATATTATGAGATTATCAAATATATCATTGCCTCGTTCTATAAAAAAACACGCATTATATATTGTTGCTGTGATATAATATGTTAGTGTTGCCTCGTTCTACGATAAAAGCCCGTAGACTGCAGTCGTGCGAATCGCATTGACGGCTATAAAACCCCGTAATGTCCGTAGTCGTGTCTTCACATGCGGCTAAAAGCTGACCTGCTCCAGACTAAAAATAGCAACACCGCAATATGATATATATTTTTTGTCAGAGCACATGGCCAACTTTCCTGCGGCGTAAATTATTATTATTTACGTCGCAGAAAGTTAATTGAAAATAGAAACGTTTTAGATACTTTCTACATACTAGATAAAATTTGAAACGCGGAAAAACATTTTAAGTAAGACAACGATTCTGTCTATATAGTTTCCACTCACGTTGTTTCAACTTTTTTATAAACGGTTTAGCTTTTTTCGGCTTGATATATCATATGTTTTCTCTATTTAATATGTGTTAATATACACACTGCAGTGATGTAGTGAATGTGGCAGAGCTCGTCACAGAATGGCTCGTGGCTCCGAGCAATGGTTAGAGCGTCTCACCGGCAATCAGAAGGTTACAGATTCGATTCTTGTCCAGAACTATAAATCGTTTTTCTGAGGATACGAGCTTGACGATTCTAACTTAGTGTGCAAAAGCACGCACCTCGAAGAGAAATAAACCAAGAGAATAAAACCAAGAAAAGCTCGACGATAAATATAAACCACGTGATCGGAATCTCGCAACACTGCAATGAAAACATTGACAGATAACGTGTATCATATTACCATAATCATAATGTCGTACGAGGTGTTGCTATTTTTAGTCTGGAGCAGGTCACTTTTAGCCGCATGTGTGTCTTCCAGAACAACTAGTATACTATTCACTGTGATATGTGTTGTTGCCTCGTTCTACGATAAAACCCCGTGGTCGTGTCTTCGCGAACATATTTAATATTGACTGTGATATAATATATTAGTGTTGCCTCGTTCTACGATATAATGTATAATTGTTGCCTCGTTCTATGATAAAACCCCGTAGTTGTGTCTTCGCGAACAACTTTATTCACATTGACTAGTCATATAATACCGTAGAATCCCGCTTATAATATAAGCAGCCCTGGGCTTATACAACTTCGTAAGGGTTTTGAGTGGGATTATAACCGGGGGGTTATAACCGGCAGGGCTAATAAGCGGGATAGAAAAAACGTTTAAAATATCATGATATTATGATAATATCATGATATATCACAATATCAAACAATAGTTTAAACACAATTAATATTTTGATATTTCACTTTGATATTATCAAAACACCATTTGATATCATATCATGATATTATGATAATATCATGATATTAATCACAATATCAAACCACAGTTTAAACACAATTCAAACACTCATTAATAATTCATGAGGAAAAGACAAAAGAAAATCACTACCGTATCGTGTCTTTAAATGTGATAAAGATTCGTCCTGATTTACATAAACTTTAGCTTTGATCTTCTCGGCTTAGACAATATTGATTTTCAAAATTACTACGCCAATGAACTTATCAAATGGGTCGTGTTTGACGCCGTTTAATAAACTCGCAGCACGTGTTTTATCAGATCTAAAACACTCGGACTACGCCCTCGTGTTTTATATCTGATAAAACACTGCTGCTCGTTTATTAAACAATACTCCAAACACTAATTAATAATTCATGAGGAAAACACAAAAGAAAATCACTACCGTATCATGGTTTTAAATCTGATAAAGATTCGTCCTGATTTACATAAACTTTATCTTTGATTTTCTCGGCTTAGACAACATCGATTTTCAAAATTACTACGCCAATGAACTTATCAAATTGGGTCGTGTTTGAAGCCGTTTAATAAACTCGCAGCATATATCTGATAAAACACTGCTGCTCGTTTATTAAACAATACTTAATATTTTGATATTTCACTTTGATATTATCAAAACACCATTTGATAATATCAAAATATCATGATATTATGATAATATCATGATATATCACAATATCAAACCATAGTTTAAACACAATTAATATTTTGATATTTCACTTTGATATTATCAAAACACCATTTGATATCAAAATATCATGATATTATGATAATATCATGATATATCACAATATCAAACCATAGTTTAAACACAATTAATATTTTGATATTTCACTTTGATATTATCAAAACACCATTTGATAATATCAAAATATCATGATATTATGATAATATCATGATATATCACAATATCAAACCACAGTTTAAACACAATTAATATTTTGATATTTCACTTTGATATTATCAAAACACCATTTGATAATATCAAAATATCATGATATTATGATAATATCATGATATATCACAATATCAAACCATAGTTTAAACACAATTAATATTTTGATATTTCACTTTGATATTATCAAAACACCATTTGATAATATCAAAATATCATGATATTATGATAATATCATGATATATCACAATATCAAACCATAGTTTAAACACAATTAATATTTTGATATTTCACTTTGATATTATCAAAACACCATTTGATAATATCAAAATATCATGATATTATGATAATATCATGATATATCACAATATCAAACCATAGTTTAAACACAATTAATATTTTGATATTTCACTTTGATATTATCAAAACACCATTTGATAATATCAAAATATCATGATATTATGATAATATCATGATATATCACAATATCAAACCATAGTTTAAACACAATTAATATTTTGATATTTCACTTTGATATTATCAAAACACCATTTGATAATATCAAAATATCATGATATTATGATAATATCATGATATATCACAATATCAAACCATAGTTTAAACACAATTAATATTTTGATATTTCACTTTGATATTATCAAAACACCATTTGATATCAAAATATCATGATATTTTAGTCGTTGAGAATATCATAATATCAAGTACTTATATCACTTTTGATATATCATGATATTATCAATACTAAGTACAGGAAACATTAAGAAATATCATGATATATCAAAATCACATATAAGTACTTGATATTTTGATATTCCGCAATACCGCACCTCACTCACAGACGATATATGGATGATCATAATGCTTGGTGTGTTAATATATACACTGCTGTAGTGAATGACGGAGAGCTTGGAGTAGACAGACGATACATGGATGATCGTAATGCTTGGTGTGTTAATATATACACTACTGTTGTGAATGTGAGAGAGCTTGGAGTAGACAGATGATACATGGATGATCGTAATGCTTGGTGTGTTAATATATACACTACTGTAGTGAATGTGGGAGAGCTTGGAGTAGACAGACGATATATGGATGATCATAATGCTTGGTGTGTTAATATATACACTGCTGTAGTGAATGTGGGAGAGCTTGGAGTAGACAGACGATACATGGATGATCGTAATGCTTGGTGTGTTAATATATACACTACTGTAGTGAATGTGGGAGAGCTTGGAGTAGACAGACGATATATGGATGATCATAATGCTTGGTGTGTTAATATATACACTGCTGTAGTGAATGTGGGAGAGCTTGGAGTAGACAGACGATATATGGATGATCATAATGCTTGGTGTGTTAATATATACACTACTGTAGTGAATGTGGGAGAGCTTGGAGTAGACAGACGATACATGGATGATCGTAATGCTTGGTGTGTTAATATATACACTACTGTAGTGAATGTGGGAGAGCTTGGAGTAGACAGACGATATATGGATGATCATAATGCTTGGTGTGTTAATATATACACTGCTGTAGTGAATGTGGGAGAGCTTGGAGTAGACAGACGATATATGGATGATCATAATGCTTGGTGTGTTAATATATACACTACTGTAGTGAATGTGGGAGAGCTTGGAGTAGACAGACGATACATGGATGATCGTAATGCTTGATGTGTTAATATATACACTACTCTAGTGAATGTGGGAGAGCTTGGAGTAGACAGATGATATATGGATGATCATAATGCTTGGTGTGTTAATATATACACTGCTGTAGTGAATGTGGGAGAGCTTGGAGTAGACAGACGATACATGGATGATCGTAATGCTTGGTGTGTTAATATATACACTACTGTAGTGAATGTGGGAGAGCTTGGAGTAGACAGACGATATATGGATGATCATAATGCTTGGTGTGTTAATATATACACTGCTGTAGTGAATGTGGGAGAGCTTGGAGTAGACAGACGATATATGGATGATCATAATGCTTGGTGTGTTAATATATACACTGTTGTAGTGAATGTGGGAGAGCTTGGAGTAGACAGACGATACATGGATGATCGTAATGCTTGGTGTGTTAATATATACACTACTGTAGTGAATGTGAGAGAGCTTGGAGTAGACAGACGATACATGGATGATCATAATGCTTGGTGTATTAATATATACACTACTGTAGTGAATGTGGGAGAGCTTGGAGTAGACAGACGATACATGGACGATCATAATGCTTGGTATGTTAATATATACACTACTGTAGTGAATGTGGGAGAGCTTGGAGTAGACAGATGATACATGGATGATCATAATGCTTGGTGTGTTCATATATACACTGCTGTAGTGAATATGGGAGAGCTTGGAGTAGACAGATGATACATGGATGATCGTAATGCTTGATGTGTTAATATATACACTACTGTAGTGAATGTGGGAGAGCTTGGAGTAGACAGACGATACATGGATGATCATAATGCTTGGTGTGTTAATATATACACTACTGTAGTGAATGTGGGAGAGCTTGGAGTAGACAGATGATACATGGATGATCGTAATGCTTGGTGTGTTAATATATACACTGCTGTAGTGAATGTGGGAGAGCTTGGAGTAGACAGACGATACATGGATGATCATAATGCTTGGTGTGTTAATATATACACTACTGTAGTGAATGTGGGAGAACTTGGAGTAGACAGACGATACATAAATGATCATAATGCTTGGTGTGTTAATATATACATTACTGTAGTGAATGTGAGAGAGCTTGGAGTAGACAGACGATATATGGATGATCATAATGCTTGGTGTATTAATATATACACTGCTGTAGTGAATGTGGGAGAGCTTGGAGTAGACAGACGATACATGGATGATCATAATGCTTGGTGTATTAATATATACACTACTGTAGTGAATGTGAGAGAGCTTGGAGTAGACAGATGATACATGGATGATCGTAATGCTTGGTGTGTTAATATATACACTACTGTAGTGAATGTGAGAGAGCTTGGAGTAGACAGACGATACATGGATGATCGTAATGCTTGGTGTGTTAATATATACACTGCTGTGGTGAATGTGGGAGAGCTTGGAGTAGACAGACGATGATACATGGATGATCATAATGCTTGGTGTGTTAATATATACACTACTGTAGTGAATGTGGGAGAACTTGGAGTAGACAGATGATATATGGATGATCGTAATGCTTGGTGTGTTAATATATACACTACTGTAGTGAATGTGGGAGAGCTTGGAGTAGACAGATGATACATGGATGATCGTAATGCTTGGTGTGTTAATATATACACTGCTGTAGTGAATGTGGGAGAGCTTGGAGTAGACAGATGATATATGGATGATCGTAATGCTTGGTGTGTTAATATATACACTGCTGTAGTGAATGTGGGAGAACTTGGAGTAGACAGATGATATATGGATGATCGTAATGCTTGGTGTGTTAATATATACACTACTGTAGTGAATGTGAGAGAGCTTGGAGTAGACAGATGATACATGGATGATCGTAATGCTTGGTGTGTTAATATATACACTGCTGTAGTGAATGTTGATATATGGATGATCGTAATGCTTGGTGTGTTAATATATACACTACTGTAGTGAATGTGAGAGAGCTTGGAGTAGACAGATGATATATGGATGATCGTAATGCTTGGTGTGTTAATATATACACTACTGTAGTGAATGTGAGAGAGCTTGGAGTAGACAGACGACATATGGATGATCATAATGCTTGGTGTGTTAATATATATACTGCTGTAGTGAATGTGAGAGAGCTTGGAGTAGACAGACGATACATGGATGATCGTAATGCTTGGTGTGTTAATATATACACTGCTGTAGTGAATGTGAGAGAGCTTGGAGTAGACAGACGATACATGGATGATCGTAATGCTTGGTGTGTTAATATATACACTGCTGTGGTGAATGTGGGAGAGCTTGGAGTAGACAGACGATACATGGATGATCATAATGCTTGGTGTGTTAATATATACACTACTGTAGTGAATGTGGGAGAACTTGGAGTAGACAGATGATATATGGATGATCGTAATGCTTGGTGTGTTAATATATACACTACTGTAGTGAATGTGGGAGAGCTTGGAGTAGACAGATGATACATGGATGATCGTAATGCTTGGTGTGTTAATATATACACTACTGTAGTGAATGTGAGAGAGCTTGGAGTAGACAGATGATACATGGATGATCGTAATGCTTGGTGTGTTAATATATACACTGCTGTAGTGAATGTGGGAGAGCTTGGAGTAGACAGATGATATATGGATGATCGTAATGCTTGGTGTGTTAATATATACACTGCTGTAGTGAATGTGGGAGAACTTGGAGTAGACAGATGATATATGGATGATCGTAATGCTTGGTGTGTTAATATATACACTACTGTAGTGAATGTGAGAGAGCTTGGAGTAGACAGATGATACATGGATGATCGTAATGCTTGGTGTGTTAATATATACACTGCTGTAGTGAATGTTGATATATGGATGATCGTAATGCTTGGTGTGTTAATATATACACTACTGTAGTGAATGCGAGAGAGCTTGGAGTAGACAGACGACATATGGACGATCGTCAAGCTCGTATCCTCAGAAAATTGATTCTGAGTCTCGGACAGGAATCGAACCTGTAACCTTCTGATTGCCAGTGAGACGCTCTAACCATTGAGCTACCGAGACCCAGATGGAGAGCAAAGCTTACAATGATGTACTGCTTTGATTGGTATATGTACTGCCTATAGAAGAGTCACTATACATATCAGACATGCTTGGATGTGTTAATATATAACGTGAATGTGTCCGCCATCTTTGCCTTTTCAGCGGTCTCTCGCGTGTGACGTCATCTGAGTGCTTCGATTGCCTTGGCCATGGGTTTTTTGGTCAGTCTATCATTAGTCATTCTTCTTAATTTCTTTGCTTGTTTTTTGAATTACGAAGAATAACTATTCATAGACTGAACAAAGAACCCATGGCTAAGGCAATCGAAGCATGCACTCCGGTGACGTCACACGCGAGAGACCGCTGAGTGTACGCGCCCACTGGAAATGCAAAGATGGCGGACTAGTCCTATGTATTTTCCGACCTGTTTCACTTCTTATATATGTCGGGAACGAAAAATAATGACATCAAAATACTTCGCGTTGGTACTTTTTGTAGTAAGACCTTTCATATAAACAGAAGTTACTTTTGAATGACAGTTCCTTTTTAAACCCTCGCGAAATAAAGATTTGACAATATCGCGACGAATAAGATATTTAGTTTCTCACAGAAATGTTTGAGAACTCGTACACATCATGAATTAAAAGAAGTATATTTTTAAACTTTTCTAGTTTGTAAAGCGTTTTTTTTCGTTGAAATATTACAGGTCTTCCTTGGTGAAATACCTATGGTGCGAGACTTAACATCCTTACAGAAGCTCTCTCAGGTACGAAATGACCGAGTACTGTCAACTGTGCTGCATGACTTACCGCATCTTACCTTTGCTTCGCTTTTCTTTCCTTTGCTGTCATTTCTTTTGTCATCCTCTCATTTATTTCCTTTCCATTTTTCTCTCCTATCTTTCGTTTCCTTCCCTACCCTTTTCTTTCCATTCCTTCCCTTTCTATCCTTTTCTTCCTTTTCCTTCCTTTCCTTTCCTTCCTTCCCTACCCTTTCCTTCCTTTTCATTCTCTTCCCTACCCTTTCCTTCTGTTCCCTTCCAATCTCTTTTCTTATCTCTTCTATTCCCTTCACTTCACTTCTCTTCTCTTCTCTCCTCTTGCCTTGCCTTGCCTTCTCTTTCCCTTTTCACCACTTTCCTTAACATGTCTTTATCTTCAGGACAAAGATCTAACGTCAATGCTTGTATTCTTACTGGCATTGAATGGCGGATTACGTCCTACAGCCAGTCAAGTCTTGGGCCATCCGTTCTTTAATGGTACTAGTTCATCTCTCAAAGATGAGATGATAGAGGATCATGCTGAACGAAATGAACAGGAGGAGAAAGATGAGATGATAGAGGATCATGCTGAACGAAATGAACAGGAGGAGAAAGATGAGATGATAGAGGATCATGCTGAACGAAATGAACAGGAGGAGAAAGATGAGATGATAGAGGATCATGCTGAACGAAATGAACAAGAGGAGACAGGCAGCGAAACGACAGAAGAAAAAGAGGGACGAAAGATGAATGAACAAGAAGAAGGACAAATGAATGAACAAGAAGAAGGACAAATGAATGAACAAGAAGAAGGAGAAATGAATGGACAAGAAGGACTAATAAATGAACAAGAAGAAGAAGGTCAAATGAATGGACAAGAAGGAGAAATGAATGGACAAGAAAAAGGACAAATGATTGGACAGGAAAAAGAAAGCAATAAAGTTGATGTACCAAGGTGAAAATAAAGAAGAAATGAAAGATGTAGGCGAAAAAGTAAAACCTGTGATGGGAGAAAAGCAGCCAGCAATGGCGGAGCTTACGACGCCAGACGAAAAACCAGCGTCAGAAAAAGAAGAGCACGATGAGAAACCAACAGACATTGTGGATGACAAGGAAATGGATAACAAAAGAGAAGGTGAAGAACAGTGCGATATTGAGGGATTATCCAATAATGATGGTCAGATCACCGACCAGGTAATTTGATACTTTCTCCTTTTATTGTGATTATCGTCGTATCCTGTCGTATGTTGGCGTACAGTAAAAACCCGCGAGTAAGAACCTAGTTTTTAAGTATAGGTTATATACCGTGACCGAGGTGTTTAAGCGATATATCAACCCGAGGGCGAAGCGCGAGGGTTGATATATCGCTTAAACACCGAGGTCTAAGGTATATAACCGCCTTATATCACCATTGGTGAAGTTTAATATTTATGAGGTTGATAAGTACTTATCAATCTCATGAATAATTGTATGAGGTTGATAAGTACTTATCAACCTCATGAATAATTTTATGAGGTTGATATCAGATATAATGGCCACTAGAGAACAAAGGAAACTGAACCAATGGTGATATAAGAACCTGTTAGGCTAAAATTTGCCAGTTATACCCCTTCTATACAACAACCTGTTTAGCCTAAAATTTGAAACATCTATATAAATGGATGTGTACACTTGGGTGAATAAGATACAGATCAACATTTTTGGAGACACAGGTGCCTTATTACTCCAATTTAATACAATGTAAATGCCAATGTTGAAAATCAAATAGAATTGTTATTGTTGTAATTACACATAAATACTTATTACACATAAATACTAATTACACATAAATATATTGTTTATACAGTATCTCCATGGCTACACATCAGCATATGGAAGATATCAGTTTTTTTCATGAATTTCTTTATAAATACTTACATGGTATGCAGATGTTATATTATAAGGAATACAGGCTGAATACCACTAAATTCTATTAGCTACAATGTATTTTTTTCTTTAGAAAGTAAGAACCTATTTAAGAACCTAAATAGCCTCAATTTGTGCTAAGTACCATTTATATAAGAACCTGTTTAGGCTAACTTGGGAAAACGCAGGTTCTTACTCGCAGGTTTTTACTCGCAGGTTTTTACTGTATCCCGGGACCAGTTGCGAAAAATGCAACTTCAAGGCCTTCCGACTGGAATTGAACCCGCAACCCTGCGATGCTAGTGAAGTGCTCTGATCACGAGTTATATATATATATATATATATAATGGTGGTAATACCTTGAGAGTAATTGGGTATAATTGATATTTTACTCGATTAATCCTGCTCAACCAGTGGAACATATTGTGGAACACAAGGCACAGCTACAAGAGAAAGAGCATTTCGAACAAAAATCTGTCAGCCATGACCAGGGTAGAGTATGTTTATTTGTTTAATCGTTAAACCGTGTTTCATTTCTTTTATCTTTTAAAATTTTACAGGCGAAAATTCCAGGCAACATTGTTATCTCTGATCAGTCTTCGACTGCAAGTCTGGAAGGCGAAAAATCAATTGAGGCGTGAACCGAGTAATAGATCTAGCAATAACTGTCTTGTGTTAAATGAATCCTCAGGTTTTTATCTGGAATAATATAGAATTCATGAAGGTTATGGAATTCAAGAGTTAGTAGTGGACAGAGATTTTATTCAAAATATTCGTTTCTTGGGAAATTGTACATGCTCTCGACCTATTCTGGTTTAACTTATAAGGCGGTTTTATGAGAGACTATTAGAGAATCTACGAGCTTTAAAACGAGTCTAACAGCTTTTCAACTTTGTATTCTCTTCATACATATATCAAGTTATATTGAGTTTTTCTATTTGAAAATGTTCCAACCTATGAATACGTAGCCTGTAATGAGATGAAAAATGACGAAGTTAAAAACGGCGAAATTGAAAATGGCGAAATAAAGATAAACAATGACGAAGTTAAAACAAAATGGCGAAGTTGATAATGACGAAGTTAAAAATAGGTACGCAACGCGTACATGTGTCTGGTGACATTTGAGTTACAGAGAAATGTGAGATATAAGGTAAGTTCATTGGCTTGTGTTCATTCTTTGTGAGTATGTCCACGAGGCTATAAGCTAGAACAGGTGCTGAACTAGAAGATAGTTTCACGATAAGTTGTCACAATATACTGCGGAATGAGGTCAAACATTTTAAACATATTTGGAAATTGAGTGAATCACTAAATTGAAATAACCAAGCTACAAGTCACTAATATTTATATTTGGAAATTATAAGTTTATTCAAATTGTATAGGTTGTAGTAGCAATGTCTGAAATCGTATTTCTTTCACTGTTATATCTACGAAAGTTTAGCGAAGGTGTAGATCATGTTTGAGTTAATTGAGACGCGTTTGTTTAGGATATAATATGACAAATATGTGCGAAGGTAAACATTAATACCCATACTAGGTTCATAAGTTTCGATATACAATTATATATTTCGGCTAAAATATTAAGCGATTTTGAAATTACCTGACAGTATAACTATTAAATTTTAACCACGAGAGCCGACCACTGAAACACAAAATATAGCGCCTGGCCAAAAATGTCGGTCATTGCAAACACACTGACGCTGTCTTTGTTCAAATTCGTATCGTACGTGTAATTTACACATAAGAATCTTCAGTGTAAACACAATGGCTCTGTGAAAAACTAAGTGCTTCCTGACTACGTCAGCAGACACAAAAATGACGTAGTTGAAAATTACGAATTGAAAATGACAAAGTTGTAAATTTTAGAAATTCTTATCACCATTTACAATCATTCGAAATTCCATCTCCTTGTCCAGTAACGCATTGAAAAATATGAAAAATATGGTAAACGAACTTATGGGTTAATGAGCATTGAAATAAATATTAAGTTTGTCGTGTTTAAATGAACTTCTAAAATGATGAGGAATGGTAATTTAGAGCTCTTTCATATCTCACGTCGTTCTTGAGATATTTAGACTTTAGTTGATATGCAAATGAAGTAGCCTATGTGTTAATATATACACTGCTGTAGTGGATGTGGGAGAACTTGTAGTAGTCTACTCCAAGCTATCCCACATTCACTACAGCAGTGTATATATTAACACATCATAGGCAGTACATATATCAATCGAACCAGCAGATCATTTAACTTTCGCTCTCCTTCTGATTATCGTTAGCTCATTGGTTAGAGCGTTACACCGGCAATCAGAAGGTTACAGGTTCGATTCCTGTCCGGGACTCAGAATCATTTTTCAAAGATACGAGCTTGACGATCGTCCATGTATCGTCTGAAGTAGCTTATGACGTCAAGATGTTTCTGCATTTTTAGAAAATAGTAAGAAATAATAAATTAATTTGGGATCGCTATTCCGATGTAATGATGTTTGGTGTCACGAAGTGTCGTAATGTGCAAAGTTTCAAGTGAGTTCGTTGAATAATCTCAAAGATATATACTTGATTTTCTAAAAATTTACAAACATCTTGATGTCATAGGTTATTTGCATATCACCTAAGTCTAAATATCTCAAGAACCACGTGAGATACAAAAGAACTCTAAATTACCATTCCTAATAATTTTCGGAATGCGTTTAAATAAGACAAACTTAATTTTCATTTCATACAATACATCGTATTTTAGGCTGAAAGTATGATTTTTCTCAGGTGCCCCTCCTAGTTCATTGTGTTCTCAGGTGCCCCTCCTAGTTCATTGTTTTCTCAGGTGCCCCTCCTAGTTCATTGTTTTCTCAGGTGTCCTCCTCGTTCATTGTTTACTCCGGTGTCATCCTCGTTCATTGTTTACTCCGGTGTCATCCTAGTTCATTGTTTACTCAGGTGTCATCCTAGTTCATTGTTTACTCAGGTGTCATCCTAGTTCATTGTTTTCTCAGGTGTCCCTCCTAGTTCATTGTTTTCTCAGGTGTCCTCCTCGTTCATTGTTTTCTCAGGTGTCCTAGTTCATTGTTTACTCAGGTGCTCCTCCTAGTTCATTGTTTTCTCAGGTGCCCCTCCTAGTTCATTGTTTTCTCGGTGCCCCTCCTAGTTCATTGTTTTCTCAGGTGTCCTCCTCGTTCATTGTTTTCTCAGGTGTCCTCTTAGTTCATTGTTTTCTCGGTGCCCCTCCTAGTTCATTGTTTTCTCAGGTGTCCTGCTAGTTCATTGTTTTCTCAGGTGCCCCTCCTAGTTCATTGTTTTCTCAGGTGTCCTCCTAGTTCATTGTTTTCTCAGGTGTCCTCCTAGTTCATTGTTTTCTCAGGTGTCCTCCTAGTTCATTGTTTTCTCAGGTGTCCTCCTAGTTCATTGTTTTCTCAGGTGCCCCTCCTAGTTCATTGTTTTCTCAGGTGTCCTCCTAGTTCATTATTTTCTCAGGTGTCCCTCTTAGTTCATTGTTTTCTCAGGTGCCCCTCCTTGTTCATTGTTTTCTCAGGTGCTCCTCCTAGTTCATTGTTTTCTCAGGTGCCCCTCCTAGTTCATTGTTTTCTCAGGTGTCCTCCTAGTTCATTGTTTTCTCAGGTGTCCTCCTAGTTCATTGTTTTCTCAGGTGCTCCTCCTAGTTCATTGTTTTCTCAGGTGCTCCTAGTTCATTGTTTTCTCAGGTGCCCCTCCTAGTTCATTGTTTTCTCAGGTGCTCCTAGTTCATTGTTTTCTCAGGTGCCCCTCCTAGTTCATTGTTTTCTCAGGTGCTCCTAGTTCATTGTTTTCTCAGGTGCCCCTCCTAGTTCATTGTTTTCTCAGGTGCTCCTCCTAGTTCATTGTTTTCTCAGGTGCCCCTCCTAGTTCATTGTTTTCTCAGGTGCTCCTAGTTCATTGTTTTCTCAGGTGCCCCTCCTAGTTCATTGTTTTCTCAGGTGCCCCTCCTAGTTCATTATTTTCTCAGGTGCCCCTCCTAGTTCATTGTTTTCTCAGGTGCTCCTCCTAGTTCATTGTTTTCTCAGGTGCTCCTCCTAGTTCATTGTTTTCTCAAGTGTCCCTCCTAGTTCATTGTTTTCTTAGGTGCCCCTCCTTGTTCATTGTTTTCTTAGGTGTCCCTCCTAGTTCATTGTTTTCTCAGGTGCTCCTCCTAGTTCATTGTTTTCTCAGGTGCCCCTCCTAGTTCATTGTTTTCTTAGGTGCTCCTAGTTCATTGTTTTCTCAGGTGCCCCTCCTAGTTCATTGTTTTCTCAGGTGCTCCTAGTTCATTGTTTTCTCAGGTGCCCCTCCTAGTTCATTGTTTTCTCAGGTGCTCCTCCTAGTTCATTGTTTTATTAGGTGCTCCTCCTAGTTCATTGTTTTCTTAGGTGCTCCTCCTAGTTCATTGTTTTCTCAGGTGTCCCTCCTAGTTCATTGTTTTCTCAGGTGTCCCTCCTAGTTCATTGTTTTCTCAGGTGCTCCTAGTTCATTGTTTTCTCAGGTGTCCTCCTAGTTCATTGTTTTCTCAGGTGCCCCTCCTAGTTCATTGTTTTCTCGGGTGCCCCTCATAGTTCATTGTTTTCTCAGGTGCCCCTCTTAGTTCATTTCAATAAGACAAACTTAATTTTCATTTCATAGGTACTTTAATGTTCATTGTAATTCAGATACAATACATCGTATTTTTAGGATGAAAGTATGATTTTTCTTGGGTGCCCCTCCTAGTTCGTTTTTACTCGTTTCTTTTTGTAATAACGCTTTTTTACTTTCGAACTTTTCGTGCATTTCTTAGCTGTTTTACCATCGAAAAGAAAGTCCAAGTTTCCTGCCTGTGCAAGAAGTACTGTATATGAATAGAATCTAAGCAGCAATGGATTTCATAATGTCATTATTGGTTCATTATTATTCTTACGGTACATTCTGTTGAATATTCTGAAAATTTCTGACTACTATATAGCCCAGCAGTTAAGCCTCAATTGTGCGTTTTGTGATACAAGCATGAAACTTGGCAGTAGATAGAGTTAGATAGTGCTGATGATTTTCTGATATAGAGGCAACGCAGATTTCTTCCTGGTTGCCACAAAATCGAAGGTCACTTTTAGCGAATATCACCCATATCACTAGAAAGTTCGCAAAAAACTATATGAAGGACATTAAAAGCGGGTGGGACGATTTTCTAAGCCTATTTTGAGTTATTAACGCTAAAAAATGCCGCAAAATGCTTCTTTTTAGTGGGTTTAGCCTTCAGTCTGTAATGCAAACGAGCTTGGAAAATCGTACAACCCGCTTGAATATAGTTTTTTGCAAACTTTCTAATACTTTAATAGGTAAATTGGAAGAAAAACTCGATTTTGTGGCAACCAGGAAGAAATCTGCGTTGCCTCTATATCAGAAAGTCATCAGAACTAGTAACTATCTACTTGCTAAGTTTCATGCTTTTATCACAAAACGCACAATTCACCTCCTTAACAGCTGGACTAATAAGAACTTCAACAAATTACAAATACCAAGCTGCAATTTCATAATATAAACCACAATTCCTGGTTGTTAAACTTTTTGGCTGACGTTTCATATAAGTATCCCGAATTTAAAACTATTAGTCCTAACCCCAAACCTAACTCTTACGATAATTCTTTATTTTAGAAATAACAGCTGATTTTAATTTCGAATTGTACTACCGTTAGTCTATGTGACGTCATTTCGGGATTTATATGAAACTTCACTCAACTTTTGGTTTAGTCTCGTTAGCAAGATATTGAGTGAGAAAACAACATGTATTATACATCAAATATTTATTTCAAAAAAGCAATTTATTGAAGTAATATAGAAATGTTTGGTCATGGTCAGTCAATTTCTATTTGTTTGGTCTGGAAGATGAATTTCATCCTCTGCTATTGTTTGGTCTTGTCATGACTCATCAACTTTGCTTCATCATTGATCAGAGTTTAGGTTTTTTCTGAGGAGGTTCTCCTGATTGTTGTTTCTCATCTAGAACTTCTAGAACATCGTCTCGTCTCATTTGTATCAGTATCTCTCGGAAGTTTTGGACTGTGGCCGACTTTTGTGGCACCCACCATTTCAGCACTTCATTAGTTGGATTGCCGTTTTGGGAAAGTAACCATACATTTGAGGTTTTCATTCCTAACATGCCAGCTAATGTCTTGTAGTCACCACCAACAGTGCATTCTACGTTCAACAGACGACATATATCTTGTGTCACAAGATAGGGTATGTCAGCAACCATTACTGTACTTGATACTCCTACATGGAAAATCATGAAAAACTCCTGTTAAACTAATATTTTTATTAATAGAAACAGATTTTCTTACCATATTTGACCAACGGTTATGAAATTCTAAATGCTAAAATCAATATTATAAAATATATTTTATTATGTTTCATTTTCAACTTGAAAATTTAGACATGATCTGGAAATAACTTTATATTACAAAAAGTAAATTATTTGGTTTGTTTCCCATAAAATCATAGACCTATTTCATAATGGCTGCCATTTTAAATATTCTTTTATGTGCATGTAACCTCATTAGGAAGCAAAGATTATTTTGAATAGCCAACACACAAACAAGGGATAATGAACAATTAAGACACACATAAAGGAATATTCAAATTGGTTGCCATTATGAAAGAGGTATATTAATTTGAATGCATGAATAATACCGCAACAAAAGACCTCGATTAGTTTCCTGGTATTTCCAAGGTTCTTGTGAGTTTTCTTTTAAAATGTAATTCTTAGCATGTGCTGACAGAGATAATTTTTTAACTTATTTTGTGCAGAAATTCTCTTTGCTCCCTTTAGTACATTTTCATATTTTACCCTGGAGTGTTACGTATTTATTGTTAGGGCAACTTCATTCAAATTTAATGTGAAAGTGTAATTTTAATTAAGTGTAATTAATAATAAGTCGGTGTTCAGTCACACGCCGGCCTGTAGGCTATACCACCCCTTTGGATAGGTAAAGTCGTTGGAAGGTCAAACTCATTTGGAGGGTCGCAGTCCCTGAAGGGATACCTCGGGCATGGGTGAGACGCCAAGACCTGGCAGTGCGGTGAGATGTCGTCTGCGCTTGCATGCTGGGGAAACCGCTACTCAGCAAGTTGGGGCAAACCGTTCGTCCCCAACATGAACAGAGGCCCCCTGGGAAGCAAAGCCACTGGGGCAAGGAACTGTCCAGTCTGCCAAGGAAGCCGCATGTCCTGGCACCACTGACGGTCCGCGTACCGTTAGCAACTGCACGTCCCCCAACATGAATGAATAGCAGCAACCTGGTAGCACCACTGTCCAGCCTTCCAGGGAAACCGCATGTCCGCGGAAGCAATGACAAATAAAGAACTGACAAATATGGACAATACAGGTACTAGAACAACAAACATGTATTAGCTATCAAGTGTTCTATCATGCACCTGGCATGGGAGAGCAAGACTCACGTCGTCTGTGTTTGTATGCCGTGGAAACCGCTTGTCCCCAGCAACAATGGCGGTCCACCTGCAAGTTGGGGGACACTGCATGTCCCCGGAACCAATGACAATACGACACTGACAATACAGGTACTAGAACAACCGCCCATGTATTAGAATATGATGGAATACCGGACTGGAGCAATAAGCCGAGGGTGGGTGGGAGAGAGAACTTCTCAAGCCAAGCTAGTTGTTAGCAGCAGAGACTAGTCGATTTGCATATTGTGCATTGCCCTGAAATCCAGGTACAGGACACCCTTTCCTCAGATGACCTGCCTCGATGTGATTGGTTCTTCATACGCAAAGCCCGCCAAAATTCCTGCCCCCCTAGAAGTGTCATATACGCTACACCTCTTGTATTAGTATTATTTATTGCATAAATCCAATTAATCGGTAGTGAAACCTGGATGGTACTCACTCCAGGAAATACAGTATAAGGGTTTTGAACTGAGTTTTTAGATTCATTACTTCACTATTAAGCATTATAGATGTATTTACCTGCACTTGTAGTACTTGCACCATTGATTTCCTGAAACTTTTTAACAACCTCTGTTAAATAAGGAGAATATTCAAAATGAATATTATTCATTTTTTTGCATCTTTTTAAAATTAAAATACTTGGTGGGCAACCCAATAAACAAAATCAACAAAAGATATTTTAATAATATATCCAAAACAGCAATTCAAAGGTTTTTTGATCACCATAATCTGGAAAAGGTCTCTGCATGATCAAAAGTATTAAAGACTTGAGTCTTGACCACTGACCATTTAGACCAATCAGGACATTTTGAAATAAAAAGTCTAGATGAAGTCCATAATAAGGTAATAGAGTACACATGCAGTAAAAAATTCAGTTTTAAATAAACTCTTATTTGAAAGAACTCTTGAAATTATAAAAACTTAAATTTACAACACTTCCATGTCTCACTTTGTTCTTGAGATATGAAGATATCACACTGCATATGTTCCACTGCATAACAACCTATTGAAAAAGTCTGTATATCTTTGGAATTATCAAGTCACTATAAACTTCACATGCTTAGTGTTATTTGATACACTCACATGCATGCAGTTTCAAGTGATTTTGTTACATAATCCAAAAGATATACATGATTTTCACTACTTGAAGTCAATAATATGCATGCAGTGTGATATCTACATATGAAACAAATCTTCCTATCTCAGGAGTGAAATGACACATGGAAGAGCTGTAAATGCCAATCTTTATAATTTCAAGAGTTTTTTTTAAAGTAAGAGAGTTTATTGCAAACAGAATTTTTCACTAGATATACACTTTAATACTCAAATGCAAATTGCAGTCAAATTACCTTGTACTGTACATCAGGTAAGCTATTTTTCAAGTAACACAGTACCATTCTGGAAATGGATAAACTCGTGCACAGTAAATTAAAAGAGACTCGAATACTAGAATAATTATTACCTAGAGGAGGAATGATTAAATCTTTTTCAACAAAATCCATTAGATCTTCACAGAAAAATGGTGTATTGTGGGGTGCTTTCAAAAGTCTTTCGAAGTCCATCTCATAATGGAACTTTCTACATCCAGGGCATCTATTCCAAATTCTATAGCGAAGTCTAGGCCACAATTCTAGCACTATATCTGCAAAAATCTGGTGAAAACGTAGGACAACCATCCACAATCCATTTATTTTGTCACTGTTGCTTATCCTTGCAGTAAATTCAATCTTATTCTTTTCCTTAGTGACGTTGAATGTTACTTTTTCTTGCCCTTCCATAGTAATTCCAAAGAATCCTTTCTTCCAGTGAGTTCTGTAATTTGAACAACGGTGGGAACGGACCATTTGTCGTTCAAAGAGACCAACAGGGAAAGTACTGTTAATACTGTATCGAGTGCTTATTTCAATCTCGTTTTCTAAAGCAGTTGTTGGCCATAAATTTCTAATATCAACTGGACGATCTTCAGGCATAAGTGCTGGGATAAAAGTGTAGTTCTCACTGATTTCTTTACCTTCAATCTCAGCTTCTTCCACTGACATTTTATAACCAACATCAAAATGATAGAGTAAGGGTGCAAGCTTCTTAAAGTCTGATAATTCTGGAACAGCGTCGAGCCAAATACATCGCAAAAGAGACTCTGAAAGCATACCTTTCTTGACCAAATCGCGTTTTTCATTTGTAAACATTTCAACATCCATGTTGCAAGCTCTGAATTCTTCTTTGAACTGCAGGTGAGATTCCAAATCGTGGTGGACGACCTCTTTAACCAGCATGATAAGCCACTGGGGATCCGGAAAGATCAAATCTCTGAGCTGTTTCACATGTTTAAAATGTAAAACTTTACCTAGTTCAACCAGGTAAAGAAGGACAGCATCCAAAGTCTCTTTTTTCTCCACAACCTCATTGAACTTTTCAAGATTTTGACATAACCACTTTACAAGTTCATCATATGTTAGGTAATTGGTCAAGTTAATTTTCTTTCTCAAGGTAGGTAATAACTTTTCAATTTCAACCCATAAAAGTGGAAGAGTGGTTTTCAGATGCGGAAACAAATCTGTGTTATTTCCAGTTCGGACAAGTTCCTGGCTTAAGTTGTTGACCATCAGCGATGCTCTTTCTAACCTTTTTCCTGCAGATGTAACAACTATACGAGTCTCTCCATTAGCAGATACTTCTTGCTCATCTGAAGTGAAAACAATTTCTTTAGGGAGAACTGGCCTTTCTGTTGTTAGTGAGTTTAGCCTTTCCTTTCTACAGGTGTTGGAGTTGTTGTTTTCATCCAATTTCTTTAAATCCGATTTTATGGAATCCATATCCAGTTGTTCCTGTTTGTTAATCTTTACTAACATGTGTTTACACCTGTCGTTTAGGACGCTATCTTCTTCCACAAGGTCAGATTTTGTTGCAGCAACCATTATAACAGGCCTTCGAACAATGCTCTTTAACTCGTCAATCCACTTACCAGCATTTTCATCATACGATTCATCAGTTGTTTCATATTTTGACACGTCCACAGCCAAAAGAAACAAAGAGTGTTTTTCAAAAAAGTAATGACTTACACTCTGGTATTCCATGTGACCGCCAAAATCCCAGATTTCTAATTCGAGATCTTCATTCTCAGGATCTGGATACCACTTTCTGATCTCAATACCTTCAGTTCTCTCATCTTCGTCCATCAATCTTGACTCTCCCATCAATAAACCGTTAACAAGACTCGTTTTTCCTGCACCAGAATTCCCGATCACCAGCACTCTAAGCCGTTTAGAGTGAGCTTCACCAAACTTAGCGATGCTTTTAAAATAATTTAAAATACTTTTACCATCGTTGCAGATAACTTGTGGTGGCTTCTCCAGCACATTATCTTTGAGGTCGAAATTCGCGCCCCTTTCTATTAAGTTGGCAACACATTCGGGAAATTCTTTTAGTTTATTGTAACTCATATCACAATTTCTGAGACCAATGTAATTCTGGAGACCCCCTGGAACTTTCTTCAGGCCACAGTCACTCATTTGCAGTTGTTTTAAGTTCGTTAATGAAGGAATTGAAAATGACTGCTGACCAAGTTCACTATTGCCCCCAAGGCTCAGAACTTCTAAATTAACACAATGTTCAAGACCCCCTGGAAGTTTCTTCAGGTCACATCTACTCATATTCAGATGTTTTAAGTTGCTTAACGAAGGAATTGAAAATGACTGCTGACCAAGTTCTCTGTTGTAGCTAAGATTTAAAGTTTCTAAATTGGTGAGTCTTTCGAGACCTACTCGATAACTGTTCAGGAAACAACTGTACATGACAAGTCGCTTAAGTTTCACAAGTTTGTCAAGTGATGATAATTGATTCTGAAAATCATTGTAATATAATTCAAGTACCTCCAGCTCTTCCATCGCTGTTATGGCCAAAGGTAAGACCTTTAGTCCGCAATTGTATAAAATGACTTTTCGCAGTTTTAATTTATCGCTCAGTTCGAAATCGTCACCTATCGGATCATCAAAGATAAATAATTCTTGAAGATTGTTTAGTTGATCCATTCCGGTTGGTAAAATCTTCTTTCCCTTAGCACATAACAAGAATCTTTGAAGGTTTGTCATACCTTCGAGAGATATTGTGTTGCATTGTGATGTTTTATCAAGCTCGGTTAAGGAGCCGGACACTTTCAGAGTAATGTTCTGAAAATACATTTCCACAAATGTATCATCATCAGGAAATATATAATAATAAGGAAAATTTACAGATTTCGTGTCATCACTCGTAATGACTAATTCTTCCACATCAGATACCGTGGTTCTGTCAAGTCCATCTAGACTACCACACTCGTAATTTATCAAAACTAGACGCCCCAATTTCCGTTTGCATGCAGCAATTACTCCAACCACATTTACAGCATTGCATCGCACGTCTAGGCCAATGAGACCAAGTTCATCAGTCTTGATTTCACAGGATTTGTTATTATTATCAACGAAAACGTTAATTGATAGTTGAGGACCCAAATTATCAACGATAGACTCCAGAAATTCGGGAACATCTTCATGATAAAGTAGAATTGTTTTGATTTGCGGATGATTTAAAAGTTCTGGAGGAATGGATGTTTTCAGAAAACCAGCAGCTCTTAAATCAATCTCATCGCCACTGGCACGACATTCGACTCCATTAATAGTAAAAGTACTGCTACTCATGTCACAACGTTGTTGCTTCTTTTCATGTAATGGTAGTTGTCAGAACATTGGAGTGGGACATCAAGGAGTGATTTAACCTGTGAATTAAAACCATGTGTGTAAATGTGCATGTTTGTCAAAGTTGTAAACTCAGAAAATTTACTAATTTAGGAAGTTATGAGTTCAATTGCCATTATGCATGGTTCAATTCTGGCTGTTACCATCTACCAGACTAAGGAAAAGTCAGCCAGCAGTGCCCCGGGGTGTAGAATGTTGTTCATTATCCACATTCAAAATGACCAGAGATGGAGTAATACCCAAACACAGTGCATTATTGGGGAAAAAATGGCATTGAAAAATACCTACAAATTTGAAATTTAAGGGCTGAATTTTAAATTGCAGTTGTGAACGTGGTGAGAATTTCTTTACAGTTGTAATTGTCATTGTTGTCCCAGGGGTAAATACAGCCGAGGTTAGGGTTACAATGAAGTTAAAGACGGAGGTTAGGGTTAGGAAGACACATACTTATGCCGGGGGTTAGGGTTAGGAAAACAGTTAAGGGAAGGTTAGGATTGTTGTTGTGTTGGGGTACTACTGTAGAATACTACAATTTATAACTATTGTAATTCAGGGCCATTGCAGAATTGGTTTGCATGGCAGCAAAGGCTCTCGGAACGAGATTAATCAGTCAACAAATCAGGTGATAGCTTCACTGATTGAAGCGCCTTGTGGTTTGTGATGTAAATATTTATATGCACACTATGTTAATTGTGGTGAAAATCAAAAACTCCTGCAGAATCTCCTGTAGAAGTTAATATTATTCTATTTAGGGGTGCTGCTTCGGATTTAGTATCAGGCCGGATAGTGGATAATCTCACTATCTGGTTGGATATTTTCTACTATCCGGCCGGATACCAGATAATTTGTTTTTTTGACAGTTTTCCAAGGTTGTGTTAATTCAAATATAATAAAAATAGATATCAATACAACAAAACAACAATATAATTGAGCTTGTTTACTGTTCCATGCAGTGTTGTATAGGTTATGGTTAACTACCTGTATCTTCTTAGGGGGTGATTACATGGGCCGGGCTGGCCCGGTTAACTGGGCTAGCTCGGTTAACTGGGTTCTAGCCAGCATCTTATATAAATCGCATATTTTTTCAACATTTCGATTACATGGCAAGCGGGCTAGCCCGGTTTGCCGGGATCATGGTTGTCGCAACCCAGGCTAGCCCGGTTAACTGGGATGAAATTGCTCTTGTAATCGTTTCATCTCGGTAAAGTGGGCTGAAAACTGTTTGATGTATGCCGATACTCGTTTGTTTATTTGACGATGTGATCAAATAACTGAAATAAGACTAAATTAGATCAAAACATTGTTTTTTTGTTTCGTGGTTTTTATCACCGGCCTCACGGCTTATTTTCTGTTAAGAGGCATTCGCAAGTAAGCTACGACAGTGAACACTTGTTTTTATTGACAATACTTACAAATAATTCCATCGACATAACAACAGTGCAAAACTGTGGAAAAGGTAACGTAACTGTGCAAATGAAGCGATATTTGTCAATATATTATTTGATAATTGTGAATTTTGGGCTGTAATTGTCGACATCAACTCAAAACTTATCCCGGCTTACCGGGCCAGCCCGCTCCATGTAATAGCAATTTAAAACTCATCCCGGCTTACCGGGCTAGCCCGTTTAACCGAGCCAGCCCGGTCCATGTAATCACCCCCTTAAACAGGTTGTTTCACCGTGTAGCAGAGCACAGAGTGCGTCACAGATAATCAGTTTGTAATCACGATAATCGCTCAAAATATCCTATATTGCATGCTCCACAATCACACCACACGTCGTCTGAACGTACATACTTTAGTGCCAGAGTGCCAGTTGGCCAGAGTTATATTGCGCACTGACTATAATCGGCCAGAGTGCCAGTTGGCCAGAGTAATATAATACACTGACTTGTTTAATACTTTCGGCCAGAGTGCCAGTTGGCCAGAGTATTATTATACACTGACTTTTGACCAGAGTGCCAGTTGGCCAGACTTGTTAAGTTCGGCCATATAGTGCCAGTTGGCCAAACTCGTTACTTTCGGCCAGAGTGCCAGTTGGCCAGAGTTATATTGCGCACTGACTTTTGGCCAGAGTGCCAGTTGGCCAGAGTAATAATAATATACAGACTTTCGGCCAGAGTGCCAGTTGGCCAGAGTAATATTATACACTGACTTTTGGCCAGAGTGCCAGTTGGCCAGACTTGTTACGTTCGGCCAGAGTGCCAGTTGGCCTTTCGTTACTTTCGGTCAAAGTGCCAGTTGGCCAGAGTAATAATAATATACACTGACTTTCGGCCAGAGTGCCAGTTGGCCAGACTTGTTACTTTCGGCCAAAGTGCCAGTTGGCCAGAGTAATATTATACACTGACTTTTGGCCAGAGTGCCAGTTGGCCAGACTTGTTACTTTCGGCCAGAGTGCCAGTTGGCCAGAGTAATCTTATACACTGACTTTTGGCCAGAGTGCCAGTTGGCCAGAGTAATCTTATACACTGACTTTTGGCCAGAGTGCCAGTTGGCCAGACTTGTTACTTTCGGCCAAAGTGCCAGTTGGCCAGAGTAATATTATACACTGACTTTTGGCCAGAGTGCCAGTTGGCCAGACTTGTTACTTTCGGCCAGAGTGCCAGTTGGCCAGAGTGCCAGTTGGCCAGAGTAATCTTATACACTGACTTTTGGCCAGAGTGCCAGTTGGCCAGAGTAATCTTATACACTGACTTTTGGCCAGAGTGCCAGTTGGCCAGACTTGTTACGTTCGGCCAGAGTGCCAGTTGGCCAGAGTAATCTTATACACTGACTTTTGGCCAGAGTGCCAGTTGGCCAGACTTGTTGGCCTTTCGTTACTTTCGGCCAGAGTGCCAGTTGGCCAGAGTAATAATAATATACACTGACTTTCGGCCAGAGTGCCAGTTGGCCAGACTTGTTACTTTCGGCCAGAGTGCCAGTTGGCCAGAGTAATCTTATACACTGACTTTTGGCCAGAGTGCCAGTTGGCCAGAGTGCCAGTTGGCCAGACTTGTTACTTTCGGCCAGAGTGCCAGTTGGCCAGAGTAATCTTATACACTGACGTTTGGCCAGAGTGCCAGACTTGTTACGTTCGGCCAGAGTGCCAGTTGGCCTTTCGTTACTTTCGGCCAGAGTGCCAGTTGGCCAGAGTAATAATAATATACAGAGTTTCGACCAGAGTGCCAGTTGGCCAGAGTAATATTATACTGTACACTGACTTTTGGCTAGAGTGCCAGTTGGCCAGACTTGTTACTTTCGGCCAGAGTAAGAGAGCCGTTGACAGAACGCCTGTCGACGGCTAACAAGTGCCAATCTCTGTTATACTATAGTTTAGTCTGCATTATCTTTGATAAAGGCCTGAGTCAACAGGTCGAATATGTCAATAAATAATTAACGTTGCGTTTCAACAATTTTTCCCATAGTATTGATCATGTTCACCATGCAAACATTCAAGAAATCATGTACAATTGCCCGCATCAGTTGATTGAATATTGCGGTAGACTGCGGTGCATGTGTATCAGATACAGAAGTTACAGAACGTCTGCCCCATACGTGGTTGTGCTTCTGCATGTCATAATAAACCTTCACTGTTTTGCAACAAAATAATAAAAGTCCGTTGATCTGCAGGCCTTAATCATTAAAGAGTTGATTTAGAGCGGTGTGTACTGTCTTCAGAGACACGCGTGCATGTACAGCCAAGTATTATAAATGAAATATAAGCATGTCATCATGCATGCGTTTGCCTGTCTTGTGGTAATTATGCGTGGTTTATCCCTACAACTCTTCGGTTTTTCATTTGAGCAATGATTGGAGATTTAATTTCTAAAGGTATTCACAGCAAAACTTCGGCATGCAATTTTACCGGGAATAAATTGCGATACATGTTGCTATTGTTCAACTATACCAACTAAGTGGCATTGTAATTCTTCTGCCTTCTCTGGGTAACAAATTATCTTATTACTGGTTGAAAAATTATCAATCTGATGGAGTTCATTCCCGACGGCAGTATATGTCCCAATATTCATGATTATCATAAATCCTGACGCATTTGACAATTGAGGATAACTAGTGAATCTCAGGTGAGAGGCTATGTTGAATTATCTATACTCCCACACAATAACAGTACGTAAATTTGGGTGACAGAGTCAGTTGATCACGACAAGTTTAATTTATAATATTTACACGCACAGAATCGTGACATAAAGCGCGACATTGTGTACTATACTGCTATATAACGCTGATAACATGACGTTATATCTCACCATTTTTTGAGCGTAACAATATCGTCAGAACTGGCAGGCGACTATATAACCTATGTTGCGCGCTCATGTATAATTGATAAACTGAATTAGCTTGTTATGCCTATAGAAAAGGCCTATAGAGTACATCCAAATGAAAAGTATTGAATTGAAATTGTTAAACGAAACGATCACAAGTCAACCCTGCCGTGCTGAGGTTCTTTTTCGGATTTTTATACTTCATTTGCAATATAATTGTAACAAAATGTCTGTGATGTATAATTACTTATAGCTTAGCCTTTATGCTATTTTTGCTTGTTATGATTGCGTGATGGCATCATGCATGGTTACCTATTTTGTCGTATAATTATGCGTGATTTGTTGATCCCTACAACTCTTCAGTTTTTCATTTGAATAATAATTAGAGATTTATTTAACTAAAAAGGCATTGCGCAGGGGGCGGATTTAGCGTAAGTCAAATCAGTCACGCGACTGACGTAAAAATTTGCGAGCGTGAAAAAATTCGACCCTACCTTCAGGCGCAATAAAGATTTCGCAATCTGTATCCAAACAGCGTATTTTGTTAGTCGGAAGTGGGTCAACCGGAAATGAGCGGCCGGACGCTCCATCTCGTTCCCAGACCGCGTAACGCGGTTGACTGATTTGCCCTCCATTTTGACTGATCTGCAGAGCAATTTGATTGGACGCAACTCAGGGTTACGTCATTTTGACTGATCTGACGTCATTTTGACTGATCTGACTGAAATGCCTCTGGAATATAAGCCATCTGATTGGCTCCTGCGTTGATAATAATTATTCTGACTGATCTGCTGGCGGATTTAATTTATTCTACGAAGCTAGGTCAGTCACTTGATCACTCACTTTGGACACTTTCTAAGCGTTTTCGAACGCGTAGCATCTGATTTTCAGAGCAGCGATGTCATTTAGATTAAGCAGTCGTCAACTGGTTTCTTTGGAGGAGCATTTGAATGAAATTCGAAGTACTTCGAGCTTCTTGAGCAGAAATTTAGGCGTCGAGATCTTCATATTCCACAGGGAAGTCTTGTGTTGCTGTAAGGTAAGTCCTCTCTCCTCCGCAGAGGCTTCCAAGTCTACAAACTCTTCTTTAATAGCTGTCAAAACTTAGCCTATGTTATCAGTAGCGTCTTGCTGTCTGCTATAGTATTCATGAAGTCAAAGACTCAACATTAGCATATGTCGCGCTTGCCACGGGCCGGCCATTTTGCGTGGCAAATGTTATGAATTTCAAATGCTCACGGCCTAATGCCTTTGGTCAAGTCCCGTTAGATTTTATTGATATTTGAACTGGATTGTGCCTTTAAATTTGAGTCAGTAGTCTCAGAGTGAGACCGTATTGTCGATATGAAATATGAGTTCTTCAATGACAATGTCCTATGATATCATAATCCTATGATATCATAATCCTATGATAACATAAGCAGGTTTTTACGAAGGGCGTACACGTTTGTATAATATAATAGGCACGAATGTTATGTATTTAGACTCGGTAATTCCAAAGCTGTTTTCAGAATTGAAATCGGTTAAATATTGGCCGAGATAACGTTCAAAATCTATGCACCGTGCTTCAACAGTGAAATACACAAATACACGGCGTGCGAGGTCTGGGGACCAGTGATGGGGAAAATCCCGCAGGACGAGATTGAGAACAGGCGGGCGGGGGTTATTGCGAAACGTATGTCTAGTATAGGTCTGAAGCTGCTGGAAACTGTTTATACAGCTCGGTTTCATTGGTATTGGTAGAGTCTGCTGACATCTATTGAACTTTTCCTAATGCAAACTTTTCATGCAATAAATATTGATTAATGAATTCCAGTTTGGTATATGGTTTAATATGATGGTGTGGAAAACTGAGCAACTTCACATGCATTAAATATCTCAATCCCATATGGTCTCCCTCTTCTAACCAGGTGTGAAAGGTGGGTTTCTGGCACCTTAAAACCAGATAGCTTTGGGTCCACCACATAGGTCAAGTTCTACCAATGGACCAGGCCATCCATGTTGGTTCACTGACTAAAACACAAGTGTTATGGTTTTAGTGTTTCCTTGGCATACTAATGAGCTCTGATATAGAGCAAAACAGCCAGGTCAATTGTTCTATACGGTAGCTTTTGTTTTTCCCTGCCACTGTGTTCACATGACAATGTTTTCTTCTTTTCATTACTCAGTATCAAAATAATCTTATTTTTGCTAACGTAAAGAAAAATTACATGCAAAATGAAACTGGTCCACATTTGAACCAAATGTTTTTCTAAATTAAATTAACACTATTAAAAAAAAAGCTATTTAAGACCTTTAGATTTTTCTCCAAAGTGCTCTCAGAATGCAGGTAATGCCATTTCAGAGACCCCGAATATAAAAATTTTCCGGGGGGAATGCCCCCGTACCCCCCTTACAATTTCACTTCACATAAATTTGACTGAGGTAAAAAAAATCCTAGATCCGCCCCCGGGGGCCGGCGCTTGTCAAAACAAGCTTCTCCAGTCAAAAGTTCCGCCATTTTCTACGAGTCATCATGTAAAATGCCCGACTGTAGCACTTGGCCTTGGGCAGTATGCAGATAAGCACCGCATGCGGCGTATAATACTTTTTATCTGATTAAGGTGACACAGTTGATGATGACCAGTTTTATAATATTTATACCTACAGCATCGTGACACAAAGCACAACATTGTGTGCTATGATTCTGTTTTATCCGATTTTGATTTTCTGAGTTCAAGAAATATCGCGACAGATGAGTCGAATAAGCAACTCACACTGTAAATGTTCGCCCACCCCAAAATCGCTTACGAAATTGTATAAGCCCTAATCTTATAATCTGCAGTTTACGCTATTTAAAGACACAAATTGCAACATTATCAGAGCGATAAATTGTTGCGAGATTTTAATTTGAGGCCGGATAGCAAAAATGTCTGTTAAAGATTTTGACTTTTTATTTGGTATGGCGATAATAAAAATTTTGAGCATCACTACCCTTTCCGCACCAGAAAATTGATATCAGTCCTCTGGACCAATAAAACGGACACAGAGAGATTTTAAAGTAAAAAAACGGCAGGGTTTTAAAAACCTGCAACCTTAGAGAAAACGGCGATACAGGTATGTATATAAATAATACAGATATATAGCTGGTAACATCACAAAAATATTTTTTTATTTACTTACAAAATTCCTATCAAGGGAAAATGGCACATGCACGCAAAGTTTCAGCACTGATCGTGTGCAATCTTTAAAATCTACCATGGATATATATATATATATATATATATATATATATATATAATTATGTTTCTATAGGAGGTTGCACACAAAAATTACATGGACGTTAGTCGTTACATCGCTTAGTATTATAGGTAACGTTATTTTTTTTTGGATTATATCGAAAAAGATAAACACTCAAAAACTAAATTGAACTAAAAAGAATAACGGCAAGGCGATATATATGCGTGTTAATGATCCGATGTGGGCTTTATTTAATTAATCTTTACCTAGTAGTAGTGTCATATTTTCTTCGACTTGTTGCAAGTAAATCTGCCGAAATAATTCTGCTTGCTGGTTTGTTTTCTTCATCATCTTCTTTATTGCCTTGTTGTCTTTTTTACTTAAAGATAAATTCATTCCTTGGTCTTCTTGGAGTTCTTTTAGAATGTCTACCAGCTCGTTATACCATGTCGTTATAGTGGTTTCATTTAGAACTTCTCCTTTTTTGATCACTTCGTCAATGATTGATTTCAACACATACGTTTCCATGGAGTTCCAATTTGGATCTCTCGGTTTTTCTCCACACTGCAGCATGTACTCTAGGCTTGTATTTCGTAAACCATTCAAGTCATGTTTTTCACGTGATCGTAACTATGATGTAAAACTACTGATCGGCATATTATCGGCCTTTTCTGGTTTCGCACCATGAGGATTTTTGCAATTAAAACAGTGACATAAGGTCGAACATTTTTTCAGCGCACGGAAACAAGGGCACTGCACAAGACGTTCCCCGGGAACTTGCATGCAAAATGTTCTTTCTTTGACCTTGTCTTTTTTTGCTGCTCCTCGACCACATCGACAGCCTTTTCCTTCATGCTGCATTTGCTTTGGATCCTCAGTCGTTGTAGGTTGACCTTGGGATTGGTTGCCAGGTCCATTGCCATGACATGATTCTCTTGCATCCGTATTTGTAGATTCTACCACTGCGTCATAATGCCCACATCCCGAGTGATTAAACGCCAGATAAACTGGGCAGCTTATTAGCGCTTTTTCTCGTGGAACAACTGGAATAGTTTCCATTCTTTTCATAGAAGTATATAGAACAATGTTTATTCGGAGAACATTAGCAAGTCCTGTAACCATATTATTTCCCATTTGACCTACAAATACACCAATTTCTCTGTAGGATTCTGCTAGCTCTTGGAACGATTTTTCACAACTTATGACAAAATTTTCGTATTCCGATATATTTGCCAACCATTCAGAAACTAGAAGTTTACGCAATTGGAGAACAGTTGTCGTCATATCCTTCAAATCCAAATTCAAATGATTTAAATGTTTTTTGTAGTTTTCATATTTCTTCAAAGAAACAATTTCCTTCAAGCCAAAAATAACGGAGGAAAACAAGCAGTCACCGTCTGCATTCGACTTTACGAGCTCCATTGTAGGAAGACAAAGTATTAATCAGGCGTTCTTCGCTTGACGTTTCCTCAGCATTCTTGTTGATACAAGTTCCCAAAGCAAAAAGAGCTGGGCTTGACATTAGATTAAGGTGTTCAGTATTAAACATTCTATTGCGCCCATTACAACTGTCCACACTTTCCGTAACAGCAGCTAAATTTGTTGCTCTATCTACAATTCTTTTCACATTATCTTTGTCCATTTTATAATTAGAGTTTTCTAACAGATCTTCTAAGTTTTGTTCTCCATTGTCCCAACTACAATTTGAAAACATATCGCAGTATCATGATGGTATTATATCATCATCGCTGTTAAAACTTCTTTCGCTTGAAACACCTACGCCAAATTTTTCGTCTGTTTTGGTATTCTGGTAAGCTGAAATATCAACGGGATCAACTACAACGTTAATTATTTATTGACATATTCGACCTGTTGACTCAGGCCTTTGTCAAAGATAATGCAGACTAAACTATAGTATAAAAGAAATTGGCACTCGTTAGCCGTCGACAGGCGTTCTGTCAAAAAAGAAAGAAAAAACAAGCATAACATGTAGTAGGCCAACAGGCACTCTGGACGAAAGTATTAAATAAGTCAGTGTATTTACTGTATTATTTATATATTATTACTCTGGCCAACTGGCACTCTGGCCGAACCTAACAAGTGTGGCCAACTGGCACTCTGGCCAAAAGTCAGTGTATAATATTACTCTGGCCAACTGGCACTCTGGCCGAAAGTCTGTATATTATTATTACTCTGGCCAACTGGCACTCTGGCCGAAAGTAACAAGTCTGGCCAACTGGCACTCTGGCCAAAAGTCAGTGTATAAGATTACTCTGGCCAACTGGCACTCTGGCCGAAAGTAACAAGTCTGGCCAACTGGCACTCTGGCCGAAAGTCAGTGTATATTTTATTACTCTGGCCAACTGGCACTCTGGCCGAAAGTAACAAGTCTGGCCAACTGGCACTCTGGCCAAAAGTCAGTGTATAAGATTACTCTGGCCAACTGGCACTCTGGCCGAAAGTAACAAGTCTGGCCAACTGGCACTCTGGCCAAAAGTCAGTGTATAAGATTACTCTGGCCAACTGGCACTCTGGCCGAAAGTAACAAGTCTGGCCAACTGGCACTCTGGCCAAAAGTCAGTGTATATTATTATTACTCTGGCCAACTGGCTCTCTGGCCGAAAGTAACAAGTCTGGCCAACTGGCACTCTGGCCAAAAGTCAGTGTATAAGATTACTCTGGCCAACTGGCACTCTGGCCGAAAGTAACAAGTCTGGCCAACTGGCACTCTGGCCAAAAGTCAGTGTATAAGATTACTCTGGCCAACTGGCACTCTGGCCGAAAGTAACAAGTCTGGCCAACTGGCACTCTGGCCAAAAGTCAGTCGGTATAAGATTACTCTGGCCAACTGGCACTCTGGCCGAAAGTAACAAGTCTGGCCAACTGGCACTCTGGCCAAAAGTCAGTGTATAAGATTACTCTGGCCAACTGGCACTCTGGCCGAAAGTAACAAGTCTGGCCAACTGGCACTCTGGCCAAAAGTCAGTCGGTATAAGATTACTCTGGCCAACTGGCACTCTGGCAGAAAGTAACAAGTCTGGTCAACTGGCACTCTGGCCGAAAGTCAGTGTATATTATTATTACTCTGGCCAACTGGCACTCTGGCGAAAGTAACGAAAGGCCAACTGGCACTCTGGCCGAACGTAACAAGTCTGGCCAACTGGCACTCTGGCCAAAAGTCAGTGTATAATATTACTCTGGCCAACTGGCACTCTGGCCGAAAGTCTGTATATTATTATTACTCTGGCCAACTGGCACTCTGGCCAAAAGTCAGTGTATAATATTACTCTGGCCAACTGGCACTCTGGCCGACTAAGTCAGTGCGCAATATAACTCTGGCCAACTGGCACTCTGGCCGAAAGTAACGAGTTTGGCCAACTGGCACTATATGGCCGAACTTAACAAGTCTGGCCAACTGGCACTCTGGTCAAAAGTCAGTGTATAATATTACTCTGGCCAACTGGCACTCTGGCCGAAGTATTAAACAAGTCAGTGTATTATATTACTCTGGCCAACTGGCACTCTGGCCGACTATAGTCAGTGCGCAATATAGTTACTCTGGCCAACTGGCACTCTGGCCAACTGGCACTCTGGCACTAAAGTATGTACGTTCAGACGACGTGTTGGTGTGATTGTGGAGCATGTAATATAGGATATTTTGAGCGATTATCGTGATTACAAACTGATTATCTGTGACGCACTCTGTGCTCTGCTACACGGTGAAACAACCCTTAAACAGACAAGATATCAACTTGAAAGTTCAGTAATGAAATTTAGTAACAATAAATTGACTGCTGCATAGGCAGTACATTAATATCAATTAATTAACCAGTACATCATTGTAACCTTCGCTCTCCATCTGACCAGAGCATCTCACCAGCAATAAGAAGTTTACAGGTTCAATTCTAGTATGGGAATCTGAATAATTTTTGATACGAGCTTGATGATTGTCCACGTATCGTTTATAAGACCTATTAATTTATTTAATACGAAGCTTAATAAATTATAATTTCTTATATATATATTTTAATCTTTTACATGCATGTTTAGAGACCATTAGACCAAATGCAATTAATCATTTCATTTTCATAGTTTAATACTATTTATACTTTCAAACTACCTGTACAGTACTATTTGAGACTGCAGTTTAAACATTGTTATTGGTATTGGATTAGTAATTTTCAATGCATCGAATCAAATTTTGGTCACAATGCAGGTTATAGCCCAGAAACTAGTCAAAATATGGCAATTCAACCATATTCTACCTGAAAAGAAGTACTGAGACTTTACGAAAATATCTGGCCGGATATTTTTCAACTATCTGGCTGGATTGTAAAAACCACTATACGGTGGACCACTAATTGTATTAAACATCATATTTGATCTTGCAATATATAAGCTTAGATGGTGACTGGGCTAGATACCAGACAAATAGGCCCGCTGACGTTTTATATAAATATCTTGAATTCAAAACATAGTCCTAATCCCAAACCTAATACTTTTTAGTGGCTCTGATATGGACTTCTTTGTGTACCAGCACAGAGTAGGGTAGTATTTCTTTATTCTAGGGTTAAGTTTAGAGTTTTTATTTGAGTTATGGTTGGAGTTTTTGTTCTTCTAAAGCATCTAAATCTCGAGAAAACAACGACTTCAATTAATAAATTATTTTATAAAGGAATAACTACAGTATATATAATCTTGGAGACTCGACATTCAGCTTTGCCTGGCTAGATTAATGTAGCATGACTCATCATTTCTGATTTTCTTTTGCAGACTACAAAATTTCCCCTTCTCTGTTGGTGACTGCATGAGAATCATTTGGGATGAGAAATGAAGAAGGAGACCGTGATGTTCACCACCTCTTGTTTTACTGAAAACATAACCTCCTGACAGAGGTAACTAATACATTTATAACTAATACATATCTAACTAGAAATACGAATGCACAATAATCCGTGAAAGCTTCGATGGCATATCGTATTCGTATTATACATTATACAGTACCCAATTCTTGGTCGCCTTTTCTACCAACCCCCCCCCCCCCCCCTCGAGTTTCATCTCGAGTTTCATCTCGCACGCATGATTGGCTGAGACCAACCGGTAAGTTCCGAGTACGCCTTTTGCGTGGAGAAAAACGGCACAAACATGGCCGATTAATTTTTAAGTACAACGTTTGCATAACATAATAGGCACATAATTATATTATGTACTTTGACTAGGTAATTCCATATCTGTTTAATTTTCAGAATTGAAAATGGTTAAATATTGACCGAGATACTGTATGTACAGCTACAGGTATATACACTAGGAATTATTATCAGAAGTGAAATGCTGCCTCGCGATTGACACTAGAAATGATGCTAGATGCTAGAAATTTTCTATAACATGGAGGATCAAATAAATAGAATGTAGAATATAAACCATGTATAAAGGCGATCATATAGCTTAGCCTTTGTAATATTAAAACAACATACGGTAATCATATGGCGCGTTTATAATGTCAAAATTCAATGTGACCATTTGAACGCCATACATGTAATTCGAACTATAAATTTGCCATTCAAGCGACACGTTTGGCAAATCGAACTTCACGTTTGTAATATTTGCGGCTGACTCATCTAGCGGTCGAGCGGTCATATTTCAAATCGAACTAACGAACGAGAAATGCGGGATCACCGTTGTCAAAAACATTGATGTTAACTTTCAATTTAGACGCTGTATTTTCATAATTCGTTACAGCATAATTTTAGTGTCAACTATTCGATAACTGGTTATTCCTGGTTATTCTTACCGTGAAAGCAGAGAAGCAATCTTTCTGTAGTTTGGGAAGACAGCGTGCAAATAGAACATGCGCAGTTTTCTCTAGTTTCCCTAGTAAGTGCCCCCCCCCCGTTTCCCCCCGGAAAGTGATATATATATATATATATATACAGTTGACTCTTTTACACGCCAACAGATCAGATTCCTACGAACACTGGGTGAATTATGGCACACAGCTGTAAAATGCCGTTTATAACGGTGGAGTCCTATATTCGTGGTTATCATGTATACAAAGACCAGGCAAACTGGATTCCACAACTCGGAGAGGAGAGAGTCTTGAAACGGGAGCCAAGCAACGTAGAGGACCCGGATGCCGTGGCTGTAGTAAGGTCTCTAAAGAACACATAAACACCGCAAACAAGAATGACGAAGTACTCGGTCACATTCCTGTAAGGATGGCCCCGTTTATCAGCAAGTTTTTAAAGCGGGGAACAAACAACGGGAAAGCTGTCATAACAGGAAAACGTGTTAACAGAGGAGCTGGATACGGGTTAGAAATGCCCTGCAAATATATTTTTTATGGCGACAATGAAATGTCTCTACCTGGCTCAAGTCCAAACTTGAAAAACTTGGATGTTCTCCATATTGATACTAAATGAGGTCGCAACCAGAGCCTGTGACTCAGGGCCTTTTTTAAGGATTTTCTCGTGGGGGGCATTTTCCTAAAAGGGACCTTCGAGGCTTTTTCGTTTATATATATATATATATTTGTCTGCCATTTTATTTAAAAATATTTGTTCTACAGTTCATGATCAGTGGCGGATCCAGGGTTGTTCGAAAGGGGTAACGGAATCTAGTAGGGGGGGGGGGGGGTCTGGGGGCATGCCCCTCAGGAACATTTTTAATTTTGCAAAGCCCAGAAGTGCTTTTACGGCGATTTCTGATAAGAATTTTTGCGAAATTAAGGCACCACGCCATTGCTAAAAATGCACGATTACAAAGGGGTATCAAGATTATGAAACACTTTAATATATAAACTCAGATGTAGTACGGAACCAATATAAACACTTTAGCCATCTTCATAAACTACCAAAACATTGTGCTTATAATCGGTCATATAATATTGCGTTTATCATATTATGGTAAAAAACAGAAAACACTTGTTTGCGGGATTTTAAATGGGGGACGCGTGCCACGTAGGTCAACATAATAATTTCAGTAAGTCTATAAGTTGTTAATTAAGGGCTAAAACTTACTTTCCATTTGTTTAATTTTTATTCCTTGCTTATTGGTTGATTAAATGTAAGAAAAAGGGACTTTTCCTGGGGGGCAAAAATTGATTAGTGGGGGGGGGGGGGGGCACAAGGGGGGACTGGGGGGGCACTTGCCCCCCCAGCTTAATAGTTAAAAAAGGCCCTGCTGTGACTGGTCGAACGTAAATGGCAATATACACTGGCAGTGTATACCTAAATCACTGTAAAAGTGCATAATAAATAAAAAGATCAGTTAGCATGTTTAAAACGGTGTGATGTTGATTTATTTGAGTATCGCGATCTGAAACTTGAGGAGAGCCTGGGAAATACTTTGTTCTGGCTTGAATAAACATGAAATCTCAACACATTTGAAGTGGTCAAAATGCCCACCCTCCGTAACGGTAATAATAATAATATACATGCTCATAAGGGTTTTAGTAATTGGTTTATTTTTCGGGGTGTCCGCTTACGGGAATGCAAAAACAAAAGAAAAATCCAAATTATAACCATAAAAGTGTCCGCGTCCGCTTACGGGAGTGTCCGGCTGCGGGAACGTATAAATACAGAGTTTTATTGAGAGTTCAAACGGGGTTTTGGAGAGGTGTTCGTAACTGGAGCTGTCCGCCTAGGAGAGTGTCCGGATTGAGAGAGTCAACTGTATATCGAAATATTCGTCGGCTATACGTAGCTCGGCAAAGAGACTGAGCACGAGTTACGTCAAGAATATTATATATATATATTATATTATATGTAGCAATTATATATATATATATATATAAATTTTCCTTAGAAATCCTTATAACATGTAGTTTAATCGAGTGAAATGCCAAATATTACTTGCAATATACCCAGAATCTTATACCTTCCCATATATACAGAATTTGTGACTATAGGCTCTTGGCAACGGCCTCCGTAGCTCAGTGGTCAGAGCACAGGGTCACAGGTTCAATTCCAACCGGAAGCCTTGAAGTTGTATTTTTCGCAACTGGTAAAGGAAATTATTGTTAGTACAACTATTGACTATAACAAGTTTTATGAACACTTTCAAAATAACTCAGTGAAATATTAATATTTCCCTTTATGACCTGATCGATAACATTTGCAGTTAAACTATTCCAGGACAAAGCTCCTCATTACGAAAAGCTATATTTAAGGACATTTGTGCTGGTCTTAGATAAGTAAAGATTTCGATTATTGCTACGTAATTGATGATATATTATTGTTGTTGAAATCGATACTATCCATTGAACCGTGCGATCATGAGTTTTACTAGCTTGGCAGAATTGTTCTTTATTACTGGAACTGATTCTTCTTTCAAGCTGCTGTTTCTGTCGTCGTTGCCGCGTACACGTCCTTGATCGTCATCATTATTTTCGAACTCGAAGTCTTCCGTCGTCTTCATCTGCGTTTGCAAGTTCAGCGTAAGTTTAAGGATATATTTTAAGAATAACACTTAGTTATAGTGATCACAGCTTCCGCTCAAGGTTGGTCATCCCTTACTTCATTCTCGCGAGGTATCTCTATCTCTAGATCGAACTAGTCGAAATCACCAGTACTTGTATCCCGTTGAAGATGCCGCGTGTTGCGAATTTCCCTCCCCAAGTATCAACAACAAGTCACAATTTAGTTTTGAATCTTTTATTTCACTTTAAAATCACACACGTCGTCTCGTCTTTCTCACAAAGAAGTATTGTCACCATACAGTTACCATCGCACAGTCACTTCTCACTTCTCACTCTTGACTTTCGGTATGGAACATTCCAATCTTTAATCCAACATAACGGTATCGGATTACTCTCAACTCTTCGTCCTACCACGTCATGCATTCCAGTTCACGTAGAATTACGAAATTAGTCTTACGAACTTCAACACCCCGTTCAGCTTCAGTCAATATATTATGAACGCTAGCTGAACAGTTTACGTTTCTCCCTTACATTACTCAACATGGTTAGCGAAACTCGTAAGCGATCTGAACGTTGTGTGTTCGCACCCCGTAACCGCATCATATAATCATGATTGCATGTATTCCCTTTCAGTTGGGTTTTCCGTTCAACTAATGTCTAATAGTGATAAACTGAATTGTCGAGCGCTTAAAACATGAGCAACCTTATCCTGCGTGACTCTAAATAAATCATACTCGTACCATCATTTTAATAACACATATATCGGGATTCGAGACCAGGAAACTCAAGGACTGTGTAACACATAGCTCAATGGTTAGAATATGTTCTTTGTGGTCAGAAGGTTGCGAGTTGAATTCTCAGGGACTCAGAAATGGTCTGAATGAAGACGTACTTCAGTGCGAAGATTACGTCTCAGATAATTTTAACTCAACATATAAATAAACAAACATGATAATAACATAATGAAATGTCGGTATTTGAATAAAATAATGATATAGAAGTCGTGCGTTAGGTAGGCAGTGTAAAATATGAATTAAAAGTACTAAAAGGCTGGTGTACTGCTGAAATAATGAATAGGAGGTGTAACGTTTTGAGCGAAGGTTCTTCGTCCTTTCTCCTCTCTCCTTCAAGGCCGCGAAATAGTCGCGCTCAGGAATGTAATACAACAGCTCTCCGTCTTGCAAAACACTATTTCGTGGACTTGGAAGTCTCTGCGCAAAAGAGAGTCCTTCGTCATAGAGTGAAATATAAAGTGACATAATGCCTTTCACTCTCTAACGAAGGCAGAATTAAGGCGTTCACTCGACGTTAGACTTCCTATTCACTATTTTGATAGTACAGCAACCTTTTAGTATTTTTGATTGGTAATTAAATCAAGTCTAACTTGGGCTTCAGTCTGTTAATTATACAAAGCTCGCCTTACCTCTTGGCTTCTTGCTATTCACATAAAGTTACCATCATGAAGAGTTGTTCTCTTGGTCTTAATACTTTCACAGTCAAACAAGCAATGGTTTACTTTGCATCACTCTCGCATATTTAATAGCAGTCTTCACGTGATTTTGACGTGTCATTCTCAGATTTTCTTTGGGGGTATGGGAACGAGAAAGGCTCATCTTGACTATTCTCATGTGAAACTATTTGCAAGCTTTTTTATTCATTTATTCCTGAAACGTTTTTTACTGAAAACTAATAACATAGTACTTATAATAATCATCTGCAGCGATATTCGTAAAATATGGGCCAGTCAAGCCTTGAATCACCATTATTTATTCCTCTCTCAAAGACGAGACGATACAGAATGATGCTGGATGAAACGAAGAGGAGGAGAACACCAATGTTTTTATTATATTTTAGATTTTTCACTTTCACTACTTTGATATACATGTAGGTATCAATTTATGCAGCTACATGTAGAACAAATCTCGCTTTGTTCTGTAAAAGTGCGCAATGTGCTTCTGGGTAATACTTGCGTGAATTGAGTCAATTTAAGAGTGTCAAACTTGTGTAGTATATCTGATTTTTCATATGTTAGTTATGAATTCTCATCACAGTCCAAGAAATACGACTAATATGGTATACATTGTAGTAGCGCTTTCGCTTCGAGTTCATGACGACTTTATTAACAAACACGGAATTTGTGATACACCATAGTGACAGGATTATTATTATTACTAGAAGTTCTTATCAGAAGTGAACTGCTGCCTGCCCTTCCTTCCCCCGATTTCTACACATGCAGAATATGCAGAGGGTTCTCCCGCCAGAGGATTGCGGTCTCTGCATGGCTACGAGATTAGCAGAATTTGGAATTTTAAATATCATTTTGAATATTTTAATACAATTTTTTGTGGTCGCTGGGGACGGGACGATGAGAAGTATGCGTAACTGGTGTAATAGACAATGGGATATTTCGGGCTGTAAGAAGCGCCGATAAACTCATAAAACCACACTGCTTGCCTCTAGAATGAACAGTAAACAGTTCATCGCCTTGATGGATATTAGCAGAAAGAAATAAAGCCATACTTAACTGGTTTCTTCGGGAAGTATTCAAGTCAGACTTGCAAATTCTTGAGAGTAGAGTTTTGTAAAGCACATAGAAATATAGTACATGCACACGCAATTCAATATTTTTCTCGCACTCCCCCCCCCCGGAATTACGACATCTGGACAGACGCGAGTTCGAAAGGTCGAATACACATAGGTCGGCGCGAAAGACTGGGTCGAGTGAACTCTGGCGAAACCTTAGCATGTTAAAATTAGGAGTGCTGCCTGCGGCAGCAATTATTATTAAAACTTATTTACACACACACGGTAGCGTGATAGTTTCCTGATTTTAAGGGCCGCGTTCACAAATCTAAAACTAACATATTTATAACTAATGCATTTATAACTTATGACATTTGCAGTTAAACTATTCCAGGACAAACTCCTGGATTAGGAAAGCATTTTTTAAGGAAATTTCTGCTGGGTTTAGATAAGTAAAAATTTCGGTTATTGCTACGTAATTGGTGTTATATTATTATTGTTGAAATCGATACGATCCATTGAACCATGCGATCATGAGTTTTACTAGCTAGGCATAATTGTTCTTTATTACTGAAACTGATTCTTCTTTCAAGCTGCTCTTTCTTTCGTCGTTGCCGCGTACACTTTCTTGAAAACCCTTGTTGGATGTCAAACGCTGACGGATTTGTTGGTTTAGTTGACTCGCCATCTTCCGACACTTTACATTCGATCTCCTCGCCCACGTGTTTACGATTCTTGTGTTCGACGTGTCGGATTTGAAAGTCTTTTGTAGATCCACCCACGTATTGTATTTGGACGCAAGTTAAGGCTGCTTCGCTCGCGATTTCGTTTCGACCGAGTTTCTCTCAGCTGTCCACTCGAATAGGGCTTGGAACCAGTTAGGTAAACTTCCACTTCTTCCATTCATGTCCAGTTTCCACCAGATCTCACCGTATGCCAGATAACTTGTTCAAGGTAATCTTAGTTCGATAATGCTCTTGCATGTGTATAGTCCTCAAGAGTAATCAGTCAATGTATGTTCGTATTTGGGATGTACAACGGACTCCTTAAGATAAGAAAACTTCAAGGAATCTTGAAACTCGGAGTCAATATGATACGATCCATTGCAGAGCCGTGCGATCTGCACGTGTTTTGGTTGCTTGGCAGAATTGTACTTCTTTGCTGTCGGCTGATATATTTTCCATTCTAGCTGCTGTCTCTGTCGTCGTTGCCGCATACACTTTCATCAAAACCATTGTCAGATCTTAATTGCTTTACTTGACTCATCTTAACACCATCTTTAGCGACTTTATTTTCGATCTCTTCGCCCCATGCTGTGTCGTCGTCGTCTTCAGTTTCTCTAGCACTCCAAATGTTCTCTTCGATCGCTTGTTTCACGTCCTTGATGGTCATCATTATTTTGGAAATCTTCTATCGGCTCGTTCGAGATGCCATGTATCGCGAATTTCCCTCCCCAAGTATCAACGACAATAAACAATTCGAAACAATTCGTGTTTTGTTTGAATCGCTCAGTTTAATTAATGTTAGTAACCACAATGGGGTGTCGTTGTTGAACAAAGTATACAAAGAAGTCGAAAGGCTTTTTTGATGCAAATTAATCAGAAACGCTGGATATTATCCAACCAATTATCATGACCTTGTCGCGTAGTTAATTAAACACAGTACAATGGTTGTCTTGCAGTTGTATGTTTGTTCAAATGTAGTTAAAATGCAAAACTAATTAAACGTAACACTATAACAAAACTGGTTAACATATATATCTTCTCGTAAAAGTGTGTTTAGTTTTGAGATTATAGAAGTAAAAAAAGTAACAAGTAAAAATTAAAATTTTATTATCAGTACTGCGTGCATTTGAATAATTTGAAATTGTTTTTGTAGAGCCTTGTTATGTTAAGTGTTAACAGCATGTGTTAATATATACACTGCTGTAGTGAATGTGCGAGAGCTTGAGATGTGAGAGAGTGAATGTATGATAGCTACAGCAGTGTATATATTAACACATCCAAACATTACCGATATATGGTGACTGCCGCATAGGCAGTACATCATTGTAACTTTCGCTCTCCATCTGAGTCTCGGTAGCTCAATGGTTAGAGCGTCTCACCGGCAATCAGAAGGTTACAGGTTCGATTCCTGTACGGTACTCATTTTTCTTAAAAATAGGACTGGATCAAGCTTTCTATTGTATCTGATGAGCTGATTTTGAAGCTTGCATATTTGCATAATGTAAATTGCTGAGAGATCATTAGAAGCTCCGAGTTTACAAGCAAATCAAACTGTGACGCTCGCAAAAAGGTTTAGTGCCTGGTCAATATACGGTTTCTTTGTTAACATTAAATGCACAAAATCTTGAACCTAATTTGACGTCTTATATTAGGCTTCTCTCACTGGATAATTAGAGCCAACTGCGGCCATTACTAAGGGACCAAAGTCGCAGAAAATCTGTAGGTATGCCATGAATCGTTTTACCCAGTCGTTTGAAAAATGTCTTCTGGTCGTCTTATAGTGAAATTATTTTATTTTGTCGATGGTAAGAGCACATAATCCAACAAAAAACCTCATAGGATCCTCAGTTGGTCTCTTAGTAATGTCGGACTGCCGGCTTCATAAATCAGCTCATCAGATACAACAGAAAGCTCAATCCAGTCCTATTTTTAAGATCAGTGATTTCGCCTAATGGCTATTTGTGTTCTAAAGGGGCGTATATATAAATAATCTCACGAAATGACGTCATATTTATGACATCTATGACGTCATATTTTATTCAGGCATTCCCGTCCGTACGCCCAATAGAAATACTCGTAACAATTTGGGTGTTTGAGAGAACTCAAAATGACAGTGGAAATCAAACAGTCACCCACGGCAATTTCTCGTTCTCCCAAACTTCCACTCGTGTTTCTATAACTGTATGGAAACATGGAATATGTTTTCTATTTCTTAACACTAAAAGAAGGCACGAGGATGCTCAGGGCCGTCACGAAGGGTGTTGAGCAGGGGGGGGTGTGAGAACTAATTTTGCCGACAAATAGGCGTGGTCATTGGGTGTGGTCATTCAAAAATAACAAACCCAGAATGTTCTTGGACATATCATTAGGTGACATGAAAATTGCCTTATTTTAAAACTACCAAACTACCAAAAACTCCGACTCACAGGAAAGATGGAACTATCGGTGGTCAATTATAGGTGGTCAACTATAGGTGGTCAATGAAAGTGGGGTTTAACTGAATGACTGTACTAGTATAGAAAAGGCCTGATGTACATCACACCTCAGTTCCTCTGCTGTTTTATTCTTTTATTTGCTATATGTAACGTATATTCACTAATCGTCTGTCTACTCCAAGCTCTCCCACATTCACTACAGCAGTGTATATATTAAAGTGATTGTAAACCCAAAATGGGTTTTTGGTGATTCGGATAGAGCATAAAAAGTTAGTTGATAAGTTCTAGATTAGTTTTTGCGTTAAACTTTTAGTTTCGGAGATATAAGGGCTCAAAGTCACAATTTGTGAAAAAAAGTAGCGCAGGCCGGGAGACTGGATCCGAGGAACGTGTTATGTTTCAATACTTATAAAAATATATTACAATTCGAGTAGACAAGGTAACATCGTAAAGACACATGGTTTGGGCATTTTTCAATAAAAACTCTTAAGATAGCTGTCTTCTCCTATACAAAAGCCTAGTTGTTGTTGAAGATGGGTTCCTCGGATCCAGGTCCTTGTGTGTTATTTTGGTGGCGCTACTTTTTTCAAAAAAATGGCACAATTTGCATGTTTGAGCCGTTATATCTCCGAAACTAAAAGCTTAACGCAAAAACTAATCCAGAACTTATTAACTAACTTTTTATGCTCTATCCGAATCACCAACCCAAAACAACTTATATGCTAACCCTAACCCCCAGTGTCTTCCTAATCCAAGGCTGTATTTTCTATGGTTATACTAAAAAACATCGTCCAAAAGACGCGGACTACGTTAACTCTATATGATCTAACCACCTCAGGGCCGTCGGCAAATGAAACTTTTGTCGGGAAGACATCAAATTACCGTTCGAAAATCGAAATCACAAGATATACACCGGAGAAGTAGTGTTGCGTATTATTCGTTAACCTGCTACATTTACATCATACATTCATAAAGGCTAACTGGATGCATGTAACAAGCATTCAGCTCAATGAGAACATCACATAACTGAAATACCATCGTAACTAAATTGAAGTTCTAAGCCCAGCTCTGTAATCTGTTAGTCCTATTGTAGCAGTAATCAATTTGTTTTTAAAAATATTACACCATAGCGATTCTTTGCTTTAATTTGGGAAACTTGCGCTTTAGCATATAAGTATGACTATTATAACCGCAGAGTTACAAAGCCAGGTAAACAAAGCTGTAAATCAAGACTAGAGACAGGAAGGAGTCGTCTTTCATGATAAAAGCAATCGCCATATCCTGATATAACCAAATAACGTGGATATAGCGCTGTAAGAAGTTATACAAATGTTACCAGAAATATTGTAACAATTTCCATCACGATATTTATACGAAATCTCCATTTTTATTTGTCTCCACGCGCGCACGGCGGTCACGGATGGACTAAAGAAGGACTAAAGAAGGCATTAATACAAATTGTTTTCTTAGCTTCTTTCCGATAATACACTTGGCGCCTTTGTATAATCATCAACAACTATCCGTCAATGTATATCGTATTTTGGGTTCAACAATTTCCCAAATATCGGAAAACTTCATATCATCTGGAAACTCGGCCTTATCGATCTCAGCGGAAAATTGACCCCGAAATCGGTGGTAAGAACTAACAAGGTTGCGAGTTCGATTCCCTACAGTGTAGCAAAGATTACCTTTCACATAATTTTAACTCAACATGTTCTTGAAATGTACAGCTGATCTGCATGTTAATTATCGATACCCTATTTGATGAGGTCGGTTTGTTCAAAGAGCCCCTCAAACCAACAATTATGTGTACTATAAGCTAAAATAAATAAAAAACGCTACAATAAATCAAAACAAGTTCAATACAACACTTTTGGCGTACTTTCCCTACCCAAGTAAGTATAATGATTATGATTTGTTGTCATCTTTCCATTTCACTATTTATGAGATTGCTGATAACAATTATTTAATTGTTGGAATTTGGAAATTAAAGCATCTTTGGAACCCAGTTATTGTTTATGCCTAATGGCAATGTTAAAATTACAATGCTCGTGTACTCCTCAACAGAACCAATGCAATCTGCCAGCTGTGCCAAACTTATCTTTTTCTAGTTTTAAATCTACATATACAGTACTATGCTAATCTACTATGCTGTTTTCAGAACAAAATTTGCAATTAAACTGCAGTCAATTCCCTATTCGGCACGCGTTTCTGTAACGGCTAATATTTCACACTAGGCTTGTAGTGTTAACTGAAAAATCCAGTAGACACATGTACGCACTGCGTACCTATTTTTCCTCTCCTTGAAGGCCGCCTTTTTCCGGGGCGTTTTAGTTTATTACGGAGAGCTGTTGTATTGCTGAGAAGCACTGAGAAACGTAATGCCACAGCTCTCCGCCTTAGAAAACTCTCTTTCACGGACTTGCAAGTCTCTGTGGAGGAGTGAGTCCTTCGTCAGAGAGTGAATGGTAAAGTGACATTTACGTTTCACTCTCTAACGAAGGAGGAAGGGCGTTCACTCGAAAAGTTAGACTTCCTATTCATTATTTTGACAGTACAGCAACCTTTTAGTATTTTTTGATTGGTATTTAAATCAGATCTTACTTGGTCTTCAGTCTGTTAATAAATAAAAAACTCTCCTTACCTCTTGGCTTCTCGTTAACTTTACTCGTAGCTTAACTTGTAGCTCGACTTGTACCTTGATCTTATCACTTTCTCTTTCAAACAAACAAACTTTACATCACCTACAGGAAATTTAATAGCAGTCTCGCGTGATTATTGACGTCATCATTCTCAGATTTTCTTTGATTACGGGCCATAAGGACGTGAAATGCTTTTCTTGACTATTCTCATGTTAAAACTTTGAAATTGAAACCTACGCATTTTTTCGTTCCCAGAAATATTTCTCATCAGAAATATGTGTCAATGATGTGATAATCCAACCGGCTCCGGTTGCACGTGATCTCGGTGTTGCTGTTGATAGACATTTAAAATTAAATACTCATGTAAATAACATTTGTAAATCGGCCACTTTGGCTATCAGAAATATTGGCAAGATCAGGAAATATTTGAGTAAAAAGGACTGTGAGAAGTTGGTGCATGCATTCATAACATCAAAACTTGACAGCTGTAATAGCATCCTATATGGCTTACCAGATACTGAATTGAGAAAGTTATAGCGAATTCAAAATACAGCTGCTAGACTTGTTGCAGGGGTTAGAAAATCGGAGCATATCTCCCCTGTGCTACGTAATCTTCACTGGTTGCCGGTGAGATCACGGATTGTATTTAAGATACTAATAATTACTTTCAAGGCTTTGCATGGCCAGGCGCCTGTTTATATTACTGATTTGCTAACTAAATATAAACCTACTCGTACTTTGAGATCATCTGACCAAAATCTGCTACTCGAGCCAAAATCCAAAACGGTGACTCATGGAGACAGAGCATTCTCGGTTGCAGCACCAAAACTGTGGAATTCATTACCACAGGAAATTAGAAGCTTTGAAATGTTGAGTAGTTTTAAGTCAGCAGTTAAGACTTTTCTTTTTTAAAATTAGTAGTTATTGTTCATAGTGTTAATATATGTAGTAGGCTTTATCTTATAATGAAACTGTAATTAGTTTTAAAAGTAACTTTAAGAATATATATATTGTTGTAAGAGCATTGAGACTATTGTATAATGCTCCTAATACGTCTTTATTATTATTATTATTATTATCATTTGTACTTTCAATAGAATAGAATAATACTTTCCATTTGTACTTTCAATAGAACGTACTATTTACGACACGATAACAAATAATTGGCGAAGATAACAAATAATCGGGGACTTTTGTTGCGCTAGTTTATATGGCTTTTCGTCAAGCTTTATTATTTATGAATTTAATTCCTCTATTCATATGCAAGCGTACCTAATTTTAAGCGATCATCAACACAAATTGTTGTAGTGATCATTCGGGTTTGTTCAAATGCTCAATTATACAAACTGTGAATTTAAGTTTGTTTAGCAACTTGATAATATATCATTCAACGCGTATAACTAGATATAGTAATTAAGTTTGACAGCGCAAGCGATTAGGGGAAATAGAACGCTCTCAGGCTTCGTCCACACGTAGCCGGATAAATTTGAAAACGCTAAAAAAAATTTCCGTTTTCAAAAAAATCCGCGTCCACACGTAATCGTTTCTAAATCGTTTTTGGCGTCCAGACGTAAACGCGAAAACGCTGAAATCGCTTACTGAGCATGCTCTTTTGAATACAACATGAGCCCGCGGTACACCTCCAGTAACTTCACGTGCGTGGTCTTTCTTGATAAACAATCATTGGCTGAGCAGCTTGGGGATAACTACTTGGTTGACGAAACTGGCCCACCAAGCACTTGTTCGTCCTGGTCTGATCCAGAATCGTCGAGGTCGTGCTTGACGCCTTCTGTTTAGGCGTTTTACGGTTACATTTTTCGTGGCCGCCAATGAAAGAATCCTGATTATGTTTCTTCGCTTCCTCGAATAATCAGCTTGAAAATTTAGAATCGCAATATTCAGCTGAACATAAGCTACAAGGCTTGAAATAAGCCCCATTAATAGCGATAGAATAACAGCTTGTTTGTTCGCCATTTTAAATTGGTTTACCATGGCCGGTCCGGTACACGTGGGTGGACTGGATTCGAAACTGTTACGTCATCGTTTTCAAAAAGTTCCGGCTTTGGCGTCTACACGTATGCAGATTGCCGGCGTTTTCAAATTCTTCCACTCTGGAGACCGTTTTCACATTTTTGTGTTTTCGGTGGGCGAAAACGCCGGATACGTGTGGATGGAAGGCGTATCCGCAACAATATTTATCCGGCTACGTGTGCCTCATATGACAAGAAGGAGCATAGTTCGAACGTCCGCCTCCTGACACGAAAATATATTCGTGAATATACGTTACATATAGCATAGATGAATAAAAGAATAAAACTCCAGATAAGTAGTGTTGCGTATTCGTTAACCTGCTACATTTACATCATACATTTATCAATGCTAACTGGATGCATGTAACAAGCATTCAGCTCAATATACAAATACTGGTTGACAACATCGCATAACTGAAATACCATAGTAGTGTTGCGTATTATTCGTTAACCTAAAAAACTCTCCTTACCTCTTGGCTTCTCGTTAACTTTACTGGTAGCTTAACTTGTAGCTCGACTTGTACCTTGATCTTATCACGTTCTCTTTCAAACAAACAATGGTTTACTTTGCATCACCTACAGGAAATTAAATAGCAGTCTCACGTGATTTTTGACGTCATCATTCTCAGATTTTCTTACATTAGGCAATTCTCATGTTAAACATTTTGAAATTCAAATATTTTTTATTCACGCACGAAACGTTTTTACTTAAAGTGCCTATATCCAGCCTGTGGGGATTTTACATATTTGTGATTTTTGGATTCTTTCATTTTCATGCACAGGAGGTGACGTCAACGCAGGTCGACGCGATATTTTGCGGTGTGATTCAGCAATGAAATACAGGGAAAGTTTGGCTTTGAACTTTAAACAGCCTGTTTAGACAAAATTCACTCAATTCCTAAACATTCACTCAATTCCTAAACATTCACTGTTGAATAAAGTAGCAAACTATTCCGTGTTCCTGCTTTAAACGTCACTTCCTGTGAACTTTAGCAAGGGAAAGGCATGAAGATAATACATTACAGCTTTTATACGTAGGCAGTGTCACATACGAAAAGTACTAAAATGCTGGTGTACTGCTTCAATATTGAATAGAAGGTGTAACGTTTTGAGCGAAGGCTCTTCGTCCTTTTTCCTCTCTCCTTTAAGGCCGCGAAAGGACGTTCTCCTGACGTTTTAGTTTAATACGGAGAGCTGTTGTATTGCAGAGAAGCACTGAGAAACGTAATGCAACAGCTCTCCGCCTTAGAAAACTCTCTTTCACGGGCTTGGAAGTCTCTGTGTAGGAGTTAGTCCTTCGTCAGAGAGTGAAACGTTAAGTGGCATTTACGTTTCACTCTCTAACGAAGGAGGAAGGGCGTTCACTCGAAATGTTTGACTTCCTGTTCATTGTACAGCAACCTTTTAGTATTTTTGATTGTTATTTGAATCAGGTCTTAGTTGGTATTCAGTCTGTTAATGAATAAAAAAACTCTCCTTACCTCTTGGCTTCTCGTTATCTGTACTGGTAGCTTAACTTGTAGCTGGACTTGTAGCTTGGTCTTTACACTTTCACTTTGCTCGCCTACAGGAAATTTAATAGCAGTCTCACGTGATCATTGACGTAATTATTCTCAGATTTCTTCCATTAGGCTATTCTCTGAAATCTGATTAAGGTGCTGTTATACGACGCATTTTTTCGTGAAACTTGTTTTTCATAATCTCATTTATACTGCTAAAGCCAAATTCCTTATTAACTCCATTTGTACTTTCAATAGAACGTACTATTTGCGACACGATAACAAATAATCGGCGAAGATAACAAATAATCGGGGCCTCATTGTTGTAATATAACTATTAACAATTTACATAATATACTAAGACGTCATCATAGCCTAGCTATCATATAAGCGACCTCATAACTCAAATTGTTCTAGTACTGTCCAAGTGATCATTCGGGTTTGTTCAAATTCTCAATTATACAAACTGTGAATTTATGTTCATGTAGCAATGTGATAAATCATTCAACGCGTAACTATATATAGTAATTAAGTTTGACAGCGCAAGTGATTAGGGAGAATAGAACGCTCTCATATGACAAGAAGGAGCATAGTTCGAACGTCCGCCTCCTGACACGAAAATATATTCGTGAATATACGTTACATATAGCATAGATAAATAAAAGAATAAAACTCCAGACAAGTAGCGTTGCGAATTATTATATTAACCTGCTACATTTACATCATTCATTTATCAATGCTAACTGGATGCATCTAACAAGCATTCAGCTCAATATATAAAAACATCGCATACCAACTGAAATACCATCGTAACAAATTGAAGTTCTAAGCCCAGCTCTGTAATCAAGTCATATTGTACGAGTAATCAATTTGTTTTTAAAAATATTACAGCATAGCGATTCTTTGTTTTGACTACATACATTTTTGAAACATGTGAATTTGCGAAACTTGGGCTTCGGCAGAAATATGACTATTATGACCGAAGAATGACAAAGCCAGAGCCAGCTGGTAAACTGCAAAACTGTATAGACATGAAGGAATCGTCTTTCATGATAAAAACAAGCTCGATGTGCTGATATAACCCGCAAATACCAGGAATTTCGCACAAGAAGTTATACGAAAGTTGCCAGAAATATTGTAAGAATTTCCATCACGATATTTATCATACCGTATTGACCGTATTCGAATTTCCTACGAAATTTTTATTTGTCTCCACGCACGCACGGCGGTCTCGGATGGTTAACAGAAGCCATTAATATAAATTGTTTTCTTAGCTTCTTTCGATAATGCACTTAGCGTGAATAAATTAATATTTATATAATATTTATCCCCTCGCCCGGCGCGAAGCGCCGGCCGAAGGCCGAAGGCCTGAGGGCGAGGGTGCTAATATCGACCGGCGTTTAGTCCCTCATCACGGATTCCAGGCGTAATGTAGTGATCTAGAGTCACTTTCTGTTTCCTTGTATATATATATATATATATATATTCAGGATCAACGTCGTCGATCATGCGCGGCATTGGAAAATTTGGCCCTGGTAACGAGATATAGGCCGAAGCTGATTGGTAGACCTGAGCCTCTGCATTTGAATTCATATTTAAATTGCAACCGTCACATGATTGCGAATGCAAAAATTGAAACGGTATTGAAACGGTTTTTTAGTGCAATTTAAATTTAAATTGACGCCAGCGCGACAAACCGCTTTCCGGAAGAAGCCGCCATTGACGGCGAAATTTATATTGCCATAAAAGATGATTTTGTGAGGAAATGGCAATGTTTGTTTGTAACAAACATTACTATAGATATCATCTGCTGATTTCAAGCCGAAACTGTAGTGTTGAAGGACAAGATAATCAAAGACAGACACAAGTAAAAGGTAAAAGGACTATTATAATTATGTACATTGTGATTGTCACCGACTCACCGGTCTGTGTTGAGCAATTAATTTGCCTTTTCTGCATAGTTTTTTTTAGTTAGGGTTAGCAATTTGGTTAGGATTAGGGTTAGGTTTAGGATTTTGATGATATTTACCCGCATTTCGTTGAATTCTAAGAGACTATAGCGTCGTACGGCTACCGTACGAATAGCCATTACCTTCGACTTCAGTTCAGAATCAGTTCAGTGCTTCACTTTATCGTTCAACTTTTTGACTTGACTCGCTAATTTTAATGTTATTTAAATATTGTACACTGTATTGTGTATTTGCTCGAAGCTCCGAAATCTAATAGACACATTTTGAAATACTTAACAGAGAGATTTGGGAAAATTTGAAGGTGTGTAATGTTTTGAATTTTCAAAACATATATGTATAATATTTTGACAGTTGGAATTAAATCCATGCAACAATGGCCAGTCCTAGCCTGTTTAAAATATATACCTTTGTTCTTTATAATACTGCTGAATAGTAAGTGTAGTACAAATTTTGGAATTGCATGTACAGTATGTTTATTATTTTTGTGTACCTCAAGTTATAAATACTATATGTTTGATAATTAGCCTATATATACAGTAGTTTAGGGTGAAAAAACATGCATACTATTGCTGTGTTTATATGACCTGGGCCTGGCCTACAATTTTGTAGCAATAAACAAGCATTACTATGTATACTTGTCAGTGTTAATAATTAATATATACACTGCTGTAGTGAATAAGGGAGAGCTCGGGGGGAAACAGACAATACAGTACATGGATGATTGTCAAGCAAGCTCATATCCTCAGAAAAATTATTGTGTGTCCGGACAGGGATAACTTTCTGATTTCCAGTGAGATGCTCTGACCATTGAGCTACCAAGACTCAGATGGTGAGTGAACGTTACATTGATGTACTGATTCTATTGATATAACAGCAGTGTATATATTAACACCCAATCATTAGTCATTACTGAAATATATAGTAACTGCTGTGCATAGGCAGTACATATATCATTAGAACCAGTGCATCATTGTAACGTCTCTCCATCTGAATCGCGATGGCTCAATGGTTAGAGGCCATCACTGGAATATTATGTTTCTGACGATATGATCTAGACGTCCATGTTTTGTACACTGGCATGTATTCCATATATAATCTGTGTTTACAGTACTCCATCTATTTAACAATTAGTCACTGAAGTCGAGGTGATTATCGGTGAATATTTACCGAGCCGCGAAGCGGCGAGGTAAATATAACGATAATCACCGAGACTGAGGTGACTAATTGTTTTAGTATAATTTCAGGCTTGAACTGAATGTTTAATTGAGAAGTTTTAATAGACAGTTTGAACTGTGTTATGCTCGATGTTTTCTCACGCTTGACAGCTTTCAAAAATACACTACGATCAAAAAATACAAATAATTATACGATAAATAACTTCCTTACCCTTAGACAGTTCTATCTTGAGAGAAACCTGATATTTACAATGTCTTTATGCTAAGTTTTTGAGCCTTTTCGACGATTTTTTAGTTATAATAATATAGTCGCCATTTTGAAAAAATATTCGTCGTGTTTTAGAAACCATACATCAAAATGATGATACCGAGAGGGAACTGGAACGAATAAATATAGTCTCGTTACAAAAAAACACTTTTTCAAGTATGATTTCTAGTGATGTGATAGTCACCGCGCTACGCGGTGACTATCGTCTCAGATTTACTGCCAGTCAGCCAATCAGAACTCGTTTAAGCTCAGAAATTATACTAAAGTACTATAGTACACAATGCCATATATATGCTTTGTTACATGGCAAATATGGTATCTGCAATCTGCATTAGGCATTATTATTAGTAGTATTATTGTCAATGCATTATTATTATTAGTATTAATAATAATAATAATAATACAATAATAGTACAATAATATTTATACAGGATAGCCGGGTCTTGTTTTCTAACAAATTACAGTTGTTACAAATTTCAACACATATTCATCAATGTACAGTTCAATGTTACAAAAACTAATTTTAACTCAAAAGTTGTATATCCTTCACATATATTTGGCAATAGATAATGGTGCTATAACATGTATGAACAGATTAATTGAAACATGGAAAATAGCTCTTTAGTGGTAGATATGATGTTAAAATGCCATGGAATTTCTAACTAGCATTACACAATGTAACTTGCTTCTAAAACAAGAGGTACAAAACTTGGGATTTCTATTAACCAATCAGTTTCAAGTCCCAACTTAGGAAAGATCAGTTTCCCTGACATGCCTAGAGACCTCTGATTATGACCATCAATATTTAGTTATCCATATTCCTGCCAGCTCCACATCACAGTAGTCGAATGTGGGTAGAATTATCAACTTACTGTTACTAAATACTGCATTGATTATTTCGTGAGTCATCAATATTGTGATAAAAGTAATTTCTTTCTTAGTGATTGATGGTAGAACAGCAGTAGACCCCCACTATTCTGTTTCTGCACTCAAAAATTAAAAAGTTTGGACTGCATGTATTTATTTTGATGTCCTATGAAACAATTAAATTCAGACAATACAAAGCTGAGAGATATTGTCCACTGAAAATTTATTTATTTTGGCAAATGAAGTGGCTATTATCTAATTCAAGTAATTTAAAACCAAAAGAAGTACTGTACTGTAAGTTTCAAACAGCAATTGGGCGAGGGGTTGTTGCGTATACGTATTTCTAGTACAATAGTTATAGACATCGGAAGCGGCTACTTTCGGGGGGAGGGGTTATTTTAAGAGGGGCGGCTACTTTCGGGTTTTCGTAGTAATTGTTTAAAAAAGCGGCTACTTTCGAGGGGGAGGCTACTTTCCGGGGGCGGTTACTTTCAAGATTCTACGGTTGGTATTAGACTGTTACTGGTCTACTGTACTAGTAACACTTACGTTTTACTAAAGTTTTACGTTTTGCCCCAAATTGAAGTGTTAAGAATTCCTGGTGACCAATATCGGTAACCACCGATATATCGGCCGATAAGCCCGTATATCGTATTGGAATTTATCGTATCAGTATTAAAATTGTACTGTATTTTTCTCTATCAGCTCATTCCTATGAGTGATATAAAAGTGTTCTGCTTCATAGGCAGTGTAGAAATACTAGTTGAATATTGTAAAATGTTGGTATGTGTTACTGAATTACTAGTAGGAGGTCTAACTATTTGAGAAAAGGACCTTCAGACCTTCATGTTTCACTTTCTGATGAAAGATGCACGAAACGTTAGTTGTATTTCATGAAACCTCAAACCATATGAAAAAACTTCAAACAATATAAATTAATGGACAGCTACTGTAGCTCACTGTGGCAGTCAAACCTCATCTATATCCAACTAACTAACTAACTAACCGAGAATCTTATCCCGGCATTACCACCACCATATATACAGAACTCGTGACTAGGCTCTCGGCAACGGCTTCCGTAGCTCAGTGGTCAGAGCACTGCACTAGCATCGCAGGGTCGCGGATTCAATTCCAGCCGGAAGGCCTTGAAGTTGCATTTTTCGCAACTGGTCCCGGTTTGGTCTTAAAATGTATGTATTCCAACACTCGAAATTTTCCTTCACCGTAAATCCTTTCAACATGTAGTTTGATCGAGTGAAATGCCAAATATTACCTGTAACTAACTAACCAACCATCTATCCATCAAGGTCCCAATTAGCACTCCAAAACAGCTTCGCATTTTTCTTTAGTGTCACAATGTAGCGTAACATCTCCCAACGTAGCGTAACGTCTTACAACGTAGCGTAGCGTCTTACAACGTTTAACATCTTACAACGTAGCGTGACGTCTTACAACGTAGCGTAACGTCTTACAACGTAGCGTAATGTCTTACAACGTAGCGTAATGTCTTACAACGTAGCGTCTTACAACGTAGCGTAACGTCTTACAACGTATCGTTATGTCTTACAACGTAGCGTAACATCTTATAACGTAGTGTAACATCTTACAATGGAAGCGGGCGTCCACTTGAGCCTGCATACCACGCTAGAGACCGCTGACCGCTAACCGCCAATTACGCTATACTGAACCGCTCTTGGTTGTTAACTTAGTTAAATAGCATTTAACTGCATTTAACGCCTTACAACGTAGCGTAATGTCTTACAACTTCGCGTAATGTCTTACAACTTAGCGTAACATCTTACAACGTACTGTAGTGTAACGCCTTAAAACGTAGCGTAATGTCTTACAACTTAGCATAACGTCTTAACATCTTACAACTTAGCGTAACGTTTTACTTTTAAAAGTAGTGTTAACGCCTTAAAACGTAGCGTAATGTCGTACAATGTAGGGCAACGTCTTACAACGTATAATTGAGGTTTGCATCACTTGCGTCACGTCCACGGTAAACTTGGTCACTTAAAATCAGCTTCACAATGCTCAGAAAAATCACATCGCAGATTTTAGAAATTTTCAAAATCGCTTTGCAATTTGCGATTTGGGAAGCGCTAATTCGGACCTTGTTCATCCAACCAATAAACCAACCAACCAACCATCCATCGAACAAACCAACCAACCATCCATCGAACAAACCAACCAACCATCCATCGAACAAACCAACCAACCATCCATCGAACAAACCAACCAACCATCCATCGAACAAACCATCCATCCAACCAACCAACCAACCATCCAACCATCCAACCATCCAACCCACCCACCAACCAGCCCACCAACCAACCAACCAACCAACCATCCATCCAACCAACCAACCATCCAACCCACCAACCAACCCACCAACCCACCAACCAACCAACCATCCATCGAACAAACCAACCAACCAACCAACCAACCAACCTATAGTAGATTAAGAAGGAGAACTACAGACTAGCATATTATGGTGTGAAGCTAAATAGGACACTCACCCATCTCAGGTCGCATTCAACAACATGAAGCTTGCGCTGTTCACACCACAACCGAAGATCTGGAAAATCTATATATTACATAATAAAGAAAAAGGATTTATCACGATGCATTTAGGCATCACAATGCTGGTACTTTTTTGGCTTTAAAAGATGTTATTATTTGTTGTAGGAAAAAGTTTATCATCACAACCCGTAATCCGGCCTGGTCCATTATGGGAAAGTAACGAGCATAGTCAGAGCATCTCAAACTTATGCCATATAATGTCAGTTTATTTAACTCCTTAATATTTTGGTCAGAATACAGCCACTCCTACTTTACTTGAATTAACCCCCAATATAAAATATCTTACACCAGCCAATGAGGTTCTCTCTCTTTCGGCCTCTCACACTTGATGTACACATTTGTAATAAACATTTCTTAGTAAAGACAGATATAGATGAGCAGTGGTACTGTGGGCCTATGCAAGCTCACAATGTATATAAAAGAACTTAGAATATGAGGTTCTCTCTCTTTCAGCCCCCTCACACTTGATGTACACATTTGTAATAGACATTTCTTAGTAAACAGGGATATAGATGAGCAGTGGTACTGTGGGCCTATGTAAGCTCACATTATAAGAACTTAGAACATGAGGTTCTCTCTCTTTCAGCCCCCTCACACTTGATTTACACATTTGTAATAAACATTACTTAGTAAAGACGGAATATAGATGAGCAGTGGTACTGTGGGTCTATGTAAGCTCACGTGTATATAAGAACTTAGAACATGAGGTTCTCTCTCTTTTGGCCTCTCACACTTGATGTACACATTTGTAATAAACATTACTCGAGCCTAGTTTACACTTGTCGTAAGAATCGTAACGCAGCGACATACGCAAGCGCAGTAAGCACTAAATGGTAGATGAACTTCTTTGAATTTAGCAAGAACAAAGAGTTCAATTGACCATGAAGTGCTTACTGCGCTTGCGTATGTCGCTGCGTCACGATTCTTACGACAAGTGTAAACTAGGCTTTAGTAAACAGGGATATAGATGAGCAGTGGTGCTGTGGGCCTTATAATGCAAGCACACATAACAGTGTGCAATGTGCAATTTGCACATCGTTTTGGCCCAAATAGTAAAAGTAGCACATCACTTTTCAAAACGACGTGCAGAAAAAAATAGTCTCAGTATTGAACACAAACAAATAGTTGTGACAATAAGTTAAGTTAACAGTCCTATTTTCCGGAGATGTAAAAATTGTGTGTTTTTAAATTGTGTGTTTTTCCTGCAACCATGCAAAAATTGCTGGTAGCCATGCAATTTCTATCTAGATTAAAATTGTAAAGAAAAGCCATCACAATTGTCTTTAAGACGCGTGTTGTGCAGTGTGTGCTCTAAAACTGGCAGTGGGAATGAGTCATTCTCACACACAGGCCCATGCAATCTCCAGGAGTTGCCTGCACAAAATGGTGGCTGAAATTTGATCTAGGCCCATTTTAGTGATTTTATAAACTTTCCAATCTCTTAAACATCTCGAGATTGTTTCTTTAGTTATCCAGCAGGGGCAACGGCAACCGAAAGTATCACATGCCTAGCCTTGAATTCCTTTGGGCATTCAATTTCTTGCACAGCACTATATTTTGCTTTATATTGAGAGGCCTTGAACGTCATATTTTCAGAAAAATACACATTGTTTTTTCTTAACTAATTCAAACCCTGTGTATATAAGAACTTAGAACATGAGGTTTTCTCTCTTTCAGCCCCCTCACACTATATAGATGAACATCATGGATATGGATATAGATGAGCAGTGGTACTGTGGGCCTATGCAAGGTCACATAATAAGAACTTAGAACATCATGAGGTTCTCTCTCGATGTACACATTTGTAATAGACATTTCTTAGTAAACAGGGATATAGATGAGCAGTGGTACTGTGAGCCTATGCAAGCACATATATAAGAACTTAGAACACGAGGTTCTCTCTCTTTTGGCCCCCTTACACTTGATGTACACATTTGTATATAATAAACATTTCTTAGTAAAGAAGGATATATATGAGCAGTGGTACTGTGGGCCTATGCAAGCACATATGTATACATGTATATTTATCACTTATTTACTGAGACCGAGGGAAACAGTGTGTTTTGTGGACCCGAGACCGCCGTTGTTGCCCGAGGCGAAAACACACTGCTTTCCCGAGGTCGCAGTAAATAAGTGTTTTGTTATATAGTATATTAGTGTCAAAGTATGAATAATTCACCGAGTAGACATTTTTTTAAATTTCAAAACAGCAAAACTATAAAATGAACTTTGGAACTTCACGGTTGACGCACATGCGCACTGCACCCATTCTATTGTGGACTGGTCAATAAATGTTCTGTTATGGACCGGTTGCCTCGTTGCCAGGGCAATGCAGTAAACACGACGTTTTGCGGACCGGCACGTGATACGCTTTTGTCCAATCGGAAAACAGAAAAATTGAACTTTGACACTAACTATATAACAAAAGAACTTAGAACACGAGGTTCTCTCTCTTTCGGCCCCCTCACACTTGATGTACACATTTGTAATAGACATTTCTAAGTAAAGAAGGATATAGATGAGCAGTGGTACTGTGGGCCTATGCAAGCACACATGTATATATGTATATAAGAACTTAGAACACGAGGTTCTCTCTCTTTCGGCCCCCTCACACTTGATGTACACATTTGTAATATACATTTCTTAGTAAACAGGGATATAGATGAGCAGTGGTACTGTGGGCCTATGCAAGCACACATCATAGTCAATGGAATACATGGTCTGGAAATGCGGCAAACTTCAAAGAAGCTAGCAATCGAATTGTGATTCATGTTGAGGGGGACCTGAAGGTGCACAAATCCTTTGTTTTAGGTTTATTAATATTTAAACAACGTTAAAGTGCCTATGCAATGAAAAATTCAGTTGTAAAATAACTCTTTTGTTTGAAAGAACTCTTGAAACTATAAAGACTAACCATTTACAACTTTTTCATATCTCACTTCACTCTTGAGATATTAAGATTTGTTTAATATGTAAATGATCATACTTATGACATCACACTGCATATAATAACTTATTGAAAACGCTTATATATCCTTGAGATTATGTAATGAAATCATTTGAAATGCAGGTGCATGTGCGTGGATGTATCCAATGACATCAAACATGCAAATCATCAAACGATTCCATGTGATAATGGCAAAGATATGCAGAATTTTTCAACAAGTCATTATGCATTGTGATGTCATAAGTATGATCATTTACATATCAAATAAATCTTAATATCTCAAGAGTGAAGTGAGATATGAAAAAGTTGTAAATGGTTAGTCTTTATAGTTTCAAGAGTTCTTTCAAATAAAAGAGTTATTTTACAACTGAATTTTTCATTGCATCTATAGGCACTTTAAGCTCAAACATTTCTATTGGATATATAACGGCTTCATTATACAGAAAATACAATGAGTTCAGTAACCACCACTGTATATGAAGTGGAACAATCACTAGCATTGTCTGTTTGTTTCATATATCAACTAAATACAGTAACTTTGTACATCAAGTGTATAGGCTAGCCAAGAGAGAGAGAGAGAGAACCTCATGTTCTAAGTTCTTATATATTCTTGTGAACATATAGTCAATGGAATACATGGTCTGGAAGCTGGCAAAAATCATTGTTCTATGTTTTTGTTCAGTTTGTTCACTTTCATTGTAAGAATGAACTGTTTTATACCATACAAGGAATTATTAGAATGAAGTTAAAGTACTTACTTCTTTGACAAGAACCTCTCGCTCAACATGAAAGTCTTTGAACGTTGACGACACAAACAGACGTATAGTTTACCAACCCCTTCGACTTTTATACTTCTCAACCATCCATTGCTTGTTGGGAGAACAAGTTTTATGCACAGCTGCCCACATCTGGGATGGTGTATCAAGTCGAAGAGAAGCTGCCTTTTCAAATGAAATTTCAAGACTTTCGAGGTCGGCTGGAATGTACACAGCTTTCTCATCTTGGTCTGAAGGGGGTTCAGTTGATACTTGGTTAATCCCTCTGTGATACATTGTTGTTGTTGGGTAGCTTAGAGTAGGGGACAGTTTCAGGTCGCGAAGAAAGCACTGCTGGTGAACGTGATGATCCACAACCCATACAGCACAACTGTTTGCAAGAAAGAGAGGGGAACAAAGTCAGAAAAAAACTTACAATGAGGAAAACCTTCAAATTCATATTACTCAGAAGAATTACCAAATCCTGGAAAAATTACACCTAGTATAATTGAAGAAAATAATAATAATAATAATAATAATAATAATAGCATATTGTGAGTGGGTGTACAAGGGTCAAAAATTAGATTTTTTCCACTGTTCCTGTTCAGGTTGCACTGTTTCTGGGCTTCCATTCATAAAAATCCTACGACTATATATTTTAATTTTCAATTCTTCACTCATAAATTTAAAAAGATGTGATAAAGCAAAGACAATAGAATATTAAAATTATTTATTAATTTTGAAATTTAAATGTTCATAACATAAACAATTAGAAAAGCTCCACTAAATTAATATTATTATAACCCTGAGCCCAGCATATATATTAATAATATATATTAATATTATCATATCTGAGTGTATCACTTAGTTCAGCATCTGAATCATGTGCGCAGCTGCACTGTCTGAATCACTGGACAGAGGAGTGGATGATTGATCTGCATTCAACTTAGATCTTCACTTGTACAGTTTGTGCCATGGACGTCTTGACTTCAGACCACCAATTTCCCACAGTGAAATTACAGTATCAGCATCATATTCTCCAACTGCAGAGGAATCTAATTGAATTCTTAGCAGGTCAGTCAAGGCAGTGTCTTTTAGCTTACTCCTCCAATCAGTCTCGAGGTTGCTAAGGAACCAAATGATCTAACAATTTTGTGACGTGGGCTCAGATAAGGGTAACAGTTGATCCAAACGATACCATTAGCACTTGGGGTTCTCGCTATTTTAAACTATATCCATACACTCTGTTCACTTCTCAACCAAAACAAAATCCACTGTTCCGTTGGAACAGTGAATTGCAAGAATTTACGAAAATTTACTCTTCCGAGTTAAAAAATACTGTTCTCGGAACAGCAGGAATTTCGAGCCCTGGTGTAGTAAGTCGGTACAAACGGAGTATAAGAACAGGCATGATGCAGTGACAAGGATTATGCACTGGAACATGAGTGGAAAATATGGGTTGAAGAGAACTGACAAGTGGTACAAACATGAGGCTGAGGGATATTATGGTGCAGTGTGATAGAAAGATCAAGCATAGAAAACCAGACATTGTGTTGATAGACAAAAAGAAGAATAAGTGTGTGATAGTTGATGTGACAATCCCTGAGGATGGTAAAGTGGCAACAAGGGAAGACAAGAAGGTTGAGAGGTATGAGGAGTAGTAGAAAACTTTATTTAAACACGCTGACCCCGTCAACCGAAGCTGATTTCCACGAGGGGCGTGTACAAAAGGAGTATATATAGATATAGAATTTAAAAGTTATTTACAAAGTATATAAGATATATAGTATTAAATGAACTAACTTAATTAACTAGTATAGTAATCTATTTACAGGTACATCTATAATTGCATTAGTTATCAATGTGAGTAGCGATTTTCTTTCGAAAGGAAGAAAGGGATTTGCTTTCTCTAATTTCTTTTGGAATAGAATTCCAAAGGTATGCTCCATCGTACATAAAACTTTTTTTCATATTATTAGTACGCGGTTGCGGTAAACAAAGACTACTTGAAATGTTCCGAAGTTTGTAGTTTGTCATCTCACCTTTATATGTGAAAAGATTAGTGAGTGACTTAGGACCCATTTTATTTAATAATTTGTACATGATTTTTGCTTTAGCTTTCTTCCTTTCTGTTTTAAGTGGCTTCCAGCCCAATGCTTGCAAAGCAACAGAGTGATCTGTGTCATTGCTCATATTCATGATAATTCGAGCAGCTCTATTTTGGAGTTTTTGGAGTCTTTTTGATTGTGTTTCACCGAACACATCCCATACTTCACAGCAGTAATCGAAGTATGGGCGAACAATTGCATTATAAACAGAAAGAAGTGTTTGCTTATCAGCAACTTCTTTTAGACGTCGAAGAGCCGAGATTCCGGATGTTATTTTCTTGCAAATATTCTCAGTGTTACTCTTCCAAGATAAATGCTGGTCAATTGTCACTCCAAGAGTTTTGGATTCATAAACTTGTTTAACTGATTCGTTTTCAATTTTAACATTTAGTTGCAAATTTGAAATACTTTTAATGAGTTGTTTTGAACCAATTAACATAAACTCAGTCTTAGCTACATTTAGGCTAAGTTTATTGGCGATTAACCATTTTCTAAGACTTTCCAAATCAGAATTCACTGCGGCTTCAAGATCAGTAATAGAGTCTCCAGAAGCAGTTAGGTTGGTGTCATCAGCAAACAACCTAGGTTTTGTTTTATATAGGCATTGAGGCAAATCATTAATATATAATAGAAAAAATAGTGGCCCTAAAATAGAGCCTTGTGGTACGCCACATTTGATCAATTTCTCTGATGAAATAGATCCTTGTATTTGGCATTTCTGGCTTCTATTTGAGAGATAAGATTTGAGAAAAGATAGAGCTTGCCCTTTTACGCCATAGAGCTCTAGTTTTCTCAATAGAATTTGATGATCAACAGTATCAAATGCTTTTTTCATGTCAATTAAGACTACTAAGTTAAACATTTTCCGGTCTAAATTCATATACCAGTCATTTGTACAGTCCAGTAATGCTGTAGCTGTAGAGTGAAATTTTCGAAAACCAAATTGACAATCACTTAGAAGTCCAAATTTGGTTAAATAATTGTATAGTTGATCATACAAAATTCGTTCCATAATTTTGCTAATGGCTGGCAAAACTGAAATTGGTCTGTAATTTCCTGGCACGTTTCGTTGACCATTTTTATAGAGAGGTATTACTCTAGCCGTTTTCCATTCATCAGGGAAAAAGGATAAAGTAATTGCCTGATTGAAAATGTATGTCAATGAATCTGATATTGCAGGTGCAGCTAATTTAATAATTTTACAAGAAATCTTATCAACACCTGTGGCTTTATTGCTAGAAAGACCATGCAACATATGGTAGACATTCCTGACGGTGACCAGCTGGAATGCAGTGAATTCTGATTTAGCATTCTCGACATATGTTTCAAAGTTGAAATTTGAAGTATCAATTTTGCTAGCTAGATTAGGGCCAATATTTGAAAAATAATCATTAAAGCCCTCTGCAATATCTTTGGCATTTGTCAAGCTATTTTCACCTAGTTTTAACTCATTTACCACTGTTGGTTTGCTTTGTCTACCTAATACATTGTTTATAGTTTTCCACGCCTCTTTAGGATTGCATTTTTGACCAGCAATTTTCGTGGAGTAATAATCTTTTTTAGCATTTCTTAGCTGTATATTGACTTTATTTCTTGTTGTTTTATAATTTAACCAGTCTATTTCTAGGTTTGTAATAATGGCTTTTCTTTTTAGTCTGTCCCTTGTGTTTATAAGTTCCTTTATAGCACTTGTAATCCAAGGAACTTTTTTTGTTCTAATCTTTTTGTGTTGAAGTGGTGCATGTTTATCTAAGACCTCTAAGAATAATTTCTTCCAAATTTCCCACATAGCGTTTGGATCTTCAGCGAAGAAATACACATTTTCCCAGGGTTGTCGCATCAGATCCTCAATACATTTTTGATGATCAAATTTTTTCATATTTCTAATCTCAACTTTGTTTTCTTGTTTTTTGATAACAGAAATTTTCCTTATTGCAAACACTAAACTATGGTCGCTTATTCCGGTATGGATAACACCATAATCAGAAATTTTCTCTGGTGTATTAGTAACTATATGATCGATGAGACTGGAGGTTGTTATAGTTACTCGAGTAGCTTCATTGATCAATTGTGATAATTGATACAACTCATACAACGACTTTATTTTCTTTGTTGGAACATTGGAATCTTTATCTGTTTTAAGCATATCACAGTTTAGATCACCCAGAATATAAATTTCTTTATTTTCATCATCAATAGCTTTGATTAATTTTTCAAAATGATCAAAGAATTCAGATGATGCATTTGGTGGTCTATAAACTGTTGAAATTAAATTGAGTATTGAAATTGGAAAGTTGTGGAAAATAAAGAAGGTGGAGGTTGTGCCAGTGGTGATAGATGTGGATCAGAATATACATTCTGTTAGAATATGAGTAAATCAAACAGCTATCAAAGAGGAAAGTAATAGAAAACTAAGCCAGTATTTACTGTAATACTAAGACTGTGTTTACACTAGAGTAAAAGTAACTGGATTCACATTGTTTTGCATCCTCATTGAGAATAAAACACAATACGAATCAGGTTACTTTTGTTCTAGTGTATTAACGCAGCCTTAGTCTAAGACATTTCTAACAACAACAACAACAACATCACTGTCGTTATACGACTTTCTAGCTCAGTGAAACGAGGTTGTAGGGTAAAGACAACAAAATAAACCTACTGTTTATTGTTGAACTCGACGACTGAAGGGCGCTATGGCAACAAAACCAAGCATAATATGTTTTAATTACATTCTTACCTGCAGAATATAAACAATCAACAGCTGAACTAGCCGCCATCTTTACACCGCGAGCAGATTAATAGTATACAGGAAACTGGAAACCACTGGATCTAGATCAGCCACGTCTTTGGAACGATGTTTTTTAGTATAACCAGACGATACATGGACGATCGTCAAGCTCATATCCTCAGAAAAATGATTCTGAGTCCCGGACATGAATCGAACCTGTAACCTTCTGATTGCCAATTTGCCGGTGAGACGTTTAAACCATTGAGCCACCGAGACTCAGATGGAGAGCGAAGGTTACAATGATGTACTGGTTCGATTGATTATTGATATTAAAGACTTATTAACCGAGTGCGAGGTCTGTACGGTAAAGTATTTGCCTGAGGTTTTCGTACAGACCGAGCGCCGAAGGCGCGAGGTCTGTGCGAAAAAACCGAAGGCAAATACTTTACCGTACAGACCAAGCAAACGAGGTTAATAAGATATTTATTTTTGGTTCATTTTGTTCTCTGTTTTTAACGTTGTGTTTGTCTTCAGATGTTGCCGTTTACCTTACCTCTGAGCTTGTTGATTTCGCTTCATGTTTATACGCGTTACTGGTCGTTAGGCATTCATTTTCTTCACTTATAGATAAACAGCTTCCAAGCTCTCCTTGGAGTAGACAGACGATACATGGATGATCGTAATGCTTGGTGTGTTAATATATACACTGCTGTAGTGAATGTGGGAGAGCTTGGAGTAGACAGACGATACATGGATGATCATAATGCTTGGTGTGTTAATATATACACTGCTGTAGTGAATGTGGGAGAGCTTGGAGTAGACAGACGATACATGGATGATCATAATGCTTGGTGTGTTAATATATACACTACTGTAGTGAATGTGGGAGAGCTTGGAGTAGACAGATGATACATGGATGATCGTAATGCTTGGTGTGTTAATATATACACTGCTGTAGTGAATGTGGGAGAGCTTGGAGTAGACAGACGATACATGGATGATCATAATGCTTGGTGTGTTTTTTGGATGATCGTAATTCTTGGTGTGTTAATATATACACTACTGTAGTGAATGTGTGAGAGCTTGGAGTAGACAGACGATACATGGATGATCGTAATGCTTGGTGTGTTAATATATACACTGCTGTAGTGAATGTGGGAGAGCTTGGAGTAGACAGACGATACAAGGATGATCATAATGCTTGGTGTGTTAATATATACACTACTCTACAGTGGCGGCGGAAGATGTTTTATATTGGGGGGGCTATAAATTCAACCTCGTACCCAGGGCCTATCTCCGCCCGCCGCCGACCCCCCGCCACGCGCGCTGCGAAAAGGCCCTGGCAGGGGCTGGTCACGTGTCACCCAGATTCTGGGTGATAACAAAAATTAATTTAGTGGGAGGGGATGGTACGTTTTGGTTGTCCAGGTGCAGCTACTCGCGGCATGTAATGGCTCCGATACTGAAGTTTTATCCTGTCGTCGTAGATGGAATCGATCTTTCCTCGAACCGTCGCGGACTCCGCACGCTGTAAGAAGTTGAAAATGTGTCAAAAGCTCATGGCGACGTGCTTCAGCGAAACAAAGCGCTTCCTGAACTCATCTGTCGTCGTTGAGAAAGAAAAGTGAAGAACGCTTCAAATTTAAAGAAAATTATTGCTAACACGCGAAAGTTACTTATCCAGAATTCAGCCGATTTAAAAGGTGCATTGAAATATCGCCGTCTGCCCTTTCCCTAGAGAAATATTTCTAAACCGACGCCGCCTCGTCGTCTTCAATTTTCAAAGGTTAGTTTTAAAATCATCAGTTGTTGTTTTAATCTAAAATATATAATAACATCATGACAGAACGTTGACGCTTTATAACTGCCTTTTTACATTGAAAGAGTTGAATAGAGATAACAATGATCGTCACTGCGTCAAGTGATTTTCATAATAGCATATTTCCAATGTAGACATGTTAACCCGAAATTTTCGAAGTTGATAGAAAATGGAAAATAACACTGCGTACGCAACACTGTGTACTTTGTTATTTCGAATGTCTAGGATAGTATTATGCTTGTGTCACTTCATATTAAATTAAAATATTTCGCAAATATAAGTAATTCGATCGATCGGATATTAAAATACTATATTTGGGATAAATACTATCAATAGACATTCGAAATAACAAAGTAGACAGTGCTGCATAGACTGTTTCTTTTCTATTATTAAAATCACTTGACGCAGTGACGATCATTTCTATCTCTGTTCAAAAGGCAGTTAAGCGGTAAACGTTATTATATATTTTGGATTGAGTCAACAACTGATAATTTTAAAACTAACCTTTGAAATTGAAGATGACGAGGCGGCGTCGGTTTTGAAGTTCAAAAACGTTCTTTTCGACAAAGGGACAGACGGCGTTCTTGCAGTACTGTATGTGGAATCCTCAAGGGATTCGCAGAGTCGATAGAACAAAAAATCGATTCCATCACAGGATAAAACTTCTTCGCATCAGTGGCAAGGTGCAGCAACTGGCATATAATGGCCACCTGGACAACCTCCCCCTCCCACAAATTTTTTGTTATCACCCAGAATCTGGGTGACACGTGACCAGCCCCTGCCAGGGCCTTTTCGCAGCGCGCGTGGCGGGGGGTCGGCGGCGGGCGGAGATAGGCCCTGGGTACGAGGTTGCTATAAATTCACAAAGAAAATCAATTTGCTCGATTTTCTCCCACTTGTGCGGGCGCAGATTGTGAGCGGTCAGCGGTGCGTGCATTTAATTACAGTACTTCAAGTAACTATTAACTAAAAGAAGCAAATGCCAACATGAGGGTAGTCAATTTATCCCGGGCGTTCTGTGACCCCCTCCCGCGATCCATCATGTCAGCGGTTGTATGTTCGTATTGCTGATTTGCATTGTATGCGATGCAAATCAGCAATCGTGCCGAAAATAGTTTCAAAATATTTGTAATACACGACTATTGAATTTTAATTGAATTTTAATAAAATACTTGAATTGCAATAACAATTGAAAAACTCAAGTTTACAAAATATCTAGATATAAAATACATACTTCCAAAAAGTGTAAAAAGGTTTATGTATAAATGAAGTAAATTATTATTGAGATATGGTATATAACATTAGGGAACGGCATCCCAATTCTTAATTGCATAGCGAAGGAAGCTGTCTTGTAATCGTTTAGTGCGACATTTCACAAGAGGAAAAGTCCGAGACTCATGTCGTTCATTAAGTGTAACTAGACTGAGTTTTATTAGGCGTTCGTTGCTTCGTTGAACGTCTACATATATACAACAGTCAAAGCAAATAAGGAAAAATTGAAGGAGGGAGCTGACAGAAATTTGTTTCTAATATGATGTGGAATTTCGTGGAAATGCTAAAATGAAAGTGATTTTATTTCTAGCCGTAGTTAAAATCTATTGAAACGACGTTCATTTGCGATCTCTATGACAAATTTACCGACGACAATGCTTTATAGATTTTATGCTCGCTAGTTTGTTCTACTCCCGGTTTCAAACGATGTTATATAATATTTTGGGAACATACCGCTGACATGATGACTTGGATCGCGGGAGGGGGTCACAGAACGCCCGGGATAAATTGACTACCCAACATGAGTGTGTCCACTTTTGAATAGGGACAGTTAAAGCAGCGAAGTTTCAATTTGAGATGTTTTTCCGAATGTTTGGATAAAGTCAATATAAAGCGGGATTAAGGGTGGACAAAATCACAAAATGGACGGGTTTCTAGAAGAAGTTGTGGGGATTAAATTGGAGTTGGTTGGCCCAATGGTGGACGGATATTTAAAAGACATTGGCAATTAACGCTCTTTCTGAAAATATTGGGGGGGCTTAGCCCCCTCGTCTGAAATATTGGGGGGCTGTAGCCCCCCTAGCCCCCCCCTTCCGCCGCCCTTGCTACTCTAGTGTAGTGAATGTGGGAGAGCTTGGAGTAGACAGACGATACATGGATGATCGTAATGCTTGGTGTGTTAATATATACACTACTGTAGTGAATGTGGGAGAGCTTGGAGTAGACAGACGATACATGGATGATCATAATGCTTGGTGTGTTAATATATACACTACTGTAGTGAATGTGGGAGAGCTTGGAGTAGACAGACGATACATGGATGATCGTAATGCTTGGTGTGTTAATATATACATTATACACTACTGTAGTGAATGTGGGAGAGCTTGGAGTAGACAGACGATACAAGGATGATCATAATGCTTGGTGTGTTAATATATACACTGCTGTAGTGAATGTGGGAGAGCTTGGAGTAGACAGACGATACAAGGATGATCATAATGCTTGGTGTGTTAATATATACACTACTGTAGTGAATGTGGGAGAGCTTGGAGTAGACAGACGATACATGGATGATCGTAATGCTTGATGTGTTAATATATACACTACTCTAGTGTAGTGAATGTGGGAGAGCTTGGAGTAGACAGACGATACAAGGATGATCATAATGCTTGGTGTGTTAATATATACACTGCTGTAGTGAATGTGGCGGAGAGCTTGGAGTAGACAGACGATACATGGATGATCGTAATGCTTGGTGTGTTAATATATACACTGCTGTAGTGAATGTGGGAGAGCTTGGAGTAGACAGACGATATATATATATATATATATATATATAGATACGCTCTATGACCTTTAGGTCATATTGAGCGCTCTACAGGATGAACCATTGTCGCTTACGCATTGTGCGCACGCTCACTGCTTGCAGTTGAGCGCTCTGGCATGGTTCTTGATGTCCCACATTTTGTGTGCATCAAGGGTGACTGTATATAGCAGTCATCTTCATCCTGCTCATCAGCACTACACTGATGAGGCCCAAAAGGCCGAAACGGTACCGTCTGTAGTTAGATACGCTCTATGACCTTTAGGTCATATTGACCTTTAGGTCATATTGACCTTTAGGTCATATTGACCTTTAGGTCATATTGAGCGCTCTACAGGATGAACCATTGTCGCTTACGCATTGTGCGCACGCTCACTGCTTGCAGTTTGAGCGCTCTGTCATGGTTTTTGATGTCCCACATTTTGTGTGGCATCAAGGGTGACTGTTAATAGCAGTCATCTTCATCCTGCTCATCAGCACTACACTGATGAGGGCCGAAACGGTACCGTCTGTAGATATATATATATATATATATAGCAAAGTGAAAAGGTGAAAAATATATGATTCCGCTCTACCTACAATGGTATTGATTTATTTATTTGATATGAGAGGATTTAAATATAGTCAAATACATATATGGAAAAAGTGACTGCCCAACCGGGAATCGAACCCTGGACTCCGAATCAACGTTTCAGCACTCTGACCTTTGAGCTAATGAGACACGGTCAGAACAGTCAGTGATTTTCCCATATACATATACATATACATATATATATATATATATATATATATATATATATATATATATATATATATATATATATATATATATATATATATATATATATATATATAGGTACTAAGGATTTATGGTGAAGGAAAATTTCGAGTGTGGAAATATATACATTTTAAGACCTAACCGGGACCAGTTGCGAAAAATGCAACTTAGCGGCCTTCCGGTCAGGAATTGAACCCGCGACCCTGCGATGCTAGTGCAGTGCTCTGACCACTGAGCTACGGTATATATATATATATATATATATATTAAATCCAGGGGTGGCTCCAGGATTTCCCTGACGCAGGGGCTTAGGTCCCCAACAGGGGTCGGGGGCATGCTCCCCCGCGGAATTTTTGGGCTTCTGAGCCTCTGAAACGCTATTTCCTGCATTTTTTGCAAAAAAATTAAAATAAAAAACAGCGAAAATCATGACTCTATAGTCTGTTTTTCCTTACTGTATAAGCCCTCGCTGCCCCCCTCTGGCGCCACCCCTGCTTAAATCGCCGCTTTCACTTGACATCAACAGGCAGACATCGCGCGCACTTCCCAAAGTAGCGAAGCGATAGACAACTTCTTGTATACAGAGGGCTTTAAGAATAATAATTAATACGAGAGAGGATTTAAATATAGTCAAATACATGTGTATTTACCACTGCATTTCATGAGGTCCGTAAACAACGTTTTTATTCATGTTTTATCGGTGAAAGGATTATTTATTGGGCTGCCTATTTTTTCAACTGGCAATATATCCACGCCATCATGGCGATTAGTCGAGTATATTTTAGCTCCCGGATTTTCTCGTTTTTCAACTGTTTTGTGCAACTTTTGAGGGGCTGCTTCACCATAAAGGAAGATCTCAATATAATGGTTAAAACTGTGAGTGGTTGTGGCGTCGAGAATGCAAGAGCCGTTAAAATACAACAGTTTGGCTATATTGGTTTGGTCGCGGGTTTGGTACTGATACGCCACCCGTATTAGCCGTTATGTGGTCATTTCGTCGCCTGTTGACAAGCTAAGTTGTTTCATTTTATACCCTTTTGCGGGGATTTAATTAGTTCTTCCATACAAGTTTTCCATTTATTCGTAGGGTAAATTTTTAAATAATTAAACATTTATATTGATTATTGGCAGTTGTTTTGTATATCTTTTGTTTTGTGTATCCTAGCAACAACATTATTGATATTTTCTCTGTAAATATTGCCTCTTTCATTGTTAATCATATATAATTGGAATCGCCTGGTCTTCCTCTATCCAGTAATATTAATTTGTCCCACCCCTAGAGAAATTTGCACCCCCAGCAAAAAAAAGAAATGCTCATTGAATTAAATGACAATAATATGATCGAAATACGGTCATAATAGACTTCGTATGCACGCTCTCTTTGGAGAAAAAACATAATTCATATCGTTCTTTACACGCTAGCGCCACTGACTAGCGCTTATGGTTCTTTACGGGTTACGCTCTAGCGCTTATAATGTTCTTTGCGCTCTAGCGCTTATGTTCCTGTTCAGACACGGAAAGGAATGATCACAGTGCGCATGTGGCCATGTGCTAATCAAGTATTCGAAGTTTTTCTGCGTTGATCTTGTATTCCAATGTCATTCCTTCCCTGGTAAAGCCTCGCCCGTGCGGACAGTTTGCCTTGATGTGATACTTGCAATTTTGTAAATCGTTGCAAAGGTCTTTTGCAGCCGTTAAAGTATAATGTAGCACACTCCACAGGTAAACCAAGCTGCGGCGTGACCACTGCATAGCCATTGAGAGTAGGACGTCGCTTTCGCAGGAATACACAAACACAACAAAATATTCTCTTGATATAAGCAGTGAGGGAATGATGTTGTAATCAGGGCATTTCTCCTTGTACACGTAAGCAAATGTTATGGCAGTTGCTATGCCACGCGAGAATTCCCAGCCCTCATCTACAACACAGAACTCCTCGTTTCCTTCGTTTGATGACGACGAATCTGGAACAACATCACATTAATGGCAACCATCATCAAGTGTAGTATAGAAAGCAGATCGAAGACTGACAATAGTTATGTTTAAAATCAATAACACACAATAGGTATGGTTTTTTCCCGTTAAGCTGATGTTACACGTAACGATTTTCTGCGCAATGGCATTGTGAAGAAAATTGATGTCGTGTAACATGCCAAACAACCTCGTGCCCGGGGAGGGGGCGCCCGGGATGGGAGGAATGGAGCGAGGGAAGAGAGGCTGGTCACGTGACTCCAAGGATATTGGATTATTTTGTAACCTGGCTTATTCTCGCATATATCATCCGGGGGGCGGATCGCTGTGGAAACATACCACAAACTTTTATAGACGACTTTCATAATGGCTGCCATTTTAAATATTCTTTTATGTGCATATAAATTAGTCTTTACTCTACTAACTGTGGTCTTTACAACCTCGTTACGAAGCAAAATTATTTTGAATTGCTGACATGCAAACGAGGCCATAAAGGCTAATTTAGATGCACATAAAGGAATATTTAAAATATTTAAATTAGCAGCCATTAGGAAAGTCGTCTATAACTGAAAGTAAAGTATATGGATAATTTTAAAAAATATTACAATTTATTGGAAAGACAGTACGGACTGCAGACAGAAGTTGAAAGATGGTGGATTACTTGAGAAGATGAGCAAGATACTTGAGCAAGATACTTGAGAAGGCAGCACACGTTCAAACATATGATTTTCTGAATACGAATAAGCTGCTGCCCCGTTGAGATTATCACCCTCGCTTGGACACAAGTAATATTTGGCATTTCACTCGATGAAACTACATGTTCTAAGGATTTATGGTGAAGGAAAATTTCAAATTTTGAAATATAACATTTTAAGACAAAAAATGATACAAATTGTTAATCGCAAGAAATGAAGCACGTCAAGCACATGAAGCATTTTGAACATCATTCAAGTTCAAGTTTTATTCACCACACTATTTTGAGATATTATTTACATTTAGATTGATAATTAGATACATATTGATATTTTTTTACTAAAGTTGCAGATTGGTGCAGGATAAAATATTACATCACTTCCACCCTATATCGTTAAAGTACACCCCAATTTTACAAATCACGAAGGAATAGGTGAAACGAACTGAAATTTTAGTACGATTACTAACTTTCAGATATAGAATGATGTGCAAAATTTCAGGAGAAAATATTAAATCAAAGTAGGTGAACTGCGTTAAGCATATACTGACTAACGTGAAAAACAAATAACAGCCTCATGAAAGATAGGGTGCAGTTTAGAAGATCAAATGTACCGACTGCCAGGACACTATATTGGTGAAACTGGCAGAAACCTTCATATGTCCGCCAACTCCAGCCTTCAAAAAATATCAACATTATAAATTGATATGATTAACCCATAAATGTAAAATTTATTGTGGTGCAGAGAGATGATCAAGAAAGTAGTTGTTCAAATGACTGGCGCATGAAAACGCAAACTTCTTTTGTTTGTACTGTGTAGCAAGTGCAGATTTACCTGCAAGATTCTCTTTTGCATGTGATGGTGCAAGAAGAACGGCCTTCCACCCATTTGCGCTGTTGGCTTGCCAAAAACCAGCCTTTTCCCTAATGTTTTTGTCAATTGAACATTGAATTAAGTAGATCTGGCCATTGACATTTAAAATAATGTCCACACCTTCCATGCAGGGTGTATAGTGACAAGAATTCGTTTCGGGCACAAATGTTCCAAGGGTGCTGTTTGCCATCTCATCACCCACACAAACCATGGCGAGGTCCACACTTTCTTCCTCCTCATCATAGTTTTCTAGAACGAGGTAACCACCGGGCAATGCTTCTGCGACATAGCACTCGAACAACAAGCCACGCAAGCTAACAGAAGCACTACGCAGCGATAGTGTGTCGATTAGCTTTAGCTGAAGAAAAAGAAAATTGGCGCTCAGTTTGCGAATTGAATAAGGGAATTGAAAAAAAGGGAATTGAAAAAAAGGCAAAGGAATACATGTTTCCATATATGTTTCATAACATTGCGAAAAAACAATTTTTCAAAAAAATAATGGTAGCAACACTTTTTAGTATACTGCATGGAATTTTGTCCAAACCCGAGGCTTTGCTTGAGGGACTCTTGCGATACACCAAACAATCTGTCATCAGTGAGTAGATATCTACCCCCCCATTCACCGTAACAAAGGGATGCCGCCTCATTAATATTTAGCATAGCACCACGCTAGCACCACACATTGCAAAATAGGGCATGATTGAGCAAGAATAGGATAGTCGTGTCGAACGGAAGTACTTAGCACATATGAAATAGGCTATGTAAGCTCGGAGCTGGAGTATAATCATTGTATCGTTTAAAACATATGAAGCACAATGTCGTTGAATAATATATAGTTGCCGTGATTGATATGGATGACAATCGTGTTGGCGCTGACTGGGATGATCAATCTTACAACCACAACAGTTTTCTTCACAAAGTCTCTCGATTTCAGTGGTGGCGTCTGTATGTCTATATTGTTATATATATATAGTTTATGTCTATATTTACGTCTATATTGTTTCTAACGGAGACTTCGTCCACATGTACTTGATTTCCCCAAGATTCACGAGAACGTTTTCTTGAGCGCGTTGGCGTTGCCATCCGTATGGACAAACTCCGTAAACACCAGATTAATCAGTCTATCGAGGGTTAACGTCTCATCAAAATCGACTTCGTACACTTACTAAATAGATTACGGTAAACATTGTGTAAGGATTTATACTACAAACTGAAGCCAGTGTGTTAAAAAGCAACAACAAAAAGAGTCCACACAGCCTTATGTCTCATCTTATGACGTCAGTTAAATAGTTAATTGGAGCATGCACGACGTCATGTGGTATGCTTCATTAAATGCTTCATTAATAGGTATGCCCGACGACCCTAATCTTAACAGCAAAATGCTTCATAGGACAAGTCCTCGGCATCGTGTACGTTCATAATCGATTTGTATTCGTGTTTAAGAATTCTTAAGTCCGATAAAATCAGCCGATCCGCAACTCTTCTTTGATCGGTCGTCCTGGGAGAAAAGGGCCGCATCCGACCATGGTTATCCAGAGCTACATTATGTACCCGTCACGATATTCCCGTACCAAAGTGTCAATGGTTGATGAAATCTCCTCAGCATAGCACATCAAAAGTACACACTTAATCTTCCTATCACGTAAACTCGAAACCTCAAACAAACCTGTGTCCATCGTAACGTTCAACCAGAGAGACCAGACCAAGTGTAATCCTAACATCGTGATGATTATACTCCAGCTCCGAGCTTATATAACCTATTTTATGTGCGCTAATTACTTCCGTTCGACACGACTATCCCTCCTTGCCCAATCATGTCCTATTTCGCAATGCGTGGTGCTACGCGTGGTGCTACGCTGAATATTAATAAGGCGGAATCCCTTACTTGCGTGGAGCTACGGAATATTAATGATGAGGCGGCATCCATTTGTTACGGTGATGCGGGCGGGGGGGGGGGGGGGGGGGGGGGGTGTTATCTACTTCAGTGTCATGGTTTCCGAATCCACCTTCATGCCATTAACAGTGGTCAATTTGGTTTAGCAATTTCCAGGTTTTCTTGGTATTACCTTTGTTTGCACGCAAATTATTAACGAAGAAATTACGTTTTGTAGCTTGGTTAACCCTGTTTCTAATAGATTGATACAACTGCCAATTTGCCCGTTTTTTTAGATTATCTCTACGAAACATTAATGCTTTAAAGTGCCCATGCAATGAAAAAATCGCTAGCATTTTTTTACTTTAACGGACAAAGTAGCATGGCAGGATCGTTCACTGAAAATTTCAAGTGAATCTGCTGCATAGTCTTTGAGCTATCAACTCCCAACGTTTGTCCATTGGCATAGTTTAACGTTACAAAATAGGGAAAGACTGGGATTGAATATATGTGGTATATGACGTATGCAGTGGGTCATTAATGTTCAAATCTATTGTTCTTATGCATAGTTGGACCACTGCATACGTCATAAGACAATGAACCGCGCGTTTCAGATTTCGACAAAAATATTTAGCCATGACAAACTTCGAGAGTTGATAGCTCGAAGACTATAAGCAGATCCACTTGAAATTTTCAGTGTACGCTCCTGCCATGCTACTTTGTCCGTTAAAGTAAAAAAATGCCAGCGATTTTTTCATTGCATGGGCACTTTAAGCTCAGAGATTATCCATGGAATCATAAAATGGTTGGTTGAATTTTCATGTCATGTGGACTAGAATGAACTTACCAGGTCTTGTACCAAGTCTTGATTGTATTTCACGAAGTATCTGATCAATTTCTTCGCTTGTTCTGACACTGCCATTATTTTTCCGTCTTCCTCCTTTAGAAGGGTCCAAGGCAGATCTGAGTATACCATATTAAATTTTGAAAAAAGGTCGTAAAAATTAACACCACCACCACCAATACTACAAATTGTCAGGCAAGTGAGAAAGTAAGATCTGTTTTCATCACCAAACTCGGCTTCGTCCTCCCTCAGTGTAGAGAAGAAATGCATATCACGTTCCTTCCCGAAATCACGTAGTAATTGCTGAATCGGTACTTTGGGATGTTTCATCACTTTCTTTGGCAAAACATTGGAGAGAACCACCACTTCCCCCACACGAAATCCTGTGAACTTTAACCACTCGTCGAAGATGTCCTGGCAATACAATGAAAAACAATGTAATACAATGTAATACAATGCAATGCAATGCAATGAAAAACAATGTAATACAATGTAATACAATGCAATGTTGCCAGGATGGCGTAGGGTGGCGTAGGGTGGCGTAAGATGGCGACGAATGGCGCTATATTTAGTCCATGCGCATTGCAAAATGTGGACAAGTTTTCACGAAAGTTGGACTTATGGTTATATTACTATTCTGTGATGTCATCCACATCACTTATGTGGATGACAAGTCAAGTGTGTTGATCATAAATATGCTCAGTATGCTTACAACTGCACATGCCGATCGCGGTAGAAGATGACGAGCAATTTCGAAACGGTTGGTCCGCGATCTCAAAGAGATTAAACTCAAAAACTTATTATTAAACATGATTAAACATGGAACATGTGTGTTGTTGGTAAATTACTATTAGAACCACATATTATATCTTTTGCTGTAGAAACAAAGAATGGACCTGAACTACTGAATGTTTAAGTGTATAAATTTGTTCTGTTGTTTTATAAATATAGATATTAATAATGTATAGTTAAATGGGATTCGAGTAGCCAATTGTAAGTTACCTTTAATAAGCGAGATTTGCAATTGTATATATTATATATTAAATTATTCCAATTTTCTTTGTACAAAATTCATATAATAAAGTTGCCATTATTATTATTATTATTATTATTATTATTATCATTATTATTATTATTTGAGGTCCGTGACATTACATTGCATTAAAAAAACAACTTCTTAACTTACTTTGTTCGTTTCATACATATCCGCCGGAAGACTCTAAAACAAGTGCAAACAAAGTATTATAAATACAGAAGTAGCAGTCGATAATGATATACCGGTAGCTTAATTAAGAGACGGTATCGTTGACATTACAGTCGTCCATCGTGAAGTCACTATTAAAATTGAAATTTTAAAAAACCGGTTTTACGGTTTAACCGGTTTAGAGTCAGGTGGTTTAACGGTTTTTATTTTAATCAAAACCGCCCAACCCTTGTAGCTCAGGACACTTGTTAAATTCATAGCAGATGTACCTTTTCCATTACTACTCTGGTAACCGTTTCTTCTGGATTTACAAAGAACTCGTCAAAGTCGTTATGGTTTAAGCGGAAACTTCGGTCGGATCTCAACCTCACGAGTCCACCTCTTGACGCTGCACAGACTACACGCAATTCTGTATAGTGAGCCTTTGAATAAAAAAAAATTAAATATAAACTTTCTTCCGTCAACTCCACCAACTGAATACAAATCACTCATCAAAGCCAACCATACAAGAAGGAAGTTAAACTTTAAATTACCGGTTGCTTCACATATCTTCTAATATTCATCTTCGCATTTTCGTTCTCCAATAGAAGCTGGATGTTATCGATAAATAAGAATCTACGATCCGCGGGCGCTAATTAAAAAATAAAAGTTTTGCAAAGACTGTGGTTACAAACTTCTTCGCTTGAGCATTCATGTTTTAAACGAAACAAACAATTTAAATTATTTACTATTTTCCAATTCCGTAACCTTCTCATTGAAATCAGACCAGTTTGTGAACATCAAGTCCTAAAAACACAGCAACTCTTGTTAAATGTGTAACTCTAAGCTATTCCCACGTTTAACAGCTCCTGTGGGATTACAATCTGTACCGCACTATACAGGAGAAATTTGACTTTGTTTGCCGTATTCTGTGAGCGGCGAACGTGGGCAAAAGGAAAATAGAACTTACAAAATAAAGTTGTTTCGTTGATAATTTTTTTGACTCATCTTTCTTTGACTCATCTTTCTTTGACTTATCTTTCTTTGACTCATCGTTCAAACGCAACATTAGCGCCTTTAGAATAGTTGTCTTTCCTACTCCCTTTGATCCTATCATAAAAGGAAGCAGATTAAAAAATAGGCAGATAGAGGTATCGAAACAGGCAAATACTTACGGTAGCATGGGACAATTCAATTTTGATGTAAAACTATAGTCCGAAGTATAACCAACATATTTCTGTCAGCATTAATTCCTGTTAGTCAGGTCTCTTAGGGTCTTAATCGTTACAGAGCTGACAAAAGCACCAAACTTGGCATAGTTGTACCTTATGGTAGCAATATCAATGTTAGAGGGGGAGCCCAACGTAAATATTCCTTTAAGGGGAATTACGGAGGATTTACTTTTTCAAATTTCACGAATTGGGGCTCCTGTGGTACTTATTTTAAATATATTTATTAAATATGTAAAAACGTTTTAAATAAATTTTGAAAAAGCTATCTACCATTAGAATGCATTATCTGTTATGACTGTCGATTACAACCCCGAATCTTAACAAAAAAGCTACTTTTTGGCATCTCTTTGAAATACTGGTGCCCAGTCCAACTCGGCCATTGGCTAAATCCAATATGGCGGCTCTCAGGAGTACCTACAAAACCTGTAAGTATTTCGCTATGAAAAGGCCATAATCTTGCTAATTTTATATTGCAATATATACTAGAAATACGAATTCGCAATAATCCCCTCGCAAGCCTTTTCTACCACTACCAATCCCCCCACCCCACCGGTAGAGTTTTCCATACATGGTCCCCAATATCGTCGTATGTAGATTTTGAACGCTATCTCGGCCAATATTTACTCGATTTCAATTCTGAAAATACATAACGTATGTGTCTATTATATTACGAAAACGTGCATACCCTTCGTAAAAACGGTTTATGTACTTAGAAATTATTCGGCAATCAACCAGCCCGGCCCAACCGTCTCGTCGTATATATCCTGCACGTTAGTGCAGAAGAGCTATTGCTATACCCTCGGCCTCCGTCCGGGCCTAATGATAAGGTCTGCGTTAAGATAAGGTCAATATTATGAAATGATAAGTTCAGTGTTAAGATGATCAATTTTCAATGTGTTTAGCATTGAACCAGACCTATAATATATACCCACACGATAACAAGCTTTTGCTCGAGCTTTCACTATTTTGTAATGGCGAAGCACTCAAGATGAATTACATATTATTATTCAAAATTCAGAAATATATTGTTTTCAAAATATGCAGATGATTATAATTTAGCATAGCATAACGAAATGCCATGGCCATGAGCCGAGGAGCGATTATAAAGAATATCCGTCAACATTTTATCTTAAATTTACTGACATAAATCAAGAATGTGAAATCGTATTTATTAATAACTTTTAGCTAAACCTATAGAGTACCGTAATTTTAAAGAACGAAGCAATTCTATTATGACAATTTTCAACAATTTGACACGGTTTAATGACCATTTAATAGTAAGCATTCCTACTGACCTAGCGGCTCTTAGAAATTTCGCACTGTATAGAGAACTGCTTCGTTCTTAAAAAAATTCCGTTTATGTTTGTCCTGGAGTTCTCCAATTTATGAATTAAACCTATTATATATAAAATAAACGAGATTTTTAAAGAACGAGCCAGTTCTATGCTAACTAAAATTTTACTCATGCAAATTTCTGTCAGTCCGGTACACGAAGTAAAATCTACCTTTAGTTGATTCTATAGAAGACTTAATATTATCGAATATAGCTCACTTTTTAATTTCTGGCTTTCCCTCATCCTTCTTTCCAAACTGGAGTGTCTTAGAATGGTTTCTATTGTTATATAGGTTTCAGGCACAATTGCTCCCTGATTCTGTTTTTACTGCAGTGTTTACGTTTCTAAATATAAATCGTCGCTTAACTTTACAATTTTGCGTTTCGATCAACATTTCTAAAACCACCCACTGTTCGTTGCATTTGAAGAACTAACTGTTGTGATCAACGGCTTATAGATTTACAACAATTTCACAAGATTTGAATATGTTATATCTGCTTTTATATGGCATATCACTCATAAATGAATTGCAGTACGGTGTTTACAATATGGAGCAAAGAGAAATGCAAATGTATATAATTGTGGTTTTAGCCTGATGTTTTGATTAAAATAAGTTTTATCTCGACGCAGAACACGTCATTTTGACGTGCAGTGGACATTAAGAACTGGCTTATTAGATAAATTTACCCAAGAGTATTGCATAATATGTGGTGATTTTAAGATTGACTGGCTATCAGATGAAGGTCAGAAACAGGAGATAGTTAAAATATTTGGTCCTCGTATCAGCAAAAGTTGCTTTGTTAAACACAGCTTCAAAACACAATTCACATTTCCACGAGCGACGCCTACAACAACGATAGAACTCATATCAATCATTATTTTGAACACATCTAGCTCATCATTATTTTATTCCGTCTTCATATATCCATCACCTCTTCATCACGAACACTACCGACTGCATCAATATCGTTCGTTGACGAGTCCAGCACCGTCGATAACGATTGAATTTCACGAACATTCTCATCTTCTAAACCATCGCCAGCAGTCTCCGCTTCTTTAATATCTCTCGAACCCCGCCAATCAATAAAAATCGATCTTCGTCGGAGTTTCTAGCACTCCTAAATCGAGCTATCACCACGTCCACAAATAATATTTCAATTTGAAATGTCAAATATTGAATTTATATGCATGCACGTTCATTAGAATTACCATTTTTATTAGTGAAACGTCATTGTTCCATGACGGTCACTTAACCATTAAAACAATAAATCCATTGTAGTATTCAACCCCCATTCTCCCAATCACTCACAAGACAAAAGGTGAATTTTAGAAGTAATTTACAAACCTTCGTCATCGGGCTTTTTCATTGTCAAAAGACGCTCGCCTTCGGCTCACGTCTTTAAACAATGTCAATGAACAATGCAGATAAAGTCCTCTGACTCGGTTTGTAAATATTACATATATATTACTCCACCACATTCATTCAATCTATAGTGTTTACTTGGTTTATACAATATATCCAGCATATCAAGAGTTACACAATAAAGTATACATATACAGTATATAACCCGTGTATAAAGTGTATATGCCTCAATCCCGCCTGCCCGCTTCGTTGTATACTTTGAACGTTATCTCGATCAATATTTAACCGTTTTCAATTCTGAAAACAGATTTTGAATAGGGAGTCTAAATACATAACAGACCTATGCCTGTTATATCACGCAAAGGTGTATGCTCTTCGTAAAAACCTCTTTATGTAGTTCGTCAAATCACAACCGCTCGGCGGTCATTCCCCAGTGGTCTTCAAATTTAGTCCGATTCAAACGGATCACCCAAAACGACATTTTACTTCCTTATAAGGAGCGGTCCTACCATGTACGGCTTTATATATATATATTATATATATATATATATATATATATATATATATATATATATATATATATATATATATATATATATATATATGAATAATTAACTATTTACAGAGGTTGCCTATATGCTAATATATACTGTGGTAGACTAATTGCAATGACAATCGAAAAGAGAATGAGAATCGAAATGGCTCATCCACTCCGAATGACCAGAAGAAACATCGCATTCTACGAAACATCAAGAACAATCAAGACATCATCATCATTCTCAGAAGGGTAATGGCATAGTGATCATGGATCGAAATTGTTTTAATTGTGTTGTTTGAATTTTGTTGTTTTAATATACTTAATGAGACATATAAATTTAAGCTCTTAGATAAAGACCCTACATTGAGTAGAGAAGGTAATATTTATGGTCAAATCGATGGAGTTGCCATGGGTTCGCCTCTAGCTCCAAATTTTGGCAAATTTATTTATGGAATTTCATGAAAAATCATGGCTCAAAAATTTCACAGATTCTGTAGTTCGGTTTACCGAAGATACGTTAACGACACTTTCTGTTTATTCGATAATAAAAATGACGCCATATTTATTCTTTAACTACTTAAATTCTCAACATCCAAACATTAAGTTCACGTTTGAAAAACAGATAAATGGAAAACTTCCTTTTCTTGACATTTTGGTAGACAATTCATCCGACACTTGTATTACCTCCGTGTTTCATAAAAAAACCTATACTGGACTTTTAACCAATTTGTTTAGCTTCGCTCCGTTTAATTACAAAACAGGTTTAATCCGCACTCTAATTGATAGGACTTTTAAAATCAATAACACCGAAACCGGTTTCAAGAAAGATAACGGTAAACTTTCCGAAACTCTTAAACGAAATTGCTACCCAATCTCATCTTATCTCATCTTATTTATTGACAAGATCGTTAAACAGTATTCCGCCGACAAAACCAAACAAAGTTCTGCCAAACATGATTGTCCCAGTAACACAGGAAACACCAATTTACGCTATGTTAAGCTTCCGTTCATTGGACAATACTCTAGGCTCACTCAAATCAAAATAAAAAAAAAGTCAATTGTGTAAACGTTTTTGTAAAAGACATCAACATAAAACTGGTATTTTCTACCTATAAAGTCAAAAAAAATTTTCAGTTTCAAGGATCCTATTCCCGATGCCCTTAAATCATGTGTTGTTTATCAATTCACTTGTGCGGGATGTAATGCCCGCTATATTGGCGAAACTTCTCGTCATTTTTCAACCAGGATTAGGGAGCACATTTCGAATGACAAAAATTTGCACGTTAAAAACGCCTCAACAACTCTGCCGACTGCAAAAACCAATACACGTCTGAATGTTTCAAAATCTTAGACTCTGCCAAAACCACTGACACTTACAGTTTCTTACGATACCGCCTTTCCTCACCTCAATCTCGTCAGCTTCGGTGTCAGCTTAAGAATATTGTTGTTGTAATTAGTCTACCACAGTGTATATTAGCATATACTATAGGCAACCTCTGTAAATAGTTAAGTATCCACCTTACATCTATTTAAAGCCACGTGTAATCATAATCTGTCAAACTGATGATAGAAAGTGTTATGCCGAAACATGTCTTTTAAAAGTTACCTCGTGTTTTTTAAATGTGTTATTTATACATCTATCTGCCTGACTAAAGACTCTATCCACTCATCGCAAAAACCAAGCTAACAACTTGTTTTCTCGTTGTGAGTTCTTTTTAATTAGATGCAAGCACTCGCAACGAGCTGTTTTTTGCGGTGAGTGGACGAGAGCCTTAAAACCTTGTTTGCAAGATCATAATATTATGGGCAATTTGGGCATTCATGCGTGAGCTTTTCTGTGAGCTTTTGAACTTACCAAGTAAACAGATGGCTTTAAATACGGCTGTATCATCAATATTCATATTGTTCCATATTTCGTCCAATTGCGTAGGGTTAACAAAATGCTGAAAAAAGATCACCATTTTTTTAGTCTAACACTTTTTTATAGTCTAACATTTTTTCTTAAGTAGGATGAGGCGGTTCAGGGAAAAACCCGAAAACCGTCTGAAAAAACCTGAAAAAACCGAGTGAAACCGAGTGGTTTAACCGAACGTATTTGCATAAAACTTCACGCTAGACGCGCGCAAAGTTTGAATTTCAAGGAGAATGGCGCGATACTAGTTCCTGATTTTCTGCAAATTAGCAGCCTTAAACGCTATACTTGACTATAAAAGGGCACGAGCGTGTCCCGAGAGCTTTCCGACGCAAAACAAAATGGCGGGCATTTCGTTACCTCGCTGCAATTTGAATCAGCTGTGCATTTGAATGTTGCGATAACAAATCCATTTCTTGTTTGTAAACACCCTAATTTCATAAAAAAAACCTGAAAAACTCTTTCAACAAGGTTCCCGTATAATGTTTAACAGTAGAACATTACATATTTTTGAAATTTCGCTGGCAACAATTGAGTATTGTATAAAGCATATATTGGGACACCAACGATTTGATTTGGCAAATTGGGATAACAAAGGAAAATCGTAATTATTTAACTGTTATTCCTACAAAACCATTTGCATCCCATGTTTTCTCTTATCATCCCTGCTTGAAACTCGCTAATATATTGATGATTCTGGACGAGGCGACAAACTCACAACTCATTGACTGTGAGTCACAAGCATTTTTATAAACACGCTACAATCAAAAATGAAAGTTTGTCTGTTCTGAACGGATTTTCGGGATTATGTACATGTCAATGGATGTAAATTATTATGATAGGCTTGATAGCATAAAAAAATCGTTGGATATTGCGGTGAAGATTGATTTACAAGTGCCAAAAAGTTATACAAGAAGTCTAGAATGCATAACCTGTAGTGTCTGTCACTAGTGTCTCAAGGCAAGTATCTCAAATAATAGAGGCACGTACTCAGCAATGATACTTTTGTTCTATTTCATAAGACTCATAAGTGACAATAGGTTGTTTCACGTGCACAAGTTGCTTCAGATGATCAGAATTCAGAAGCATAGAACTATCCCAAAGGATGCCAGTACAGACTCATTGGAGTCAATTGTAATTTTCAATTAACTTACTACAGTTAGTCTATAAAATGTACATACATACAGCAAAATATCAGGGGTTTTTAACAATATATACATATTTTCAACTAGTTTTACAGTATATATAGCTGTTAACAAGTTCAAACAATGCTGTTATTTTAATAATCTGATACAAGCTTGTTGTTTAGTTGTCAACATTTTAGTATTTGTAGCAACTTGTTGTGCTACAGAGCAGTAACAAGTATAGGAAAAACTTATAACAAATATGTGATGACCATTAACCTTGTTTCAAGTTGCTAAAACCTTGTTGCATATTTTCAGATCAAAAGCATCTTATCTACAACTTCAGTACTTATACATATGAGCAAGTTTTATAAACTACAGAAACATCAAACATTATTGATATTAAAAAGGACTGAACTTCAATGTTGTGCAATACTGTAAATAAAGGACCTCACACAATCTATTTGTCTAAGAAAATCTTATCTATAAGGTATATATATATATAAAGTATTACTTTTGGTAAGGTAATCTCCACATCACTGGTGCTGGTATCCATTTTCCCTCTTTTACCACTCCTTAAGTAAAAGAAAAAAAAGAATTACACAAAAAGTTCTGGTATAAAAGGAGTATGACCAGGTCAATGACAGCTTCGATTTTCCATCGGCCATCATCGGTATGCTTCTTCGAAGAATATCTTTGTCATTATCATCTAGTTTGTGAATACTAGAATTGATGGAATGCAGAATCTGCTCAGCATACGAGCAGACCTGTTCTTTGTCCATGTTGATAACAATGAACTGCGATGGGCGTGATATGGAATTTTACGAAATATTGGAATATGGAATACCGTGCAACGATACTCAGTGGTCAGCGCTGGGCTTTCTAGCGGCATCACAGGATAAGGCAGTTAGAAAAACACATAGACGGATTTTCATATTTATTACTGGGGGGGTTCCAGAAATTTTAGGGGGTGAGCTGGTGAGGTAACACAAGGCATCACCAAACGTTGTGCTGCAGGGCTCAGCCTGGGTAATTTTGCTCATGAATTTTAAAAATGTATGTAAAATGACATTTGACTTTAGGATATATAAAACGTGTTGTTTTATGTATTTTATGAATAAATTCATGTTACTATTATACTATTAATTACCATTTTATTACACTATTTTACAATAATCACTGTGATCTGTTTGGAATTTTGAGTAAAGTGAAACTATCATAGAGTGTGAGCTTAAAGTGCCACTGTGATGAAAATTCGTCATCGAAAAATGCCATTTTTTCTTCATGGATGTATTTATCAATGTGAAAGTAGCCCTTATACAAAATTACAGTCGAAACGGAATAAAAATCGAAGAGTTACAAACGTTTGAAAAGTCCTAAATCGACGTCCGCCATTAAAATCGGCCATCTTGTTTTTATCCATTCGAGAAGCGCTCGTGACGTCATAGTCTCAAGGAGCCGCGTCAACACAAATAGAATTACTATAGAATACAAAGCAGCGCATATACAAACCGCGTTTAAAATGTCAAATTCTTCCGAATCTAGTGGAATCTCGTTGTTTATATGTTGCAACAACACTACACGTGAAGCGTGCTTGAGACTCTGACGTAACCGGCGCCCTTTGACCTGAAATTTCCAAGATGGCAGATTTTAATGGCGGCCGTGAAATTACGAACTTTATCGTCGTATAGCGCAGTCAATATTTGACATTGAGCGCTAAAATTTTGCATGGGGAGTTATTTATATGTACTCTTTGCAATAATGCTAAAAAACATGGGGCTCAAAATTTCATCACAGTGGCACTTTAAATTTATGTGACCGCTGAAAAAGTTATTACCCTCCCACTTTCTCCATCCCCCCTGGTAATTTATGACCAGTCCCTAAAGACCTTCAAAAGGTTTTTCAGAAGATCAAGATTGTGAAAATTGGGGGGGGGGGTTGAAATTTTTTTAGAGGGGTGAACGTTTCGTTTGGGGGGGTGAAAACAAATATTGGGGGGGTTGCACCCCCCCGCACCCCCCCAGAAAATCCGTCTATGGAAAAACATATGACATTATCAACTGAATACCCAAATATGGATTTTGGAATGGTGTAAACAGGTAAGTTGTTACCAAATTTGGCAATGTCCCATGTCCAGTAACAGTGAGTGTTAAAAATAGATGATACGCTTGGTTTCTTCATGAACTATTTTCGAAAAGAAATGTTCTTGTACATGAAATAAAACAAAGCCTTTGCTTGAAACGTTAGAAAAGTAGTCTTCATATTTCGACAGTTCACTATATATATCAGTTATGCACCAGAATACAAAATTCGATTTGTGCATTTCAGCCTTTGCCTCTGTGCCAGTAGTGATTGACCGATAATCGGCATCGGGCCGATTTTTGCCTTATCGGTAGACAATCGGAATCGGTAGAATTATCTGTATTTTCCGATTGTGTAAAACTGATTGTTGAGAAAATACGCACTTTAAAAATTAATAAATTATATACATTGCGTGTTTATACACCGAACGATTTTTAACGCAATATGTTGCCACGACGAAATTTATGCGCGAAGCGTGCCATTTATGAACGGTTTTAACAAACTTTGGTTGCAGTAACATGTTACGTTGGAAATTATCATTAAAAAATCGAAATGAATGACGCCACCTTTACTAGGTCGACTGACGTTATGACGTCATTATAAAATCGGTATCGGAATCGGGTAGATTGTTGCATGAATAATCGGTAATTTCCGATTGTGGCACAATCGGTCAATCACTATGTGCCAGTGTAAAGAAACTATTTATAGAACTTATAAGTTCGAACGCCTAGACTACGAGACTGTCTAAAGTTGTTTTTTTCACCTTTTCAACAATAGTTTCCTAAAATGGTCGCAAACAATAGTTTCCTAAAATAGACAACAGTGCTTTAGACACGTGTAGTGTTCACTCGTAGTGAAATTGAGTGAATCGGATTCTCCTATTTTCAGCAGATGTTTTCATGGCTGCGAAAAATTGCTTGTCACAGCGAGATTATACTAGATTTTTACTTAGATTACTAGGCAAAAACAGTAGTGGCTGCCATTTTGTCTCATTCTAACAAGAGAGATCAAGATTGACTAGCAAAAATGTGAGTGATTACATCAATCTTGAGTTTAAAATACGTGAGCCCCTCCCTAAGTCAGAAAAACTCACTTCCATAGTAGAAAGTTTGCTCTGCGACCACTATTTTTGCTCATTTTAATAGTTTATTTATCCTATTTAATATTTGATATACATCGTGTATTAAAATCATTGAAGGACAAATGGCCTTGTCCTGTAGCTTATAAAAGTAAATATATATACCTATAAATCATCTTTTGGCTGACACATTTTTACAATGATACAGGGATTATTTTAAGGAATTTTTATCACTGCACAAGGAGCTGAAAAAGGCATAAAACCTAACTTCAATAGCACGTTAACAGCGATGGAGCACTGTAGTATACGTAAGCGGCCCCCCTTTTCCCAATATTTAATGATTTAATCCCTTTCGCACAGCATACAAGGGAGCTGATATTTGCTGAGAAAACCGATTCAGAAGTAAGAGTATCGATTAATACTTTTAGGCCGCCGGCGAGAAAGAGTTGTGGGCATAAAACTTAATTAAAATCGCCGAACTTAATTGACTCAAACATCGAACTCATCATTGTGCCTTAGCCTGTGCAGATCCTGTAGTACAGCGTTATACAGGATGTGCACAGGCTACATTGTGCCCAGTTAAGGTATCTTGCGAGTTGCGAGTTGTTATTTTTTTATATATTTGGACCATGCACTGAGGACTTAGCCTATGTCCCAGTCCATTACGCGCCCGCACTACCAACAACACCCCACCAACCACCTCCGACCGATCGTCGATGGATACCGACGACAGATCCCGACCGCTTCGAGATCACCTTACGAAGACCTTCCGACCACCTCCCGACAGCCTTCCGACCACTTCCGACGTTGCTCCGACAACTTCCGAAGTCTTTCCGACGGATTCCGAAGTTGTCCCGATAAATTCCGATGATGTTCCGACGGTTTCCGAAGATGGGCCGAGCACTTCCGAAGCTGGCCCGACCTTCCACGAATTCCAGTCATCACTATATAAACATCCGGCTTAGCGGCGGGGCCAATGAAAGGCAAGATTAAAATCGGCAAATAAAGAATTAAAAAAACTTTTTTGGGAAGACTGTCCATAAAAAAGACAGTTACAACGAAACTCACAGTTACGTTATACTGTAAAATATATCATAAAGTTATGTCAAGATGTTTGTTTGTTATTAAAATTCCTATACTGAAATTCGTCATTTAGACCCAAAGATGCCGCAGAATCCCACGCAGGCTACGAAAGTAGCGAACCCTGTAATATCACGTGTAATGACGTCACAGAAAACAGTCGAACTCGTGGTCATTCATATATCCTTTAGTAATAGCCCAGTTCACATTAAGTTTAAGCGCTAATAAAAAGTATTACAAACCCCGCTACTTCTGAATTTTAATATATCCATATTTTCAAAGCTGTTGTTATTTACTTTTGAGATCACTGGCCTATACATACATATAAATCAGTGGAGTAGTCGCTCACGATTGTTCTAGGCCCGAGGAGCGGTGGCAGGGGTGCGCGGGTGTGTCATGATCACCGGGAATAGATGTCTGGTGGTATATATGACGAGGGTGTCGGACGGTGGTTGCCACAGGAGTTGACGATGTTTGGCGAGGTGGAGTCGAGGTCGGGGTCAGTGGGTCAGTGGTACTGAGGAAGCTTTCCAGCGGGTCGGCTTCGTCCACTCGGTAGGAAGGTTCGTAGGTTGGTGAAGGTGACGGAGGTTGTTGGAGAGGTTCCCAGACAGCCGGTGTAAGGTCGTGGAAGGTCGGGACGCCTTCGTAAAAGGTCGAGCCAACTTCGGAAACCGTCGAAACATCATCGGAATATGTCGGAACGATTTGAATCCCTCGGAACGACTTCGGATTTCGTCGGAACGACTTCGGAATTGATCGGGAATTGGTCGGAAGTCGTCGGGAGGTGGTCGGATCGGGTCGCAAGATCTCGAAGCGGTCGGGTTCTGTCGGAGGGTCGTCGGTATCCATCGACGATCGGTCGGAGGTGGTTGGTGGGGTGTCGTTGGTAGTGCGGGGTGCATGGTTCAAATATATAAAAAATAACAACTCGCAACTCGCAACTAGCAACTCGCAACTAGCAACTCGCAACTAGCAACTCGCAACTAGCATGCTAACCTATCTCCATTGTGCCTAACACATCTCTACTTTGCAGGATATCAGCTGGCACGTCAGACACATTCGTACTCCATATCATAAGTTCACAACAGTTCCAGTAAGAAACTAACAATTCAGTTGATCAATGGAAAGGCATGTGTCGAATTCAATTGTTTGAATTATGCACATGCAAAATTCGACGTCTGAAACAATTACATCCGTTTTCAAAATTACGCGACCAAGCCGGAAATAATCCGAGTCGACATGTCAGTTTTATGTAACCAGAAATTCAAAATGGCGGACATAAACACGCATATGTATGGCGATCTGTATGAGTTAGAACGCGACGAAATGGGGGAGAAAATCAATGATTATACCGACGAAATGGCAAATTGTGAAACTGAATACGCTGACAGCTATAATTACGTGTCATTGCCAGGAGAGGATGAAAATCGTCGATGGCGAATCAGTTGGGGTACTGATATGTTTACTTTATTTTAGTATTGTAGTATTTCAAGCGATCGCAACTGGGTTTAAATCTGCAGTGAATATGGTCTGTATTTTTATTACAAAAGAAATATATTCAATTGTGTTTAGTGCAGGTCATCCATAATTGTCAACATTTTCTAAATTGTACAAACCTGGTTTGTACAATAAAATGTTTGGGCAAAATCAGCAAGTAAATATCCATACAAATTTATTAAGAGATCATCCATACTTATTATCATTTGTTGAGTGCCCTTTTTTAGAACCCTCACTTCCCGCAAACGCGAAAATTATCGAAAGACTTCGGCAATTATTTGCCGAGGCAAAAATAGTTGAATTACGAGGGTTGCTACACAAACACAACAGCATTTTCAAAACATTTGTACAAACGACATCTAAGTAGTGTTTTGCAAGGAGATCAAGGGTTATTCATCGTTAATATTATGTGGGTATATGAGTAATTATCCTATTAATTCCCTAGCAAAATTATTTCTCTAGTATTTCTATGCTGTGCATTAATTGTATTTGGTTGCTGGTGGTTTTAGATCAATTATGTTCATTAGAGAATTTTCATATGTTGGATAGTTTATAATGAACGATGACCACTTTGCCTCGCACTTTGCAATACCATGGATAGAGAACATGGCTGCCGACTGTAAATGAAAAAGGACCAAAACGACTCCAAAAATGGGGCTGCCAAAACGGCACCTATAACAACGATTTGTAAACAGTAGTGGCTGCCATTTTTTCTCATTCTAACAAGAGAGATCAAGATTGACTAGCAAAAATGAGAGTGATTACATCAATCTTGAGTTTAATATGTGAGCCCCTCCCTAAGACAGCAAGAATTTCGAAAGAACACACTTCCATCGTAGAAAGTTTGCTCTGTGACATTTTTGCTCATTTTAATAGTTCATTTATCCTATTTAATATTTGATATACATCGTGTATTAAAATCATTGAAGAACAAATGGCCTTGTCCTGTAGCTTATAAAAGTATAAAACATCTTTTGGCATGATATCAGCTGGCACGTCAGACACATTCGTGGCATAAACAACCTCTGAAACAAACACTTGAGAAAATTGGGAAGAATCTTTTGACACCAGTACAAATAGCAAATGGAACCCCGTACTGCTCCAGTACGAATAGCCACTTCGTTTTTAAAACACAAGTATATATATATATATATATATATATATATATATATATATATATATATATATATATATATATATATATATATATATATATATATATATATATATATATATATATATATATATATATTATATATATATATATATATATATATATATATATATATATATATATATATATATATATATATATATATATATATATATATACTGTCTGTACATCTTTACACTACTGGAACTGTTGTGAACTTATGATAAGAAACTAACAATTCAGTTGATCAATGGACGCCGTTTAAAGTAGGTTAAACGAATCGGTTAGTAAATTATTGCTTACACTTACTACTTAATACTGTACTTACGGTTCGTAATCGCTCATTGGGAAAGGTTTATATTTAGTTTAGTTTACAGTAGTTTACACCCAATTGCGTTCTACTGCAAACCGCAAACATTTTTTCGAGTTGTTTCACGTTGAAACGTAACGTTTGGGTTATCTCGTTTTAACCAATCAGATTGCACTGATCTCACGGTGAAATGTAATATGCACCGTGGGAACGGGTTAGGGTAAAACGCGGATGCGGACGGGCGGATGGCGGACGGACGGACGGATGAGAGGGTAAAAGGCGGATGAGAGGGTAAAAGGCGGATGAGAGGGTAAAAGACGGATAAGAGGGTAAAAGGCGGATGAGAGGGTAAATGGCGGTGAGAGGGTCAAATAAAACGCGGATGAGTACGTAAAAGGTCAGAGCTTGTGCAACTTGTCGGAGTCGACTCGAGCTGTCGGGAATTTCGACTTCGTTTCAAACCGAACCTATATACGGCCGAGTATTTTTACGAGTTTCGGAATTCGGTGTATTTTAAAAATGTGAGAAACTAGTAAAATGCCCGGCAGTATTATCGGACATACCATCAATGGGATATTTATTAAATGATTTGTAAAGTTTAAAGCCATTTAAATCTATCTTCCGGGACTGAATTACTGCCTTAATCTGATTGGAAAAAATTACAAACAGAAAAAACCTGTCAATCAAGTTTTTAGGCAAACGAAATTTTAACTGTCTCAAAGCAATTGTGGAGCCTCAAAAACATAATTATGTATAACTAATATGACAGAAAAGTACGTTGCTTAAAGTTATTCGTCGCTGCTGTCCTCGCTTAAATCGCTTCGAAGCTTGAAGAACCAGCAGAACCGACTTCAGGCAAATGTCCATCACCGACGGTTTAAACTGCAGGTTGCAGGTTGCAGGTTTATTTCCCCCAATTATTACTTATGTGCGCGCGTTTTGTTGACGCTAAGCATTTAATATGATTAAATTTTGTTGTTCTCTGATCTCGTTTTAATGACTTATTATTTACCGGCGTTGTGGCAACGATATTCTTATACAAATATATAAAGCCGACAAGCTCCAGCAAAGGGAGTAAAAATCTGCAATGTATTATAAGTGTATTTTATTTAGGTTCAAAATATACTGTCAATACATGCAATATTTAAAGAGCATTTGTGGAAAATCTGGCCTCAAGATTCTCTTGGCTTACACCGAAAATTCACTTTTTTGTAAATTATACCGTGTCCGCGCCTAGAATAATATATTACTCGACAAAATCTATGTTTACACAAAAAGGTCTAATCTAATTGGTCCTGTCAACAGTTCCCACGCTACGTAAATGTTCGCCACCCTTAACCTGTCAATCAAAGTACCAAACCTAAATAACTAAACATGCGAATTCATCGCAGAATCACCACACATTGTCACTATTGTTTGTGCATCTTTCTTGTGCATCATTTCTGAGCATTTGTTGAAATTCAAGAAAAAAATAAAATCAGTTAAAAAATGGAAGTTGAATTTGGCTTAATCTTGTTGAGCAATTTCCGACATTTTTCTAAGTTATTTCTATGTGTGCAGAAAATATGCGCAAATGGTGACACTGCTCCTGTTAATTATCATTACGCTTTACTTATAACTCGTCCAAAAATAACCCATCAACATGAAAATAACAAATACTAATCGAATCAATAAATCGTTTAGCTTTCGCTTCGCTTTGATTTTGGATTCCGAATCAAAAATCAAAAAGTACGCTTACTCGCTTAGCTGAGTAACCAGGCAAATCGTGATATAAAGGGTCGACATTCTCGTGGCGTAGTGTTTTTTTGGTGTCTACATCTTGCGACAAATTTCGACGAGTCTCTGATGGTGCTAAAAATAACATTGAATTGTTTTAGTCTTCGTCAGTACAAAAACTTATTTAAAGTAATAGGCAATGTTAAACTAATAATATGCGAAAATTCAAATTATTATTTATTTATTATGTATACCGCCCTTGGTAACCTTCTAAATTTCATTGTGGACTAAAATGAATATAATAACAAGAAAGAGCATGTTTAAATTTATACTGTAGCTCTTCAATCACGAGATTGGCAGCTCTTCGGTTTGACATTGGTTTTACAAAAATTGGATGAACAGAGCGAAAGATCAATATTTCTAGTCTGTATATAGGCACTTCATTTTGCCTACAGTGAAATTTTAGAATGTAGTAATCGAAGACGAATGTCAGTTGAGAGAGAGTAGAGATCTTTAGAGATCTTTATCTTTAGTCCAATAATCGGTGCGTGGTATCCATACGCAACTAACCTGAATCAAACCACAGCTCATGAATGCACATATACTCTTTTGAGGCGTTATTGACATATTGTTATTGCGATACAAAACATTTTACGTTTATTATGTTATTACGCTTTACTATTTAAGTATTGAGCACCTTTTACCCTGTATCCCTTTATACTCACCGCGTTTTAACCTCTCATCCGCCTTTTACCCTCTCATTCGCCTTTTACCCTCTTATCCGCCTTTTACCCTCTCATCCGCCTTTTACCCTCTCATCCGCCTTTTACCCTCTCATCCGTCCGTCCGTCCGTCCGCATCCGCCCATCCGCATCCGCGTTTTACCCTAACCCCCGTGGGAACATTAAAAGGAGATAAATCATGAACAACTCGAAAAAATGTTTGCGGTTTCCAGTAGAACGCAAATGGTTTAGGCTCCGTATCTGGGTTTTTTTTGTGTCGCGATATCGCAATACGTCGCAATACGCTGTCTGGAGCGTCGCTCGAAGTATATAATTATTGAAATAATTAATAATTAACCAGACACTGGTTGTTGACAAGCTCTTCTGCGTTTCTCCATACGAGCAAGATGTTGTGAATCAATATGGTATTAACTGCACAACAAACGACTGGGCAACACTTGTTACTGAGAAGCGTAATGCGATTTAATGACAAACTTAGCGACAAAACTTAGCGGCAAAACTTAGCGGCCTTGTTTCTATAATATTAATGCACTTTATAGTCAATTGAAACCCAGGACCTGACTATGTGGGGATTTTCACATTTCACGAGTGTTAAAAACCCGGCTCAAAATACCGTTCAGTTGTTAAAATATCCAGCTACCAAAAGAATAAAAAGATCGACGTTTGTTAACTGGACGAAAAAGAGACCACTCCGCATTTTCAACACTCAAACGTATACTGGGAGATACCGTACCGTAAACGTACCTTAAACGTACTCGTCGTCACGTTTTAAACTTGCATTTGAAATTTATCAGTTGCGAATTTAATATCAATCCGAGTTCTATCCAAACCGACGAGCAGTGGGGACTTGTTCGTCGATTCCTTGGTCAACTTCTATTGAGGTATTTAACTTCAATTTATTAAGGTACGTTTACATTGAATATATTTTTTATATATATATTATTTATATTTGTAATACTGCACTTACGTTTCGTAATCGCTCTCAGCCATTGCCAAACTAACCTTTACCTTGCCAAACCCAAATGACGAGTCCCGGATCATCCGGATGAAACGTAGCCTTCGGAAAAATTGCGCGCTCTCATGCCGGGAGGGGAAAATGGTGGGGGGGAATTGCGGGTGGAGATGAAACTGTTTGTCAAGGGAGGCGAACACTCAACCTCGTACCCAGAGGAGGGAGCGCCGGGGATGGGAGGGAGGTGAGAGGAGCGAGGGAAGAGAAGACCCTGGTAAAGGCTAGGGCAGTCATTAACCTATCATTAACCGGGCAAAAAGCAATCTCGTTCCCAGAGCCAACGCCACGCAAACGGAGCGGAAACAGGGAGTCGATTGAAAAGAGCATGCGTCAGAAATAGACCGAGCGTAGTTTCTGGGGCCAATCCATTTAATATCCACACCCCTCTATGGACGAGATCCGAAATTTATTTACCCTTAAGAACTTTTTTTTTGTCCACCCCCTCAGAAATCCGTTATTTTGTGCAAGACCCCTTGGAATTTCAAAAAAAATCGTTCAACCCTTCCGATATTCCTAATGGACGATGTTATTTTTAACCGAACCCCTTAGAAATTAGCCATTTTCTCGAGCAATACCCTTCAGAAATTCGCCATTTGAAACAAGACCCCTCAGAAATTCGTCATTTTAAGCAAGACCCCTCAGAAATTTGTCATTTTAAGCATGACCCCTTAGAAATTAGCCATTTTCTCGAGCAATACCCTTCAGAAATTCGCCATTTGAAGCAAGACCCCTCAGAAATTCGTCATTTTAAGCAAGACCCCTCAGAAATTCGTCATTTTAAGCGAGACCCCTCAGAAATTCGCCATTTGAAGCAAGACCAGTCTCAGAAATTCGCATAAAGAGAATTTGCATGACGTCACCATGGTTAAATATAAGACCCAGGCAATGAGGGCAAGACTAAAAAGCCTGCCACGCTTATCTAGGGGCGGAGATACGCTCCTCTGGGATATTTTGGATTTGAGCGAAATCCAACTGACTTAATTTCTCAAACTATATATTTTTTGAAAGCCTGCTGACCCCATATGTCAACAAACTTCAACGGAATAGATTTGCACATACTTCGAAAGCGAGTATTCGTCAAAGGTGGCGAAGGCGCGAGTAGTAGTTAAATATATTATCCACATTTACGAACAGAACAGCTTATAACACGCTTTTTAGGCGAAAAGCTGAAGCGTGGGAAACAAATCCGCAATACTTCTTGTTCAATGTTTATATAATGCAATGTAAACAAACGATGTAAACAGAAACGGGACATGTGCAGAACGGAGTGGACGGCACCGTTAATTTTCCATGCAACATGCGTTGCGTTAAAAATCGTCGGCAGTGAAACCTGCAGGGTGAAACACATAGTGAAACATCACCTGAAAAGATTTGGCAGTCGGCACGCGCGGTGTAAACAATCGCATTCAACAGAAACAGCTTGTCAATTTCAAAGTTAAAACAACAACATCACCTATGGAGGTGATTACACTCTCACAGGTCGATTTTAGGGTTAGGTCGGATGCGGTATTACCGAGATGCGGACGTATTAGATGCTAAAACACGGTTATGAGGCTAAAATACGGCAAACACGGATATGAGGCTAAAACGCTAGCTAAAACCACTGAGGTAAAACGCAACCTCGTACCCAGGGTCTTATCTGCACTTCCCGCCGGAGAAAAGACCCTGGGTATATGAGGTTGGCTAAAACGTGGATATTTAGTCAGTCGGTTGCAGACCCGTTCGTGATTTAATTTGGCCGTACCACACTCCGTGTTAATTTCCTCCGCGTTTAATTTGACGTTAAATTTCGCATTTGCTATGACGCTGGCCAATCTCGTTCCCAGAGCCTGCCCGCAGGTCATGGGGATCGCAGGCTCTGGGAACGAGATTGGGCGGGTTTTGAATTTTGAAGCCATCTGGAGGCTGACATGTAGGTATGCCCTAGTCCTTTTTAGTTGGCCGTGTGATAGAGAAATTAAATTTGATGAAATATAGGTTGTGATAAAAATATATCACACTATTTCAAGTTTAGATTTATTGCCAGTTCACAGTATGTAATTTCAATGGTGAAATAGCTAGTAAGAACAATAAATATAGGAAAGATTAACCCGCAAACAAATGTAAATAATGCAAGGTCACAACTTCTTTTTTTATCAAGAATAATTTGGGAAAAAACATCGGGATTTACATTGACACATTTTCAAACTGAAAGTCATTTTAGATGAACAATAACAGAAGAGCATTATCAAATATCTGTTACTGGTGGTACTGAGTTATTTTTCGTGTCGTCAAATATTGGATTTAGCAGTAACACACAAAAAGTAACCTTAAATTGTGTTTTGATATTTATCTTAATAAACATTGTCATAAAAGTCTTCAAAAGTTCAAAAGAACAGCAAAGAAAATCAAGAGAAACCTGTATTTTTTCAAATTTCGGTGCATATTTCCCTTTTGTTTGACGGATATTTTATTTGTTAAGCCACATTCATCGCTATAAATTCTTGAAAAGAAAGCTCAACCAACGTATTGCATTTTGTCCTTTTAAAAAGCAACTGGGAAACAGCCTAGCTCCAAAAAAGTTGAAAATTTTCCGTTCAGCCATTATTTCCTGGCCACTAAACAATAAATGTATACACCTTATTACAAAATAACATCGGCTATTTCCTTTCAATTCTTGAGACAATAAATGCCTTCTTCAAATAAACAAACTCTGAAATTATACATAAACATGAAGTCGAGTGAAAAACGAGTTCAGCAAGTTAACAACATTTTATAATCGGCAATTGAGGTACCAGGTGGCAGGTGGGAACGGGAAACCGTAACCCGAAAATAAATATCACAAACTTTTTATCGAAAATTTTATTAGCTAACGTTTTGAAAACCAAAAATACTTGTCCGTTTCATAGAGATCGAACATCTCAACGTGTATTAGGCTATTGGAATTAGATAATTCTGAATGGTTCTCTGAGTATAAGGTTCTTTTCAAACGTCGAACTTTAGTGATGTGTCGAATGTAATGCACTAATGAGCCACCCTATAGTATAGGGATTGGTCCACGTTAATTCTCTGACTCGGCCAAAACAGAAGCTATTTGGAAGCTATTTGACTCGGAAAAAACATATGGAAAAAAGAAGCCACAGAGTTGCCTGCGGAGGAGGCTAGGATTTTTCTCATTTACATCAGATTCGACATATGAAAAGTTCAACGTTTGAAATGACGCGCCGTTGGTAATTAGGCACCATGCCACACGGCCTGCTTCAAAACACGTTCAAAACAACTGTCAACAGCAACTGTTCCGTTTCAATTCTTGAGAAAATTAATGTCTTCTTCAAATAATCAAATTGATAATTTCAGTTTGTTTATTTGAATAAGACATTAATTTTGGGTACTTGATAACTGTAATTCAGAGCCTGCGTTCCTTTTGGCCTGCGAACGAGATTGACGATTCAGGCGAAAAAGCTAACGAAAAAGGAAATCCTACTTTTACAACTAGACTATTATTGTTGGTTTCACATAATCACATTCGATATGTCGGTTTGAAAGATCCACCAAAGAGTTTGTGGTTCTGCCCGAAGTGCAAGCCTTAAGCCTATGTACAAGCCTTAACAATTTTTTGTGTTCTTTTTGTTGTAAGAATATTCGCCGTTTAATTAGCCTCATATCCGGGTAAACAACCTAGTCTGTCGTAAAATAACATGTTACACCATTAGGCATTTTCAAAGTTAAAACAAAAACATCGCCTATATAAATAAGCCTGCGCAGGCAACATGTTGCCGCGACATAATTGCGCTAAAAAATCAAGTACGTGTAAAAACTTCACAAAATACGTTTCAGTGAACTTTGAAAAAATGAATTAAATCAAAATGGTTATCTGTCCAAATTAAATTCCACTCTCGTCTGAGAGTATTGAATTTCGCTGGAAACTAGACCGACTTTTGGTCAACGTTTTCAAAAAACTTTGTTCACCAACTTGTTCGACTTGTCTCGATTAATAAGCACCGTGGCGCTAAATCGAGCAATTGCGGTATGCTATTTATTTATCTTATGACGGTCATAAAGATTAACGAATTAGTAATTATATGACCGGCAGTTTCGATCCATTGTTGCGATGCCGAAATCACACAACGGACATCCTTTTTGTGAAATTTCTTTTGATTTTTTTCTTTCATTTTTTATTGTTTTATTGATTTTTAACGGTTAGGGTTAGGATTTTCAGAGGTGAAAAAATTGTTTGGTGTTTAAATTAGGATTTCTAATTGGGATTTGGGATGGAAAAGAGTATGATTTTAGAATTAAAGGTCGATAAACACTGAATTGTGTATTGTAAGGCCCAAAAATTCTGACTGTTGATTCAAACGTCGAACGGGGGAAATCCGCAAAGGCTTTCCTACTACAAAATATTATTAAAACAAGAAGACGAAGTAAGGTGATGCAAAGCGTATTGTATTACGTTATTAAGAGGAGATTCTTATTCAATTTAAGTTTAGCGGCTCTTTTTCAAATGTGTCAACTACCTCCATCGTTCGGTGTCGAAGAGTGGGAAAAAACAACGGAAGTTATCAAAATATTAATAGGTGTTGGTTGGCTGTTTGTCGAAACTTCAAACAATAACAAAAGGCTTGACACCTTTTTATAAACGACCAAGACGTTTGTGTGGCATGGAAAATATCTTTCATGAATCTTTATTTTGATTCTGGATGATGTTCGAGAACGCAACACAGCGCAAGTTTTTGATTTGTGCTTCGTTTGGCTGCCAACTTGCGATGACGCAACAGTAACACACCAATCATAAACCATGTTATAAACTCGCAAGCCATTGCGTTCTCGTTTAATCCCGGCTTAATTTCTGCAATGCAATATAAACACTACGTCCGATGACTTATTTAGAGAAATCGAGATATTTTTGGTCGCATTTCAGTCCGTTTTGCGCATGTGTGATTTTTCAAAAGTGCGGCACCCCATATGTCAACAAACTTCAACAGAATAGATTTGTGACAGTTCGAAATTGAGTATTCGTCAAAGGTGGCGAAGGCACGAGTGGTTGTTCGATATATTATCCACATTTAGGAACAGCTTCTTATAACACGCTTTTTTGGCGGAAAAGCTTTTTTGGCGGAAACGCTCAAGTGTGGGAGAAAAATCCGCAATATTTCATGTTCAATGTTTATATAATGCAATGTAAACAAACGATGTAAACAGAAACGTACTGAGGCAATTTTTTGCACCATGGATAACTTTATCTAACATTCATGAGAATTCCAAATGCTACGTACAATGGGGCGACTTGAGAGCCGTCTTCTTTAACGTGATACCTCAATCATGTTACCAAAAAATCGAGCACGTTAGGCGCTCTTTCTTGCATTTCGTGTTAGCCTGCGTAGCCGGCGCAATGCCCCCCCCCCCCCTCCGTACTTCGCAGCCCGTCCCAAACCCCCAGCCCCATTGCGCCGGCTACGCAGTTAGGAGTTGTGTTGGGGATATCTATTTTTAGTATTATTGTAAATCGAACAGCATTTCCAATTTATAATTATTATGATCAACCTGGAAATTCGTCATCATTTGCACCCCAGACCTCTCAGAAAATCTCGTCATTTCCCAGACCCTCTGAAAATCTGGTCATTTCCAAGAACCCTCAGAAAATCTCTCGTCATTTCCAAGACCCCTCAGAAAATCTCATCAATTTCCCAGACCCTTCAGAAAAACTCGTCCATAGGGGGGTGTGGACATTAAATGGAATGGCCCCTGGGACGTGAGAACTATCTGTGCTAATATCGAGTTTTTTGTTGTCTGGTGTTTAAATTAGCAACCAATTGGGATTTGGGACAGAAAGAATATGATTTTAGAATATATTTATGTAACTCGCGGCAATGAAATCAAAAAGGTCGATAAACACTGCACTTCAAACAATAAAAAAGACTTGACAGCACAAAAATTAACGGTAACATCTTTTTACAAGTTTACGCGGCGTTCGTGAGGCGTGGGAAAATCTTTGATCAATCTTTGTTTTGATTCTCGATGGCTTGTGTTCTCGTTTCTGTGCTGCAATATAAACACTACGTCTGATGATTTAGTTGGAGAAATCAAGATACTTTTTGGTCGCATTTCCCGAGCCAAGAATAACTGAGGCAATTTTTGCACCAAGGATAACTCTCTGTATCTATTAACATAATGCGACTTGAGAGTCTTCTTTAACGTTAGACCTATGGAGGGTGATGTCCGCCAAAATTAATGTTTACGTTTTGCACTCCAATTTGTACATTTTGTTATTGACACAATGCGTTATGAATTATGACATGGACGCTCACGTTTTGTCCACATCCTGAGACATTCCATTGTGATGACGGCACTGTGATCCGGAAGTATTGAGATACTTTGAGACTCCTCGCGCTGTCGTGAACAAAACACTGCAATATTATTATCTCGGACGAGTAAAAATTGGTCGTGGGCGAATGATTCACCTTAAATAAACGCCACACAAAGTGGAGACTCACAAAAGCCGATGATGTCGAAGGTAATTTTTAACACAAGCTGCTTTCCAGTGCCAGTGGTGAGGAGAATTTAAAACAAATCAGCTTCAAAAGACTAATCGGAACTTGTAAGTTTATTTATAAGTTTATCTGTTACACATTTATTTGACATACTATTCGTGTGAAACAAATTATTCTTCGTCCAAACTAAATACGTTAATACGGCAATTTTGTTCACAAGCCAAACTTCTTCGGGGAGTCATCAGCTTTGTTTACTTCGTTTGGTTTCAAATCCTTGAATGTTTGAGCTAGATGTACGGTGGCCCACAAGGGTCACCTCTTCTCCGTACAAACACGTAGCTTCTCCGTAGAAATCGAGCTTCTCCGTGGGAATACGCACATGTTCCGCGGAAAGAGACGCTTTCTCCGCAGAAACAGATGCCTTACCCGTAGAAATAGACGCCTTCTCCGGGAAAACAGACGCCTTCTCCGGGAAAACAGACACTTTCTCCGGGGAAATAGATACCTTCTCCGTAGAAACAGACACCTTCTCTGTGGAAATAGATACCTTCTCCGTAGAAACAGACGCCTTCTCCGTAGAAACAGACGCCTTCTCCGTGGAAATAGACACCTTCTCCGTAGAAACAGACGCCTTCTTCGTAAAAATTTAAAAAACTCCCCCCGGAATCACCCCCTGAATGTTTTCATTCTCGTGATCCGGGGGTGGAGAGAAAATAAAGTTTATAACATTGGCATGTATTTCACCGTATTAAAGATCAATATAGTCTGATTGTTGACATGGAGATAAAAGCTCTATCCGGCACATTATCGAAATATTGTCAGGCACTTCGACGACGAAGAGCTGTTGCCAATGTGGTGAACACTTTCCTATCTCACCACCAGACTCATCTTCAGAAGGAATAAATTTGAAACAATGCCACTGAAATATTCTTTAGAAAATATTTTTACAGACAAATTAACCATATCCACAAGATGACAAAGATGCTTACCAGTAATGTTAATCCCGCAATTATGACAAAAGTTACAGTTTAAAGGTAAATATTAGAGCCCAGCAAATGACTTTGAGACAACTGACAAGACATAGTAAAACAGATTTAATTGTTAACTTCGCTACATATATACACATAGATTCTAGTATTAGATTACAAACGGTCTACAAGGATTAGTCAATAATTAGAATAAGGAAAGTGGTACTGAGCTAATATTAGCGTTAAGAATGGGGTTAAGCTTAGAAATGAAAAGAGCTTCCTTTAGTAAGAGTTTAAATTTTGAAGTTGATGAGGCGAGTATTTTAAAAGCAGAAGAGACAGGATGTTTGGACTTGTGGTTATGAACGAGAACAGCTGACATGGCTGACACAGAGCGCTTCTTTCCAGTCAAAGGCGAAACCCCCATATGCTCTGAGATACGTGTTATATAATATATATAATGATGTTATAATATATATAATGATGTTGCGCTGCAAGCAACGAAACGTTAGTAGTTAAATCTCTTTTATTATGTCTTGTCTCAAAGTCATTTGCTGGGCTCTAATATTTATCTTTAAATTACGTTTTCCGCCTGGTATATCTATTATCTATTAACTGAAAAGTTACAGTTGTCCAGAAGCGCACTTTGACAGTTGCCACAATATATGGTAATTCTCTGTAGCCATATTTAAACTAGAAATACGTTCCGCAATTTCTGATGAATTAGACCAACACTAACTAAAACATCATCCACTCGAATTCTTCAAATTCTTGCAAGCAGAGCTGCAGATGGCAAAAGGAGACAATGAACAAGCGGAGACAAAATCGTAACCTTTATTTACCCCCCGGATCACGAGAATGAAAAATTCAGGGGGTGATTCCGGGGGGAGTTTTTTAAATTTTTACGAAGAAGGCGTCTGTTTCTACGGAGAAGGTGTCTATTTCCACGGTGAAGCCATCTGTTTCTACAGAGAAGGCGTCTGTTTCTACGGAGAAGGTATCTATTTCCCCGGAGAAGGTGTCTGTTTTCCCGCAGAAGGCGTCTGTTTCTACGGGTAAGGCATCTGTTTCTGCGGAGAAAGCGTCCGTTTCCGCGGAACATGTGCATATTCCCACGGAGAAGCTCGATTTCTACGGAGAAGCTACGTGTTTGTACGGAGAAGATGTGACCCTTGTGGGCCACCGTATAGATGTGGCTGAGATTCGCATTTTCTCAATGGTGGTAATGAATATTAAATACACGCATCGTGTTCAAAACAAAGCAAGTGAGCCAGCTTGTGACCAAAATTGCCGTATTATTAACGTATTTAGTTTGAACGAAGAATAATTTGTTTCACACGAATAATACGTCAAATAAATGTGTAACAGATAAACTTAATAAATAAACTTACAAGTTCCGATTTATAGTCGTGCTTTGAAGCTACTGGGAAGCAGCTTGTGTTAAAAATTACCTTCGACATCATCGGCTTTTGTGAGTCTTCATTCGCCCACGACCAATTTTTACTCGTCCGAGATAATATTAAATATTGCAGTGTTTTGTTTACGACATCGCGAGGAGACTCAAAGTATCTCAATACTTCCGGATATGAAGGATATGATCTAGTGCCGACCCCAAATTGGTGTTCTGAGTATGTCTAAGGAATCCAGGTTATACCTCAACTTGAGGCCAAAATGAGCAAACAGAGGACTGAGGACAAAGATCACTGCAAAACGTGCAGCGTCCATGTCATAATTAAACTCTTTAATGTCATAACGCATTGTACATGTGTCAATAACAAAATGTACAAATTGGAGTGCAAAATGTAAACATTAATTTTGGCGGACATCACCCTCCATATAGACCAGGCGCTCTTTCTTGCATTTCATGTAGAATGTCAATCCATTTAAACGTCGACACGACTAAAAGTTTGTCCGAAGATAACTTTTTTGGTGTAAACTCTGCCATATAAAGAACGAAGTACGTACATATTAAGAGTTAATTTCCTGACGAAACAAACGAAGAACGACAAAAAATTATAGTTTGCTTCAAACTATCACCTATGTTATTGTTATGGATGGAATCAATGGAAGAACAGTGTTTAAAACGTCAAGGTTTTGCAAAAAATTGAATAATACTTCGAGCGCTTTTAATGTTCCCAGTTCCCACGGTGCTACATTTCACCGTGAGATCAGTACAATCTGATTGGTTAAAACGAGATAACCCAAACGTCACGTTTCAACGTGCGGTTTGCACTTGCACGCAAATGGTTTCGTCCATTTCTGTTTTTTTTGTGTCGCGATATCGCAATTCTTGCGCAAGAATATAATAGCCTTGCAAGCTGTCTGGCAAGCTGTCGAGCGTCGCTCGAGTTATTCAATTTTTCGCAAAACCTTGATGTTTACACTGTTCGCAAACTATAGTTTTTTATCGTTCTTTGTTTCGTCAGCAAAAATCCAGGAAGAGAGCTTAGGGTAATAGGATCTTTGTTGTTTTGGGGTCGGTTATTAAAAACTCGTTTAGGACAAATTGTTGTTTTGTTTCGCAAACCTGTTTCGTTTCGCAAAATACCATAAGCCTGATGGATGGTGTATTCTGCTATCCTGTATGGTAATCCTTCAAATCTGGGATAGTGCAAATCTCGCAATGATCCGCGAATATAACAAGCAGCGTTTTTGAGATATGTAGAACTTCAGACATCGGCCAAGATCGACAACGTTTACCTCAACACTCGGTGGTATAAACATTCGTGGCATCATAAAATCACAATTGCGCTTAGGTTGCACGCGAGAGCTGTCAAAGGTAGCCCGAGTTAACGCCTAACGGGGTCTTGTTATAAATCATAGAATTCGCGAAACAAACCATCTCGAAATAAACCGTCTCAGAACAAACCCGTCTTTAATCCGGAAGACTTGAGCAAGTCTATACTGTACCAGATCGTGGCAATACGTGCAAGATGTCGTGAATCAATATGGTTTTAACTGCACAACAAACGACTGGGCAACACTTGTTACTGAGAAGCGTAATGCGATATATTGAGTGCTATAATATTAAGTAATAATAATATTAAGTAATAACGCGGATTTTACTTCACTGTGAACTTCACGCAATATTTTCTCCTGTCGATTCAACTTCGTGGCAAGTACTGCCCGGGACTCGTCACGTTTTAAACTTGCATTTGATTACGTTTATGTACGTTTATATATATATTTTTTATAATTTTTTTAATACTGCACTTACGTTTCGTAATCGCTCTCCGTTTCGTAATCGGTTTACCTTGCGTCCTTGCCAAACCCAAATGAGCCACCGGGAAAGTTGCGCGCTCTCATGCCGGGGGGGAAAAATGGGGGGGGGGACTTCGGGCGGAGACGAAACTGTTTGTCAATGAGGGGGGTAGGGGGAGTAGAGACGGGGGGGGCTCATTTTGCTTGAATGCTTTTTCTTCGATTATTTTCAATTCACCATTTTTAGACAATCCTGAATCCCCTGGCTGTTTTTTGAGGATTTGCAGTTGTCAACTGATGTCCCAATGGACTTTTGTCCAGGATTGTAGTTTCGTTTACTGTATAAGCTCTGAAGTAACAGAAACAAAAACATATATGTCAGCGAACTTCGTGTGAATAATACCAAATAATGACAAAGGATGGATATTTTCGATAAAAATCATAACCTACAGCAACTAGAAATTAACAAACAACAGCTCGACTAAAAATATATAAAACGGCACCTGCACAGCATTAATGACGCCTTGTGGAGAAACTGCTTCACTATGCCTTCTAATATTCATCTTTTTCAGACGTGCTGGACTATATAAAAATAAATATGGTATCTTTTTATTTTATATCAAATTTACACACTAAACCAGTGCAGTTTTTTTATATCGGTGTACAAAATACAAATATCGTAGACGATTTACCTCCATGTACAACCAAATTCTTCGGACAGGTAAAGCAGTATCATCCGAACATGTACAAAACAACGTTCTCTCTCAAGTATTGCTGTCTATTTGTAGAGTAATGGGCTAACATCCAGAACGACTTACACATTTGTGTTATTGTATTTTACAAATAATAACTTTTTACTTTCGTTTTTCTCAATAAACTAAATAATGTTTGTTGCGAAAAGTCAAGGGAAACGCACGAGAAGACGAAAAGTCTCAACTGATACTTGATACATATAAACTGGTGACAAAGTGCCGGGTCACGACGTCAGATTACATGCGATTGCAAAATGCAAACACGCAACATCATTTTCACAGGTTGACTGTTTCAATCAGTTTGCAGTAAAAACTCGATTGACGAATTCTGTTCTCATCTTCAATTTTCTCATCGATATAAACAAGTAAGTGAATCGCGACTGGTTGGTTTATCAGGGGCCGCGGAACACGGGGGGTAGGGTGTGCTATAGCCCCTCCCCCACTTTTTTCGCAAACTGAAAAAAGTCGTAAACTGTAATATAGCAAAATAAAAACTTCTGCATAGAAACTGTGATTTAACACCATTAAATGAATCCAAAAATTGAAAGATGTTTGAAGCTATATTAGCAAAATGGAGGCCCTAAATTTCAAAATTTCTAGCAATTTCAGAGACCCTAAATTTCAAAATTTACCGGCGTGAGCATGTGCCCAGCACAATGACCGAAAATCGCCTCTCTAATCTGGCATGTATATTTCTATCAATCGCGAACTTGTTTCTCATATTTCGATTCGCGCGAGAACTTCAACAACCATTTTTAAATGAAAAACAAGAAGAATTTTTCAATGACGTTTTAATTTAATGATGAAAAAATGGCGTATACAGGGACGGCGGAGCGTGTTTTGAAGTGGGGGGGGGGGGGGGGGGCTAGAAGCGGCGAAGAAGGGAGAAAATTAATTTCCAAAGAATACACAGCACGGAAAAACCTCGATTTATATATTCCAGAGAAAAAGTGGGGGGGGGCTATCCCCCCCGTGCATGGTATACTATTCTATTTATACTATTCAAATCTTTGTAGGGACAATTTGTAAATATTCTAACTACATGTAGCTCGATTCATATAATATTAAAAAATAGACTACCATTATTTATTTATTATGTACTAAAAGTTTAAAATTCAGCCTATTCGTTTGTTATGCAGGCTAGTCTCTATCCGTTGACACTTGATTTAGATATCGAATATTCGAAATTCGAATATAAGCCATTCTTCATGCGGTACTATTATAGCCACGCCCATTTGACCACGCCCTTCTGTCGGAAATTTTCAACGCTCGCCCCCCCTGAGGAAATTCCTAGCTACGCCACTGCTAACATCATGAGGAAGAACTGCAACAGCATCGTCATCCAAAGCGTCCGCCATGTTTATTCTCCCTTGTGCGCAGAGACCTGGGACCGAGAGTTGAGCCTGCTCGACTGGGAAAAGCCGAAGTCGAAAAGTGAACAGAGAAAGTTTAAAAGACGTTTTCTTTTCGGGATTCCTAAACGGCATTTTGCTTTTGCTAAATAGAGTTTTGCTTTTAATTACGATTCCTAAACAGCATTTCACTTTTGCTAAACAGCATTTAGCTTTTACGATTCCTAAATGGCATTTTGCTTTTCCTAAACGGCATTTTGCTTTTGCTAAATAGAGTTTTGCTTTTATACGATTCCTAAACGGCATTTTGCTTTTCCTAAACGGCATTTTGCTTTTCCTAAACGGCATTTTGCTTTTGCTAAACAGCATTTCACTTTTGCTAAATAGCATTTTGCTTTTGCGATTCCTGAACGGTATTCTCTTTTCGCTAAACAGCATTTTGCTTTCACTAAACAGCATTTTGTTTTTGCCAAACGGCATTTTGTTTTTGTCAAACGGCACTTTGCTTTTGCAATTAGAACAAATGAAATGTCTAAAGGCCGTTTAACTTCTGATGAGTGAGCCTCCTCGGCTTCTATAACTTCGGATATGTTTTAAACAAAAGCTAATTAAAAGACAAAGTTCTGCAAACGTTTGTAGTTTTCTAACTGAAGCAGAGAAAGTTTTAGATGAACATTAGTGAACATATTTTTGAATATATTTTAAGAATATTGGAATGATATAATTTCTCATCTTGTAGTTTGTTGTTAATCTATAACTTTAAAAAAATCGTATAAATTTATTTTACATCAAAAAACAAAGTTTCATATTTGTATTAGCTTTTGTTTAAAACATATCCGAAGTTCATACATACAGTATTAGCAAAGTTATTTAAAATATCAAACCCTGTAACTGCAAAAGGAAAAGCAAACTTCAACAATTCACACAGGCCAGACAAAATATGAAAAAAGGTTTTCCTCTTTTTTGAAATACTTTCCCGTTAAGCTAGAAACTTGAGATTTCTACCACAGATAAAATTTTACAGTATCTTCTGTTTGATATCAAGCCCAAGCTTCTGTGTTAAGTATTTTATGAACAATATTCAAAATTCTACAACATTAGGGAGAAATTTCCAGCCATTTACGAGTAATGGTACGAACATTTTGAGCATTTAAAAAAAATACAGATAACGGGAAAACGTGAACTATATACCAAATGAAAGCTTATGAAATTATTAACATACATACGTAGACGATGTCTTTCAACAATGCGTAGTTTGGAAGTTATTAGCCATTTTCCTCCATCGACAAATATGCACGCTTGTTAGCAAAATGGTCGACTCGCGCATGCGCATAAAAAAATGGGACATGTTTTCACGGGAGTTGGACTTCTAGAACCATGTTGAGCCCACCAACACCACTAACCCAGCGGTGACATTTTCGTCGTACCACACATTTCAAAATATGTAAATATTTAGTACTTTACACGCGCACGTGGAGAAGAGCGTTCATGCAGAAGAATACATGACAAACTCTCAATCCTAGAGCAGTAAATTTGATTTTGTCATCGATAGGCAAAACGGATATAGATACTTTTGGCAAAAGGCAAACGACGTTATTCGGGATTTCGAAATATCAATCGCAACAACGTATGCTGCGATGTTTCAAAATATATTTGTGGACTGACAAAATATATGTGTGGACTGACAAAATATATTTGTGGACTGACAAAATATATTTGTCGGCTGACAAATATGGTATATTATTCGACTGAAAAAACTGAAATACATTTGTCGACTGACAAAATATATTTGCCGACTGAAACTATTATATCACGCATTGCATATACATTTATGCAGTATATTACGGTTCGTAAAGTCACTTACTAGATAAAACGTGTTGTGCTGCGTAGGTAGTGTAGAAATACAAATCAAATATCTAAAAAGGTTGGTGTAGCTACTGCCGAAATAGCGTGTAAGTTGTCTAACGTTTCGAGCGAAGGACCTTCGTCAGAAAGCTAGTGAAACATAAAGTGAAATAATCACTCAGTTATTATTTCACAGTTTACGTTTCACTCTCCGACGAAGCGCGAAGAACGCTCGCCTCCCAGTTTTGCCCCGCCCACTTTTGCCGCCTTCCCAAGTTCGAGAAGCAACGCGGGGCTGTAAGCAAGATCCCTCTGAATACATTTTTAATACCATACAATACAACAATTAACCCTTTTACAACCATTTGATAGAACATATAACAAATAATATTTCCACACAAAATTAAAAGTTTGCATAAATTATGCTATTATGCTAATTATGCTACGAAATGGCCGCCGATTGGTCAAAATCGGGATAAACTTCAAACAAATTTGCCATTTTCCAGACACTATTTCTCCCTCATTTTCCCATATATTTCAATAAAATTTTCACCACAGCCTCCTAACAGGAATATCTGGGGAATGGTGGTAGGAATTTTGAATCTGATTCATACTTGTTGAATTATTATCTGACATAATTAATATAATTTAGGTGGTGGAAATTGAAAAAAAAAGAAAAAGCATGTCAGAAAATAGCTGAAAGTTTATATTGAAAATGCTACCACCAGAATATGCCTTAGTATATAAGCTATAAACTCAGAAACTTTCAGGACCTTATCTCTAAAACTGCCTGAGAAATCTTGTTTGAAGTATATCCCGATTTTGACCAATCGGCGGCCATTTCGTCAGCTAATTAGCATAATTTATGCAAACTTTTTGTGTGGAAATATTATTTGTCATATGTTCTATCAAGTGGTTGTAAGGGTTAATTGTTATATTGTATGGTATTAAAAATGTATTTAGAGGATCTTGCTACCTTAAAGAACCCGTCTGGCGTCTTCTCGAAACAAACTTGTCTTTGAAACCAATTCAAAGCACTCTCGAAACAAACCCGAAACAGTCAAGAGTAACTATTTCACTATTTCGGCAGTAACACCTAATTTCGCTTTCCGAGTTCCGACCGTTTGGCAAAATGGTTCGTAATATTTACGACGAACATGTTACCGCTGGGTTAGTGGTGTTGGCGGGCTCAACATGGTTCTGGCGACGAAATCTAGTGCGCACCCTACGGGAGTCTGGGTAATAGCGTCAAGCCTCTTAGATCCCCGGCCATTGAAATTGTTTGATGTTTTTTACCGTCTAAGGAACAGCTAAAACAATCTAATGAAACAGGGTGTTTGATCGGTAGCTTATCCAATTTTCTTTCGTTAGCCATTATAATTTAACATAGGCAACGGCACGAGTTTTTGTTGTAGTTTTATAAAACAATGTTCAAAAATGAGTTCAGTTTCAGTTCTGAGTTATTAAATGTGTCTGTACTGATGTACAGATGCCCTCTTTGTAATCTTACACATGGCTTAGAAATGGCTTGCTGGCCTATTTTGGCAAAAATTAAAAATCACCGGAAATACACTTCTGGCAAAGGGAAAAGGCGGTTGCACTTCTGGGAGACTGGGACTTGTAAAATTAAATATTTTCTGTTTCTGGAAGAGCAAAACCCCACACCTCCCTAGTGGAGTGCCGAAAATAACCCTGGATCTGTCACTGCTAATACATTCTGTGTTTATAAAGAGGAATGGTAATTTAGAGCTCTTTTATATCTCACGTCGTTCTTTAGATATTTAGACTTTAGTTGATGCAAATGAAGTCAAGACGTTGTCACATATTTAGAAAATCAAGAATTTAGAAATCGTTAATTAGTTTGGCATCACTATTTCGATGTAATAAGGAAGGTCATTAATTATTGGGGGGAGGGCCAGTAAATTTAGGGAGAGGGCTAAGATATTTTGGGCTCCCATTTGGGGAGCGCCAAAAAATTTTGGGTGCCTGTTTTAACAAGAATTTTAAAATATTTTTAAGCTACGTCAATGGACCATCCAGTTCCACCTTAGTCGCATTCAGCATGTGCTGATTGCTGGTGGCTAATGGCCAAGTAGCCAACGTTCGAGACCTCAAACATTCTGCTTGATAACGAGGCTTCCAGGAGTAAAACAAAAGCAATAATTTCCTCTTTTGTTAAAAAATTACCTTAGTTTTGTTTGATTCTTTGTCAGATACCCCTGGAAGCCTTGGTATCGAGCAGATTTTTTACATCTCGAACGTGATTCAATACGGATATTTCCGAAGTGGACCACATGCTTCATAATATGGCTGGAATGGTTGACTTTCAACGCCCAGTTTCTGTAATAAGGCTTGGACCCTTTTAATGTATTATTGGTAGCTTTTGTAAATTCACGAAGGGCATATTTTTATTAAATAATTTTCTTACGCAGATGTGTACTTGTGTATAGGCATACTACGCCCCAGGTAATTTGCCGTTATTTAATACTTCTCTGAATAGCTGATTGGTATCCCACCTTGAATTTTTTGACAGTGTATTGAAAACTCCTGTGTCTAAGTTGATTCCAATGATGGAACAACTTGATCAATTGAAAGGATCAGCTATCTCAGGGGAGGGTCGTAATTTTCTGGGCTGGTGTTTTGGGGAGGGCCAAGATTTTTTGGACCCAAATTTGAGGGAGGGCCAACAATTTTGGGCCCTCGTTTTAGACATTTTACAGTCTAGAAACTGACATTTCAAAATAGAACACGGGGGGATTCTTTTTTGGCGGGGGGTTAGGGTTAGAATACCCATTAGGCGGGGGGGGGGGGGGTTAGGGTTAGAAAACACATTAGGCGGGGGGTTAGAGTTAGAAAACATATTAGGCGGCGGATTAGGGTTAGGATCTTTGTTGTGTTGGGGTTGGGTTCTATTGAATTCACGATTCTCCTTAATTCTGAGCGATTTCAAAATTAAGGATGGTGAGAGGCAACCTGGCCTAAAAGTTATTTGCTGCAGAGTACACAAACAGCGATAGAGACCTGGGAACTAGTCAGGAAGTGAAGCGCCAAGCAGCAAGGAGAAGCCAAGAGGTAAGGAGAGTTTTTTATTCATTAACAGATTGAAGACCAACTAAGAGCTGATTCAAATACCAATTAAAAATACTAAAAGGTTGCTGTACTGTCAAAATAATGAATAGGAAGTCTAACATTTCGAGTGAACGACCTTCCTCCTTCGTTAGAGAGTGAAACGCATTATATTACTTTATATTTCACTCTCTGATGAAGGACTGACTCCTGCGCATGCGAAACAGAGTTTTGCAAGACGGACAGTTGTTGTATTCACATTCCTCAGCGCTTCTCCACTTTCTCATTCGCGGCAGAAGGAGATATATATATAGGAGAAAGGACGAAGAGCCTTCGCTCAAAACGTTACACCTCCAATTGCAGTACAGCAGTTTGTTTATTATGTACTTGAGTTAAAATTATGTGAGACGTAATCTTTGCTACTGAAGTTCGTCTTCATTCAGACCATATTTTCTGAGTTCCAGCCGGGAATCGAATCCGCGACCTTATCACTACAAGGCAGATGATGTAACTATTTATCGACGTAGCTGTAAGTTACGATAATTACTATTAGTATTGACTATATATTGACTGGCGTGGCCTACGTATTCCTTGAGTTTCCTAATCTCGAATCTCGAGGGATATTGGTCATCAGACTAATATCGTAATTACACGATAACTGTGATTGGAATGATTCGATACCGAAATACAAGAGTGAGTAGACGTTGTGTGTAATTTTGAGATGAAATAAAATATTCAAAACTAAATAGTGACTATGCCGTGAGAGACTACCCAAACTAAATAGTGACTATGTTGTTGATATTTGGGGAGGGAAAATTCGCTATACACGGCATCTCCAACGTTGATACAAGTACTGGTGATTTCGACCTCAAGAGACAGAGAGAGTACCCAAACTAAATAGTGACCATGTTGTTGATATTTGGGGAGGGAAATTCGCTATACACACGGCATCTCCAACGGGATACAAGTACTCATGATTTCGACCTCTAGAGACAGAGAGTCTACCCGTGAAATTTCGAGAATGAGGAAACGGATGAGCGACTTGGGGCAAAATGCGGAGCTGTACTGGATCACTAAGTGTCATCGTTAAAAGAAATCCTTAAATCTTCAGCAGACAGAAGATTTCGATTACCAAAGCATGCGACAGCGATCGAAAAGAAAATTTTCACTGCGCGAGAAACTGAAGAAGTTGTCTCAGCATGGGGCGAAGAGATCAAAACTGAACTGGCCAAAGCTGTGATGTATACTAAAGAAACAAATTCAGCATTTGAGATTTAACAACGATTTAAAAGAAAGTGTGCGGGAACGACGACAAAGACGGCCAAGCCACCAGAACTCGTGATCGTACACTTCAATGCATCGTATCATATTGGACCCGATTTCGAGGTCTTTTTCCGCCGAGATCCTACAAGGCTGAGTTTCCAGATGATATGAAGTTTTCCTATATTTGGGAGATTGTTAAAGCCAAAATACGATATAGATTTTTACGGATAGTTGTTAATGACTACAAACGCGCCAAGTGTATTATCGAAAGAAGCTAAGAAAACAATTTATATTAATGCGAGACCGCTGTGCGCGCGTGGCGACAAATAAAAATTGAGATTTCGTTGGAAATTCGAATACGGTCAATACCGTGTGATAAATATCGTGATGGAAATTCTAACAATATTTCTGGAAACATTTGTATAACTTCTTACAGCGCTATATCCCCGGTATTTGGTTATAACAACATATGGCGCTGGCTTTTATCATGAAGGACGACTCCTTCCTGTCTATACAGCTTTGTTTACCTATAGGCTATAGCTTTTTCACTCTGCGGTCATGGTAGTCATACTTCTGCCAAAGCGCAAGTTTCCCAAATTCACATGTTTCAAAAATGTATGTGGTCAAAGCAAATAATCGCTATGCTGTAATATTTTTAAAAACAAATTGATTACTGCTACATTACAGAGCTGGGCTTAGAACTTCAATTTAGTTACGATGGTATTTGAGTTATGCGATGTTATCAACTAGTATTTATATATTGAGCTGAATGCTTGTTACATGCATCCAGTTAGCATTGATTAATACATGATGTAAATGTAGCAGGTTAACGAATAATTCGCAACACTACTTGTCTGGAGTTTTATTCTTGTATTTATCTATGCTATATGTAACGTATATTCACGAATATATTTTCGTGTCAGGAGGCGGACGTTCGAACTATATATTATGCTCTTTCTTGTCATATGAGAGCGTTCTATTCTCCCTAATCGCTTGCGCTGTCAAACTTAATTACTATATCTAGTTACGTGTTGAATGATATATCACATTGCTACATGAACTTAAAATCACACTTTGTATAATTGAGCATTTGAAGAAATCCGAATGATCACTTTGACACTAGTCACACTACAACAATTTGAGTTATGGGGATCGCTTGTCGCGATGTTAAAAATAGGTATGCTACATATGACAGGCTATGATGAGGTCTCACCGTCTCAGTATGCCATATAAACTAGTAATAGTTATTGCAACAACGAGGCCCCGATTATTTGCTATTTTCGTCGATTATTTGTTATGTCGTGAATAGTACGTTCTATTGAAAAATGAAGTTAAGGAATTTTCTTTAGCAGTATAAGTGAGATTATGAAAAACAAGTTGCACGAAAAAATGCGTCGTATAACAGCACCTTAGTCCGATTTCAGTTTAAGTAAAAACATTTCGTGAATAAATGAATAAACAAGGTTTGAATATCAAAATATTTAACATGAGAATAGCCAAGAAAAGCCTTTCACGTCCCTTATGGCCCCTAATGCAAGAAAATCTGAGAATGATGACGTCAAAGATCACGTGAGAGTGTGAGACTGCTATTTAATTTCCTGTAGGCAAGCAAAGTGAAAGTGTATTAAAGACCAAGCTACAAGTCGAGCTACAACTTAAGCTACCAGCCTACCAGTAAAGTTAACGAGAAACCAAGAGGTAATGAGAGTTTTTTTATTATTAACAGACTGAATACCAACTAAGACCTGATTTAATTACCAATCAAAAATACTAAAAGGTTGCTGTACTGTCAAAATAATGAATAGGAAGTCTAACGCCGAGTGAACGACCTTCCCCCTTCGTTAGAGAGTGAAACGTAAATGTCACTTAACGTTTCAATCTCTGACGAAGGACTCACTCTTCCACAGAGACTTCCAAGTCCGTGAAATAGAGTTTTCTAAGGCGGAGAGCTGTGGCATTTCGTTTCTCAGTGCTTCTCAGCAATACAACAGCTCTCCGTAATAAACTAAAACGCCCGGAAGTTCTTTCGCGGACTTAAAGGAGAGAGGAAAAGGACGAAGAGCCTTCACTCAAAACGTTACACCTGCTATTCAGTATTGAAGTAGTACACCAGCATTTTAGTACTTTTAATTCGTATGTGACACTGCCTACGTATAAAAGCTGTAATGTATTATCTTCATGCCTTTTCCCCTGCTAATGTTCACAGGAAGTGACGTCAACGCAGGAACACGGAATTCTTCGCTACTTTATTCAACAGTGAATGTTTAGGAATTGAGTGAATTTTGTCTAAACAGGCTGTTTAAAGTTCAAAGCCAAACTTTCGCTGTATTTCATTGCTGAATCACACCGCAAAATATCGCGTGTACCTGCGTCGACGTCACCTCCTGTGCATGAAAATGAAACAATCCAAAAATCACAAATATGTAAAATCCCCACAGGCTGGATATAGGCACTTTAAGTAAAAACGTTTCGTGCGTGAATAAAATATTTGAATTTCAAAATGTTTAACATGAGAATAGCCTAATGTAAGAAAATCTGAGAATGATGACGTCAAAAATCACGTGAGACTGCTATTTAATTTCCTGTAGGTGATGTAAAGTAAACCATTGTTTGTTTGAAAGAGAACGTGATAAGATCAAGGTACAAGTCGAGCCACAAGTTAAGCTACCAGTAAAGTTAACGAGAAGTCAAGAGGTAAGGAGAGTTTTTTATTCATTAACAGACTGAAGTCCAACTAAGACCTGATTTAAATACCAATCAAAAATACTAAAAGGTTGCTGTACTGTCAAAATAATGAATAGGAAGTCTAACGTTTTGAGTGAACGACCTTCTTCCTTCGTTAGAGAGTGAAACGCATTATGTCACTTTACGTTTCACTCTCTGACGAAGGACTCACTCCTGCGCAGAGACTTCCAAGTACGCGAAAGAGAGTTTTTCAAGAGGGAGAGCTGTTGTATTACGTTCGTCAGCGCAGAGAGGAGAGAGGTCGAAGAGAAGAAGAGAGGAGAAAGGTCGAAGAGAAGGAGAGAGGAGAAAATACGAAGAGCCTTCGCTCAAAACGTTACACCTCCTATTCAGTATTTCAGCAGCACAGCAGTTTGTTTATTATTTTGAGTTAAAATTATGTGAAACGTAATCTTTGCTACACTGTAGCTCGTCTTCATTGAAACCATTTCTGAGTACTAACCACCAGGCAGATGATCTAACTATTTATTGAGGTAGCTGTAGGTTACGATAATTACTATTGTCCATTGACTAGTTGCATACGTAATCCTTGAGTTTCCTAGTCTCGAGTCTCGATATATTTGCAACCAGCTAGTCTTTAACAATGATGGTGGAGATTTAGTTTTACAATAATGATTTTATGATATGGTTACGGGGTGATATTCGCAACGTTCAGATGGCCGCGTGAGTTACGCAAAAAATGTAGAGCGATGGGCGAAGCGTAAACTGTCCAGGTCGCGTTCATAATTTCTTGACCTAAACGAAGTGTTGGTCATCAGACTAATATCGTAATTATACGAGAACTGTGATTGGAATGATTCGATACCGAAAATGAGGTAACCGATGACCAACTTGGGGCAGAAGCTGCACTAACAAAGTGTCTTTGTTTCAAAATACAATACAATAATCTTTATTTAACGATTCCTTAACTCTTTCCTGTCCGGCTGAAAAACATCCAAAATTGAACTACCTCTTTGTTCTATTGATATCTCGGGAAATATCCATAACTGTTGCAAAATCTATACCTTTTCTGAAGCCCAATAAACCGGCTGTTACCAATGCTTTTGAATTTTCCGAACAAGACACATTATGTTAATATAAATTAGCATAATTATCATAAATCAGGTTGAAAAACTTCCATTTTTCTAGAAAATGCCATCTTGCACGCCCGCGTAGCATCATGAAAATTCAAAATGTCACCAATCGCAGAGTTGTTTATGAAATCAAATCAAACTTGGCGTGCGAGTGGATCTCATGTGCCTGGCGCTTGTTGAATTTCAATTTTTAATCTTGCATTACCGTGTGCCGTGTTTTTAGATTGACGACTTCATGGGTCTTCTATGACCCCTTTTGACTGGGCCGCGGACAGGAAAGAGTTAATCAGTATAAATGAGATTATGAAAAAAAGTTGCACGTCGTGCACTTAAAACTGAAATCGGATTAAAAACGTTTCGTGAATAAATGAATAAACAAGGTTTGAATATTAAAATGTTTAACATGAGCATAGCAAAGAAGAGCCTTTCTCGTCCCTTATATGGTCCCTAATCGAAGAAAATTTGAGAATGATGACGTCATGAGACTGCTATTTAATTTCCTGTATTTGAAAGTAGACCATTGTTTGTTTCAAAGTTAAAGTGTAAAGACCAAGCATTGACCGTGGAAAGCTGCAAGTCGAACTACAAGTTAAACTACTATTAAAGTTAACGATTAGCCACGAGGTAAGGAGAGTTTTTTATTCATTAACAGACTGAAGTCCAACAAAGACCTTATTCAAATACCAATCAAAAATACTAAAAGGTTGCTGTACTGTCAAAATAATGAATAGGAAGTCTAAGGTTTTGAATGAATGACCTTCCTCCTTCGTTAGAGAGTGAAATGCATTATGTCACTTTACGTTTCACTCGCTGACGAAGGACTCTCTCCTGCGCATAGACTTCCAAGTCAGCAAAAGAGAGTTTTGTAATACGGAGAGCTGTTGTATTACGTTCCTCTGCGCAGAGAGGAAAAAAGATGAAGAGAGAGAGAGAGATCGAGGAGAAAGGACGAAGAGTCTTCGCTCAAAACGTTATACCTCCTATTCAGTATTTCAGCAGCACAGCAGTTTGTTTATTATTTTGAGTAAAAATTATGTGAGACGTCATCTTTGCTACTGAAGTTCGTCTTCATTTAGACCATTTGTGAGTCCCTGAGAATCGAACCCAGATGATCTAACTATTTATTGAGCTATCTATAGGTTACGATAATAGTACTATTGTCCCATTGACTTGTTGCATACGTAATCGTTGAGTTTCCTAGTCTCGAATCTCGATATATTTGCAACTAGCTAGTCTTTAACATGTTTAAAATGATGGTGGAGATTTAGTTTTACAGTAATGATTATATGATGCGGTTACGTGGTGATATTCACAACGTTCAGATGGCTCGTGAGTTTCGCAAAAAATGTAAAGCGATGGGCGAAGCGTAAACTGTCCAGGTCGCGTTCATAATTTCTTGACCTAAACGGGGTGTTCATGGTCATCAGACTAATTTCGTAAATTATACATGAACTGTGATTGGAAAGATTCGATACCGAAAATGATGTAACGGATGACCAACTGGGGCGAAGTGCGGAAGTTGAACTTACAAAGTGTCTTTGTTAAAAGAATCCTAAAACTGATGCAGAACTTGCAAACGAATTAGATGAAGAGAAAACTGCGATTATCAAAATAATGATGACCATCAAGGACGTGCAACAAGCGATCGAAAAGAAATTTTTTGGCACTTCTGGAGAAACTGAAGAAGACATTCCAGCCGATAAGGCTCATGAGTTTCCAGATGATACGAAGTTTCCCTATATTTAGGAGATTGTTCAAAATACAATACAATAATCTTTATTTAACGCGAACAAATACACTTAGCTGCACTCAGTTAATTTCCATATCTTACCACAATAGAAATAATATAAAATTAAAATAATCCTGTAATAAAATATGTCGAGAAATCGTAATCCTAATATAACTTTTATGTACTAAAATTATAACCATATATATATATAAGTAGAAATGATATCAATATCGATATCAATGTCAACAATGCACTTAGCTCTCTGCCAACCTCACTGTGTCCAGAAGGGGTTCCATATAATTTGGCTGCTTGATACAAGTATTGGCATACTTGAGCCCGGACGTGCTGGTATTAACCTTCGAGAGTTTCAAAATATATTTCTCACTGCACATATGCTTTGTCTGTATTATTTATCAACTTAATATAAAGATTTCAAACGATTTTCGTAACTCTTTAATGTCTCAGAGTAGTTATCTCCAGTTTTTTAAATGGTTCCTAATACTGAGTAGGGGTCAATCCCTCTGCTCTCTCTCTCATGCTATTTCGAATTTTTTCAGCGGTTATAAACTTTATTTTAACGGTAGCCTCATGGTCGTCTAAAACTTGATTATAAAGTTTTTCCCAACATCAATAGACATTATCAGTCTCGTCAAATACATTCTGCTAAGATCATCAAGAAAAGTTTCTTGGTCGAAGTTTTTCAACGAGCGTTTCACGTTACTTCGAATGGACGTCGAGTCCACTAGTCGCTTACAAAAACACAGATAAAACACATGTAGTGTAGGTGCGGTCGATGTTCGGATACTCTAGGATGAAACCAAGTGTTACATTCAGCGGACAAATAATGGCGTCTTAGTTTGTTTGACATTCTTACAGCACTCTCCCCAAGGAGACTTAAGATTAGGCTTTCTGTAGGGACCAAGGGTTTGAGGAAACATTACTGCATGCAGGCTAAGATATTCCTTTCCAGATTAAAGGTACTAATACCGTTGGGAGTACATAAAACTTTGCCAGTGAACAATCATTTTGCTCCGTGCCTTCCTCCTCTCTGAAACACGAATTTATTTTGGAGCGAAGCCCCTTCGTCAGAGAGTGAAATGTGAAGGGCCTTCACTCGATACGTCGTTAGACCTCCTACACATTATTTCGGCAGTACACCAACGTTTTATAATATTATATTAGCATTTTTACACTACATTCCTAATTTTAGGATATTTGATGTACTTATTGGCCAGTACGGTAGTTATAAGCGGCAGCGTGGTCCTACAAAAGGTTGCGCTAACTGTAGCGTCAAATTTGTTGATTTTTATAATTGCGTTGTTTTGACGTTCTCTCTGCTTTTCAGACTCATTTCGTCTAATCATTCCGGCATAATATCGTGTTATTGCCGTATTACACTTCTTTGTTATTTGTCTTCGTCATAAGAGCCACTTCAGTCAGTTGTCTTCACTTCAGCGAGTTCGTTGCGTGTACGTTTCAAAATGTCTCAAAATTATTGTCTTCAGTAGTGTAGGGAAAAACTTTATCGTCTGAAGACATCTTTTCCAATGTTTCCGAAAGATAAAGCTTTAAAGGACGTGTTCGAACTATTTGAACGGAAGGGATGTTAGTAAACACTTCAACATCACAGAGCAGTCTCTGGGAACAAGTTGAGTTCTGTGTTTATGTCGTGCCCACATAAGTGTCTGCATCCTGGCTACGTCACTCTATAACCTACAGTGTTGTAGTCTAGAAACTGACATTTCAAAAGAGAACACGGGATAATTTTAAGGATCTCAAGCAGTTTTGTCTAAAACCAAAATATTTCCTTATCCGAACGGAACGCAGTTGAGAGAGAAGTTCTAAAATACGTCGTGTAACAGCACCTTAATCCGATTTCATGAATAAATGAACAAAAATAGTTTGAATTTCAAGATGGGAAGATGGGCCTTTCTCGTCCTTATCGCCCCTAATGAAAGAAAATATGAGAATGATGACATAAAAGATCATGTGATGAATAGCATTAAATTTCCTGTAGGTGATGCAAAGTAGACCATTGTTTGTTTGAAAGTGAAGAAGTCAAGCAGACGAAGTAAGGAGAAGGCGCGCGATTGGTAAGGAAAGCTTTGTATTCATTAACAGACTCTGAAGTCCAACTAAGAGCTGATTCAAATAGCAAAAGTATTAAAAGGTTGCTGTACTGTCAAAATAGTGAATATGAACTAGGAAGTCTAAAGTTTCGAGTGAACGACCTTCCTCCTTCGTTAGAGAGTGAAACTGACATTATATCACTTTACGTTTCACTCTCTGACGAAGGACTCTCTCCTGCGAAGAGACTTCAAGTCCGCGAAAGAGAGTTTTGCAAGACGGAGAGCTGTTGCATTACATGATTCCTCTGCGCAGAGAGGACAAGGAGCCTTCGCCCAAAACGTTACACCGCATGCTATTCATCATTTCAGCAGCACAGCAGTTTGTTTGTTATGTTGAATTAAAATTATGTGTACTTTGAGTAAAATTATGTAATCTTTGCTACTGAAGTTCGTCTTCATTCGGACCATTTCTGAGTTCCAGCTGGGAATCGAACCTGCAACCTTCTCACTACCAGGGGGATAACCATCTAATTATTTATCGAGGTATAGCTGTACGTAGCGATAATTACTATTGACTCGTGGCCTACATATTGTTTTACCAAGTCATGTAGACGTAGCAAGGAGAAGTCAAGAACTAAGGAGAGCTTTGTGTTCATTAAAGTGCATATAACGTCTGTGGGAATTTAACATATATGTAATCTATCGATTCTCCTGAGAAAAATTGTAATATATCTTGTCAGCTGAAAATTTCATCTTCATTGACTTTTTTGCTGTTAAAGTTGACGGAAATGACGTCATAGCGGGAATCTGTAAAGAGGTTTTCATATAGACAGATGCCCGCTATGACATCATTTCCGTCAACTTTAACAGCAAAAAAGTCTATGAAGATGAAATTTTCTGCTGACAAGATATATTACAATTTATCTCAGGAGAATCCATAGATTACAAATATGTTAAATCCCCCATAGACGTTATATGCACTTTAACAGAATAAGTCCAACTAAGAGATGATTCAAATACCAATCAAAAATATTAAAAGGTTGCTGTACAGTATGCCATATAAACTAGTAATATAATTATTTCAACTACGAGGCCCCGATTATTTGTTATCTTCGCCGATTATTTGTTATCGTGTCGCAAATAGTACGTTCTATTGAAAGTATACAAATGGAGTTAAGGAGTTTTCTTTAGCAGTATAAATGAGATTATAATAAAAAAGGTCACGAAAAAATGCGTCGTATAACAGCACCTTAATCCGATTTCAGTTTTAAGTAAAAACGTTTCGTGAATAAATGAATAAAGAAGGTTTGAGTATCAAAATTGTTAACATGACAATAGTCAAGAAAAGCCTTTCACGTCCTTATGGCCCGTAATCGAAGAAAATCTGAGAATGATGACGTCAATGATCACGTGAGACTGCTATTTAATTTCCTGTAGGTGATGTAAAGTAAATCATTGTTTGTTTGAAAGAGAAAGTGTAAAGACCAAGCTACAAGTCGAGCTACAAGTTAAGCTACCAGTAAAGTTAACGATAAGTCAAGAGGTAAGGAGTTTTTTATTCATTAACAGACTAAAGACCAACTAAGACCTGATTCAAATATCAATCAAAAATACTAAAAGGTTGCTTTACCAACAAAATAGTGAATAGGAAGTCTAACGTTTCGAGTGAACGACCTTCTTCCTTCGTTAGAGAGTGAAACGTGAATGTAAATGTCACTTAACGTTTCACTCTCTGACGAAGGACTAACTCGTCCACAGAGACTTCCAAGCCCGTGAAAGAGAGTTTTCTAAGGCGGAGAGCTGTGGCATTACGTTTCTTAGTGCTTCTCCGCAATACAACAGCTCTCTGCAATAAACTAAAACGTCAGGAGAACGTCCTTTCGCGGCCTTGAAGGAGAGAGGAAAAACGACGAATAGCCTTCGCTCAAAACGTTACACCTTCTATTCAGTATTGAAGTAGTACACCAGTATTTTAGCACTTTTCGTATGCGACACTGCCTACGTATAAAAGCTGCAATGTATTATCTTCATGCCTTTCCCCCTGCTAAAGTTCACAGGAAGTGACGTCAACGCAGAAACACGGAATACTTTGCTACTTTATTCAACAGTGAATGTTTAGGAATTGAGTGAATTTTGTCTAAACAGGCTGTTTAAAGTTCAAAGCCAAACTTTCGCTGTATTTCATTGCTGAATCACACCGCAAAATATCGCGTCTACCTGCGTTGACGTCACTTCCTGTGAACTTTAGCGGGGGAAAAGGGCGTGAAGATGAAATTTTCGAAAAAACAAGATATATTACAATTTTTCTCAGATGAATCTAAAGATAACAAACATGTAAAATCCCCATAGGCTGGATATAAGCACGTTTCGTATATGAATAAAAATTATTTGAATCTCAAAATGTTTAACATGAGAATAGCCTAATGTAAGAAAATCTGAGAATGATGACGTCAAAAATCATGTGAGACTGCTATTTAATTTCCTGTAGGTGATGCAAAGTAAACCATTGTTTGTTTGAAAGAGAACGTGATAAGATCAAGGTACAAGTCGAGCTACAAGTTAAACTACGAGTAAAGTTAACGAGAAGCCAAGAGGTAAGGAGAGTTTTTTAGGTTAACGAATAATACGCAACACTACTATGGTATTTCAGTTATGCGATGTTGTCAACTAGTATTTATATATTGAACTGAATGCTTGTTACATGCATCCAGTTAGCATTGATAAATGTATGATGTAAATGTAGCAGGTTAACGAATAATACGCAACACTACTTATCGGGAGTTTTATTCTTTTATTTATCTATGCTATATGTAACGTATATTCATGAATATATTTTCGTGTCAGGAGGCGGACGTTCGAACTATGCTCCTTCTTGTCATATGAGGCCCCGTCCACACGTAGGGATAAATTTGAAAACGCAAAAATATTGTTGCGGATACGCCTTCCGTCCACACGTATCCGGCGTTTTCGCCCACCGAAAACGCAAAAATGTGAAAACGGTCTCCAGAGTGGAAGAATTTGAAAACGCCGGCAATCTGCATACGTGTAGACGCCAAAGCCGGAACTTTTTGAAAACGATGACGTAACAGTTTCGAATCCAGTCCACCCACGCGTACCGGACCGGCCATGGTAAACCAATTTAAAATGGCGAACAAACAAGCTGTTTAAATTCTATCGCTATTAATGGGGCTTATTTCAAGCCTTGTAGCTTATGTTCAGCTGAATATTGCGAGTCTAAATTTTCAAGCTGATTATGCGTGGAAGCGAAGAAACATCAGGATTCTTTCATTGCCGGCCGCGAAAAATGTAACCGTTTAAAACGCCTAAACAGAAGGCGTCAAGCACGACCTCGACGATTCTGGATCAGACCAGGACGAACAAGTGCTTGGTGGGCCAGTTTCGTCAACCAAGTAGTTATCCCCAAGCTGCTCAGCCAATGATTGTTTATCAAGAAAGACCACGCACGTGAAGTTGCTGGAGGTGTACCGCGGGCTCATGTTGTATTCAAAAGAGCATGTTCAGTGAGCGATTTCAGCGTTTTCGAATAGTTTTCGCGTTTTCGAATCGTTTTCGCGTTTTCGAATCGTTTTCGCGTTTACGTGTGGACGCCAAAAACGATTTAGAAACGATTACGTGTGGACGCGGATTTTTCTGAAAACGGAAATTTTTTTAGCGTTTTCAAATTTATCCGGCTACGTGTGGACGAAGCCTGAGAGCGCTCTATTCCCCCTAATCGCTTGCGCTAAAACTTGATTGCTATATCCAGTTATACGCGTTGAATGATGTATTATCAAGTTGCTAAACAAACTTTAATTCACAGTTTGTATAATTGAGAATTTGAACAAACCCGAATGATCACTTTGACACAACAACTATTTGTGTTGATGATCGCTTATCGCGTTGTTAAAAATAGGTACGCTTACATATGAGAGGCTATGATGAGGTCTCAGTATGCCATATAAACTAGTGCAACAAAAGTCCCCGATTATTTGTTATCTTCGCCGATTATTTGTTATCGTGTCGTAAATAGTACGTTCTATTGAAAGTACAAACGGAAAGTATTATTATATTCTATTGAAAATACAAATGATAAGAAAGGGGAACGAAAAAATGCGTCGTATAACAGCACCTTGGTTTTAACTAAAAATGTTTCGTGAATAAATGAATAAAAAACGTTTCAATTTCAAAATTTTTAACATGACAATAGTCAAGAAAAGCATTTCACGTCCTTATGGCCCGTAATCGAAGAAAATCTGAGAATGATGACGTCAATGATCACGTGAGACTGATATTAAATTTCCTGTAGGTGATGTAAAGTTTGTTTGTTTGAAAGAGAAAGTGATAAGATCAAGGTACAAGTCGAGCTACAAGTTAAGCTAACTTGAAGCCTAGTAAAAGTTAACGAGAAGCCAAGAGGTAAGGAGAGTTTTTTTATTTATTAACAGACTGAAGACCAAATAAGATCTCATTCAAATACCAATTAAAAATAGTAAAAGGTTGCTTTACTGTCAAAATAATGAATAGGAAGTCTAACGTTTCGAGTGAACGCCCTTCCTCCTTCGTTAGAGAGTGAAACGCATTATGTCACTTTACGTTTCACTCTCTGATGAAGGACTCTCTCCTGCGCAGAGACTTCCAAGTCCGCGAAAGAGAGTTTTGCAAGACGGAGAGCTATTGTATTACGTTCGTCAGCGCAGAGAGGAGAGAGGTCGAAGAGAAGAAGAGAGGAGAAAGGACGAAGAGGAGAGAGGACGAAGAGGAGAGAGGACGAAGAGGAGAGAGGACGAAGAGGAGAGAGGACGAAGAGGAGAGAGGACGAAGAGGAGAGAGGACGAAGAGGAGAGAGGACGAAGAGGAGAGAGGAGAGAGGAGAAAGGACGAAGAGGAGAGAGGAGAAAGGACGAAGAGGAGAGAGGAGAAAGGACGAAGAGGAGAGAGGAGAAAGGACGAAGAGGAGAAAGGAGAAAGGACGAAGAGGAGAGAGGACGAAGAGGAGAGAGGAGAAAGGACGAAGAGGAGAGAGGAGAAAGGACGAAGAGGAGAGAGGAGAAAGGACGAAGAGGAGAGAGGAGAAAGGACGAAGAGGAGAGAGGAGAAAGGACGAAGAGGAGAGAGGAGAAAGGACGAAGAGGAGAAAGGACGAAGAGGAGAGAGGACGAAGAGGAGAGAGGACGAAGAGGAGAGAGGACGAAGAGGAGAGAGGACGAAGAGGAGAGAGGAGAGAGGAGAAAGGACGAAGAGGAGAGAGGAGAAAGGACGAAGAGGAGAGAGGAGAAAGGACGAAGAGGAGAGAGGAGAAAGGACGAAGAGGAGAAAGGACGAAGAGGAGAGAGGACGAAGAGGAGAGAGGAGAAAGGACGAAGTTGAAAACGTTACACCTCCTATTCAGTATTTCAGCAGCACAGCAGTTTGTTTATTATTTTGATTTAAATTTTGTGCAACGTACTCTTTGCTTCACTGAAGCTCGTCTTCATTGAAACCATTTCTGAGTACTAACAACCAGGCAGATGATCTAACTATTTATTGAGGTAGCTGTAGGTTACGATAATTACTATTGTCCATTGACTAGTTGCATACGTAATCCTTGAGTTTCCTAGTCTCGAATCTCGATATATTTGCAATATATATAGCTTAACATTAGGCTTTCTGTAGGGACCAGGGTTTGAGGAAACATTACTGCATACAGTATAAGATATTCCTGAAAAAATATTGAAACACGAATTTATTTTCGAGCGAAGCCCTTTCGCGTCAGAGAGTGAAATGTGAAGGTACTAATACCGTTGGAAGTACATAAAACTTTGCCAGAGAACAATCATTTTGCTCCGTGCCTTCACTCTCCCTGAAACACGAATTTATTTTGGAGCGAAGCCCCTTCGTCAGAGAGTGAAATGTGAAGTACCTTCACTCAATACGTCGTTAGACATCCTACACATTATTTCTGCAGTACACCAACGTTTTATAATATTATATTAGCATTTTTACTCTACATTCCTAATTTTAGGATATTTGATGTACTTATTGGCCAGTACGGTAGTTATAAGCGGCAGTGTGGTCCTGCAAAAGGTTGCGCTAACTGTAGTGTCAAATTTGTTGATTTTTATAATTGCGTTGTTTTGACGTTCTCTCTGCTTTTCAGACTCATTTCGTCTAATCATTCCGGCATAATATCGTGTTATTGCCATATTACACTTCTTTGTTTATTTTGTCTTGTTCATAAGAGCCACTTCAGAAGATTTCAAAGAGGAAAACATAGCGAGTTCGTTGCGTCAGTACGTTTCAAAATATCTCAAAATTATTGTCTTCAGTAGTGTAGGGAAAAATTTATCGTCTGAAGACATCTTTTCTAATGTTTCCGAAAGATAAAGAGTTAAAGGACGTGTTCGAACCATTTGAACGGAAGGGATGTTAGTAAACACTTCAACATCACAGAGCAGTTTCTGGGAACAAGTTGAGTTCTGTGTTTATGTCGTGCCCACACAAGTGTCTGCATCATGGCTACACCACTCTATAACCTACACTCTTGTAGTCTAGAAACTGACATTTCAAAAGAGAACACAGGGTGATTTTTGGGGAACGATGCATTTTTTAATTTGAGGTCCTCAAGCAGTTTTGTCTAAAACCAAAATCTTTACATATCCTAACGCAAGGCAGTTGAAAGACAAGTTTTAAAATATGTCGTGTAACAGCACCATAATCCGATTTCATGAATAAATTAATAAAAATAGTTTGAATTTCAATAAAAATATCCACGATGAGCCTTTCTCGTCCCTGTGGCCCCTAATGAAAGAAAATCTGAGAATGATCACTGAAGAATACTATTAAATTTCGTAGGTGACACAAAGTACACCATTGTTTGTTTGAAATTGACGAAGTCAAGTAGACGAAGCAAGGAGAAGGCGAGAGGTAAGGAGAGCTTTGTCCAACTAAGAGCTGATTCAAATACCAATCAAAAATATTAAAAGGTTGCTGTACTGTCAAAATAATGATTAAATATGAAAAAATAATGATGAAAAAGCACTGAGCACGATGAGAAAACTACAACACGTACACAAAATAATCACCCCCCATTTGATTAAAATAGTAGTCAGTATAGTTTGAAAAGAACATAATACAATGATGTATGTACCAAGCCATCACTCTGCACTAAGTAACACGTAACATGCTGTTAACAAACTATACATGGACGATCATCAAGCTCGTATCAGAGAAATGATGTATGTACCAAGCCATCACTCTGCACTAACTACCACGTAACATGCTGCTAACAAACGATACATGGACGATCATCAAGCTCGTATCATCAGAGAAATGATGTATGTACCAAGCCATCACTCTGCACTAAGTATACCCTGGGTACGAGGTTAGGCAAAGCAGTCTATAGAAACAACTTTTACTTTTTTCACTTCTATAATCTCAAAACTAAACACGATTTTACGCGAAGATATATATGTGAACCAGTTTTCAGTGCATTTGTTAAGGAATTATGACTACTGGGGCAAAGGGGGCCCTTTTCCTTATGCAATTTATTGATATTGGGTAGATTAAGTAGATTAAGTAGATTAATCGGCCAATTTAAAATAATCGGTAATCGGCAGATTATTGCATAATAATCGGTGCATTAACTTTTCGCAAACGACGTGCTGTGAGTCCGTAAATTCATAAGCATGAACACACTAGTCTTTATTTGAAATGCGACTGCCCAGCTCGTCCGAATCATAAAGGTGACATGTCAATTTTTGTCAGACTGGATGATTCAGTCGTCGTATGACATGTTGTCACCGCCCTCAGACGTAATGCCTGCCCAGCGGGAGAGGGTCTGAGGACGAGAATGTGTCTTTCCAGAAGACAGGGATTTGACAACTTCCAGGCAGCTGAAAGCCTGATACCTTTATTAATGACGAAAAGGGCCCAGTCTACTGGGGCAAAAAACAAAAATTTTGCTTCACTACTGGGACAAGCAAAGGGCCTACTGGGGTAAATGCCACAGTAGTTATAACATTAAAAAATGCCATGCCAGTTTTGTTATAGTGTTAGTTTTAGTTTTGCATTTTAACTACATTTGAAATGCATACAACTGCTAGACAACCATTGTACTGTGTTTAATTAACTACGCGACAAGGTCATGATAATTGGTTGGATAATATCCAGCGTTTCTGATCAATTTGCATCAAAAAAGCCTTTCAACTTCTTCATATACTTTGTTCAACAATGACACTCCATTGTGGTTACTAACTTTAATTAAACTGAGCGATTCAAACAAAACACGAATTGTTTCGAATTGTTTATTGTCGTTGATACTTGGGGAGGGAAATTCGCGATACGTAGCATCTCCAACGAGCCGATAGAAGATTTCCAAAATAATGATGACCATCAAGGACGTGAAACAAGCGATCGAAGAGAAAATTATGACTGCCAGAGAAACTGAAGAAGACGACGACTTAGCATGGGGCGAAGAGATCGAAAATAAAGTCGCTAAAGATGGTGTTAAGATGAGTCAAGTAAAGCAATTAAGATCTGACAATGGTTTTGATGAAAGTGTATGAGCAGCAGCTAGAAAGGAAAATATATCAGATACAGCAAAGAAGTACAATTCTGCCAAACAACTAAAACACGTGCAGATCGCACGGCTCAATGGATCGTATCATATTGACTCCGAGATTCAAGATTCCTTGAAGTTTTCTTATCTTAATTAGGAGTCCGTTGTATCCCAAATACGAACCACTACTTGAGGACTACATGCAAGAGCATTGTCGAACTAAGATTACCTTGAACGATTTATCTGGCATACGAGGAGATCTGCATGGTGGGAACTGGACATAAATGGAAGAAGTGGACGTTTACCTAACTGGTTCCATGCCCTATTCGAGTGCACAGCTGAAAGAAACTCGGTCGAAACGAAATCGCGAGAGAAGCAACCTAAATTTGCGCCCAAATACAATGCGTGGGTGGATCTACAAAAGACTTTCAAATCCGACACGTTGAACCCAAGCATCGTAAACACGTGGGCGAAGAGATCGAATGTAAAGTGTCGGAAGATCGTGAGTCAACTAAACCAACAAATCCGTCAGCGTTTGACATCCAACAAGGGTTTTGAAGAAAGTGTACGCGGCAACGACGAAAGAAACAACAGCTTGAAAGAAGAATCAGTTCCAGTAATAAAGAACAATTCTGCCAATCTAGTAAAACTCATGATCGCACAGTTCAATGGATCGTATCGATTTCAACAATAATAATATATCACCAATTACGTAGTAATAATCGAAATTTTTACTTATCTAAGCCCAGCACAAATTTCCTTAAAAATTGATTTTCTAATCGAGGAGTTTGTCCTGGAATGGTTTAACTGCAAATGTTATAAGTTATAAATGCATTAGTTATAAATATGTTACTTTTAGATTTGTGAACACGGCCCTTTGAAAATCAGGAAACTATTACTCTACCGTGTGTGTGTAAATAAGTTTTAATAATAATAATAATAATATCCTGTCACTATGGTGTATCACAAATTCCGTGTTTGTTAATAAAGTCGTCAAGAACTCGAAGCGAAAACGCTAGTACAATATGTATACCATATTAGTCGTATTTCTTGGGTTGTGATGAGAGCAAGTATTACACAGAAGCACATTGCGAACTTTTACAGAACAAAGCGAGATTTGTTCTAGCTTCATAAATTGATACCTATATCAAAGTAGTGAAAGTACAAAATCTAAAATATAATAAAAACATTGGTGTTCTCCTCCTCTTCGTTTCATCCAGCACCATTCTGTATCGTTTCGTCTTTGAGAGAGGAATAAATAATGGTGATTCAAGGCTTGACTGGCCCATATTTTAAGAATATCGCTGCAGATGATTATTATAAGTACTATGTTATTAGTTTTCAGTAAAAAACGTTTCATGAATAAATGAATAAAAAAGCTTGCAAATAGTTTCACATGAGAATAATCAAGATTAGCCTTTCTCGTTCCCATGCCCCCAAAGAAAATCTGAGAATGACACGTCAAAATCACGTGAAGACTGCTATTAAATATGCGAGAGTGATGCAAAGTAAACCATTGCTTGTTTGACGTGAAAGTATTAAGACCAAGAGAACAACTCTTCATGATGGTAACCTTATGTGAATAGCAAGGAGAAGACAAGAGGTAAGGCGAGCTTTGTATTAATTAACAGACAGAAGCCCAAGTTAGACCTGATTTAATTACCAATCAAAAATACTAAAAGAGGTTGCTGTACTATCAAAATAGTGAATAGGAAGTCTAACGTCGAGTGAACGCCCTAATTCTGCCTTCATTAGAGAGTGAAAGGCATTATGTCACTTTACATTTCACTCTCTGACGAAGGACTCTCTCCTTCGTAGAGACTTCCAAGTCCACGAAAGAGAGCCTCAGCGCTTCTCCACTTTCTATTTCGCGGCCTTGAAGGAGAGAGGAGAAAGGACGAAGAGCCTTCGCTCAAAACGTTACACCTCCTATTCAGTATTTCAGCAGTACACCAGCCTTTTAGTACTTTTAATTCATATTTTACACTGCCTACCCAACTCACGACTTCTATATCATTATTTTATTCAAATACCGACATTTCATCATGTTGTTATCGTGTTTATTTATTATGTTGAGTGAAAATTATGTGAGACGTAGCCTTGCTGCTGAAGTGCGTCTTCATTCAGACCATTTCTGAGTCCCTGAGAATTCAACTCGCAACCTTCTGACCACAAAGAAGATATTCTAACCATTGAGCTATCTGTAGGTTACCATAATTACTATTGACTCGTAACATACGCATTCCTTGAGTTCCTGATCTTGAATCCCGATATATGTGTTATTAAAATGATGGTACGAGTATGATTTATTTAGAGTCACGCAGAATAAGGTTGCTCATGTTTTAAGCGCTCGACAATTCAGTTTATCACTATTAGTTGAACGGAAAACCCAACTGAAAGGGAATACATGCAATCATGATTATATGGTGCGGTTACGGGGTGCGAACACACAACGTTCAGATCGTTCACGAGTTTCGCTAACCATGTTGAGAAATGTAAGGGCGAAACGTAAACTGTTCAGGTAGCGTTCATAATTTATTGACTGAAGCTAAAAGGGGTGTTGAAGTTCGTAAGACTAATTTCGTAATTCTACGTGAACTGGAATGCATGACGTGTAGGACGAAGAGTTTAGAGTTATCCGATACCGTTATGTTGGATTAAAGATTGGAATGTTCCATACCGAAAGTCAAGAGTGAGAAGTGACTGTGTGATGGTAACTGTATGGTGACAATACTTCTTTGTGAGAAAGACGAGACGACGTGTGTGATTTTAAAGTGAAATAAAAGATTCAAAACTAAATTGTGACTTGTTGTTGATACTTGGGGAGGGAAATTCGCAACACGCGGCATCTTCAACGGGATACAAGTACTGCCGTGATTTCGACTAGTTCGACCTAGAGACAAAGAGACCTCACGAGAATGAAGTAACGGATGACCAACCTTGAGCGGAAGCTGTGATCACTATAACTAAGTGTTATTCTTAAAACATATCCTTAAACTTACGCTGAACTTGCAAACGAAGATGAAGACGACAGAAGACTTCGAGTTCGAAAATAATGATGACGATCACGGACGTGAAACAAGCGATCGACTGCATGAGACGCTGAAGACGACGTCTCAGCATGGGGCGAAGAGATCGAAAAAAGACGCGAAAGATGATGTTAATTAGGTAAATCAACTTAATGAAGAAATTCAGCGCTTGAGATTTGACAACGAATTAGAAGAAAGTCATGTGTGGCAACGGCAACTGAGACATTAGCTAGAAAGAAGATAACATGCAGCAAAAAAGTACAATTCTGCTAAGCTACGAAAACTCGCGATCGCACGGCTCAATAGGTCGTATCATATAATTGACTCCGAGTTTCCATATTTAGTGAAGATTTCCTAATTTAAGGAGCTTGTTGAATCCCAAATACGAACATACATTGACGGATTACTCTTGAGGACTAGATGCGATCAAGTCGTATTCTACTCGACAGAAAGAAATTCGGTCGTAACGAAATTGCGAAACGAAAGCAACCTGAACTTGCGCCCATATACAATACAATACGTGGGTGGATCTATAAAACATTTTCAAATCCGACCACGTCTAACACAAAATCGTAAACGCGTGGGCGAAGTGATCGAATGTAAAGGGTCGGAAGATCGCGAGTCAACTAAACCAAAAAATCCGTCAGCGTTTGACATCCAACAAGGGTTTTGAAGAAAGTGTACGCGGCAACGACGACAGAAACAGCAGCTTCAAAGAAGAATCAGTTCTAATAATAAAGAACAATTCTGCCAAGCTAGCAAAACTCATGATCGCATGGTTCAATGGATAGTATCGATTTCAACAATAATAATATATCATCAATTACGTAGCAATAATCGAAATCTTTACTTATCTAAGACCAGCACAAACGTCCTTAAATATAGCTTTTCGTAATGAGGAACTTTGTCCTGGAATAGTTTAACTGCAAATGTTATCGATCAGGTCATAAAGGGAAATATTAATATTTCACTGAGTTCTTTTGAAAGTGTTTCATAAAACTTGTTATAGTCAATAGTTGTACTAACAATAATTTCCTTTACCAGTTGCGAAAAATACAACTTCAAGGCTTCCGGTTGGAATTGAACCCGTGACCCTGTGCTCTGACCACTGAGCTACGGAGGCCGTTGCCAAGAGCCTATAGTCACAAATTCTGTATATATGGGAAGGTATAAGATTCTGGGTATATTGCAAGTAATATTTGGCATTTCACTCGATTAAACTACATGTTCTAAGGATTTCTAAGGAAAATTTATAAATATATAATTGCTGCCTCCCTTCGTGCTCAGTCTCTTTGCCGAGCTATGTATAGCTGACGAATATTTCGATTTGTTCGAGCTTGATGGTATTTGTCACATTGAATTTTGACATAAACGCGCCATATGATTACCGTATGTTGTTTTAATATTACAAAGGCTAAGATATATGATCGCCTTTATACGTAGTTTATATTATACATTCTATTTGATCCTCCATGTTATAGAAAATTTCTAGCATCATTCTGGCTGCCCCTGTGTCAGTCGCGAGGCAGCATTGCACTTCTGATAAGAATTCCTAGTATATATAGCTGTACATGGTAGGCCCAAATCTCGCACGCATGATTGGCTGAGACCAACCGGTAAGTTCCGAGTACGCCTTTTGCATGGAGAAAAACGGCATAAACATGGCCGATTAATTTTTAAGTACAACGTTTGCATAACATCATAGGCACATATATTATGTACTTTGACTAGGTAATTCCATATCTGTTTAATTTTCAGAATTGAAAATGGTTAAATATTGACCGAGATAACGTTCAAAATAATACATGACGAAGCACATAATAGGCTTTTACGAAGGATATGCATGTTCTCATAATATAATAGACACAATATGTTATGTATTTCGACTTGGTAATTCCAAATCTGTTTTCAGAATTGAGGTCTGAGGACCACGGATGGTGAAAATCCCACAGGGGATGTTAGGATGAAACTCTGGAGGGGGGGGGGGGGGGGGGTTGGTAGAAAAGGCGACCAAGAATTGGGTACTGTATAATGTATAATACGAATACGATATGCCATCGAAGCTTTCACGGATTATTGTGCATTCGTATTTCTAGTTAGATATGTATTAGATATAAATGTATTAGTTACCTCTGTCAGGAGGTTATGTTTTCAGTAAAACAAGAGGTGGTGAACATCACGGTCTCCTTCTTCATTTCTCATCCCAAATGATTCTCACCACAGTCCCCAACAAAATTTAGTCTGCCAAAGAAAATCAGAAATGATGAGTCATGCAACAAATCTAGCCAGGCAAAGCTGAGTGTCGAGTCTATATATAGTTAGTACACCATATAGTGGTTTTTACAATCCGGGCCGATAGTTGAAAAATAGCCGGCCGGATATTTTCGTAAAGTCTCAGTACTTCTTTTCAGGTAGAATAGTTTGAACTGCCATATATGTTTCTGGGCTATAACCTGCATTGTGACCAAAATTTGATTCGATGCATTGAAAATTACCAATCCAATACCAATAACAATGTATAACTACAGCCTCAAGTAGTACTGTAAAGGTAGTTTGAAAGTATAAATAGTATTAAACTATGAAAATGAAATGATTAATTGCACTTGGTCTAATGGTCTCTAAACATGCATGTAAAAGATTAATATATATAAGAAATTATAATTTATTAAGCTTCGTATGAAATAAATTAATAGGTCTTATAAACGATACATGGACAATCATCAAGCTCATATCTTATTCAGATTCCCATACTAGAATCGAACCTGTAACCTTCTTATTGCTGGTGAGATGCTCTGGTCAGATGGAGAGCCAGGTTACAATGATGTACTGGTTTAATTGATATTAATGTACTGCCTATGCAGCAGTCACTTTATTGTTACTAAATTTCATTACTGAACTTATTATTTTTCAAGTTGATATCTTGTCTGTTTAAGGGGTGATTACATGGACCGGGCTGGCTCGTTTAAACGGGCTAGCCCGGTAAGCCGGGATGAGTTTTAAATTGCTATTACATGGAGCGGGCTGGCCCGGTAAGCCAGGATAAGTTTTGAGTTGAAGTCGACGATTACAGCCCAAAATTCACAATTATCAAATAATATATTGACAAATATCGCTTCATATTTATAAAATATCACGTTACCTTTTCCGCAGTTTTGCACTGTTGTTATGTCGATGGAATTATTTGTAAGTATTGTCAATAAAAACAAGTGTTCACTGTCGTAGCTTACTTGCGAATGCCTCTTAACAGAAAATAAGCCGTGAGGCCCGTGATAAAAACCACGAAACACAAAAACAATGTTTTGATCTAATTTAGTCTTATTTGATCACATCGTCAAATAAACAAACGAGTATCGGCATACATCAAACAGTTTTCAGCCCGCTTTACCGAGATGAAACGATTACATGAGCAATTTCATCCCAGTTAACCGGGCTAGCCTGGGTTGCGACAACCGCGATCCCGGCAAACCGGGCTAGCCCGCTTGCCATGTAATCGAAATGTTGAAAAAATATGCGATTTATATAAGACGCGGGCTAGAACCCAGTTAACCGAGCTAGCCCAGTTAACCGGGCCAGCCCGGCCCATGTAACCACCCCCTAAGAAGATACAGGTAGTTAACCATAACCAACAACACTGCATGGAACAGTAAACAAGCTCAATTATATTGCTGTTTTGTTGTATTGATGTCTATTTTTATTATATTTGAACTAACACAACCTTGGAAAACTGTCAAAAAAACAAATTATCTGGTATCTGGCCGGATAGTAGAAAATATCAAGCCAGATACCAGATAGTGAGATTATCCACTATCCGGCCGGATACTAAATCCGGTGCACCCCTAAATAGAATAATATTAACTTCTACAGGAGATTCTGCAGGAGTTTTTGATTTTCACCATAATTAACACAGTGTGCTTATAAATATTTACATCACAAACCACAAGGCACTTTCAATCAGTGAAGCTATCACCTGATTTGTTGACTGATCAATCTATTTCTGAGAGCCTTCGCCACCACGCGAAGCAATTGTGCAATGGCCCTGAATTACAATAGTTATAAATTGTAGTATTCTAGTACCCCAACACAACAACAATCCTAACCTTCCCTTAACTGTTTTCCTAACCCTAACCCCGGCATAAGTATGTGTCTTCCTAACCATAACCCCCGGCTGTATTTACCCCTGGGACAACAATGACAATTACAACTGTAAAGAAATTCTCACCACGTTCACAACTGCAATTTAAAATTCAGCCCTTAAATTTCAAATTTGTAGGTATTTTTCAATGCCATCTTTTACCCAATAATGCACTGTGTTTGGGTATTTATACTCCATCTCTGCATGGTCATTTTGAATGTGGATGATGAACAAAATTCTACCTGGCTGACTTTTCCTTAGTCTGGTAGATGGTAACAGCCAGAATTGAACCATGCATAATGGCAATTGAACTCATAACTTCCTAAATTTTCTGAGTTTACAACTTTGACAAACATGCACATTTACATACATGGTTTTAATTCACAGGTTAAATCACTCCTTGATGTCCCACTCCAATGTTCTGACAACGACCATCACATGAAAAGAAGCAACAACGTTGTGACATGAGTAGCAGTACTTTTACTATTAATGGAGTCAAATGTCGTGCTCGTGACGATGAGATTGATTTAAGAGCTGCTGGTTTTCTGAAAACATCCATTCCTCCAGAACTTTTAAATCATCCGCAAATCAAAACAATCCTACTTTATCATGAAGATGTTCCCGAATTTCTGCAATCTATCGTCGATAATTTGGGTGCTCAACTATCAATTAACGTTTTCGTTGATAATAATAACAAATGCTGTGAAATCAAGACTGATGAACTTGGTCTCATTGGCCTAGACGTGCGATGCAATGCTGTAAAATGTGGTTGGAGTAATTGCTGCATGCAAACGGAAATTGCGGCGTCTAGTTTTGAGAAATTACGAATGTGGTAGTCTGGATGGACTTGACAGAACTACGGTATCTGATGTAGAAGAATTAGTAATTGCAAGTGATGACACGTTATCTGTAAATGTTGGATATTATCGTTTATTTCCTGATGAGAAAGATTTTCCAGAAATTTCTTTTCAGAACATTACTCTAAAAACGTCCACCGACCCCATTACCGAGCTTGATACTACATCACAATGCAAAACAATATCTGTCGAAGGTATGACTAACCTTCAAAGATTATTGTTATGTGGTAAGAGAAAGAAGATTTTACCAACCGGAATGGATCAACTAAACAATCTTCAAGAATTATTTATCTTTGATGATCGATAGGTGACGATTTCGAACTGAGCGATAAATTAAAACTGCGAAAAGTCATGTTATACAATTGCGGACTAAAGGTCTTACCTTTGGCCATAACAGCGATGGAAGAGCTGGAGGTACTTGAATTATATCACAATAATTTTCAGAATCAATTATTATCACTTGACAAACTTGTGAAACTTAAGCGACTTGTCATTTTCCGTTGTTTCCTGAACGCTTATCGAGTAGGTCTAAGAAAACTCACCAATTTAGAAACTTTACATCTTGGCTGGAACAGAGAACTTGGTCAGCAGTCATTTTCAATTCCTTCATCAAGGAACTTAAAATATCTGGATATGAGATACTGTGGCCTGAAGAAACTTCCAGGGGGTCTTGAACATTGTGTTAATTTAGAAGTTCTGAGCCTTCAGTACAATAGAGAACTTGGTCAGCAGTCATTTTCAATTCCTTCATCAAGGAACTTAAAACATCTGGATATGAGACACTGTGGCCTCAAGAAACTTCCAGGGGGTCTTGAACATTGTGTTAATTTAGAAGTTCTGAGCCTTCAGTACAATATTGAACTTGGTCAGCAGTCATTTTCAATTCCTTCATCAACGAACTTAAAACATCTGAATATGAGAAACTGTGGCCTGAAGAAACTTCCAGGGGGTCTTGAACATTGTGTTAATTTAGAAGTTCTGAGCCTTCAGGACAATAGTGAACTTGGTCAGCAGTCATTTTCAATTCCTTCATCAACGAACTTAAAACAGCTGAATATGAGTAACTGTGGCCTGAAGAAACTTCCAGGGGGTCTTGAACATTGTGTTAATTTAGAAGTTCTGAACCTTCAGGACAATAGAGATCTTGGTCAGCAGTCATTTTCAATTCCTTCATTAACGAACTTACGGCATCTGAATATGAAATACTGTGGCCTGAAGAAAGTTCCAGACAGTCTCGAGAATAACATTGGTCTCATAAATTGTGATATGAGTTTCAATAAACTAAAAGAATTTCCCGAATGTGTTGCCAACTTAATAGAAACGGGCACGAATTTCCACCTCACAGGTAATGTGCTGGAGAAGCCACCACAAGTTATCTGTAACAATGGTAGAAGTATTTTAAATTATTTTAAAAGCATCGCTAAGTTTGGTGAAGCTCACTCTAAACGGCTTAGAGTTGTGGTTATCGGGAATTCTGGCGCAGGAAAAACGAGTCTTGTTAACGGTTTATTGATGGGAGAGTCAAGACCGACGGACGAAGATGAGAGAACTGAAGGTATTGAGATCAGAAAGTGGTATCCAGATCCTGAGAATGAAGATCTCGAATTAGAAATCTGGGATTTTGGTGGTCACATGGAGTACCAGAGTGTAAGTCATTACTTTTTTGAAAAACACTCTTTGTTTCTTTTGGCTGTGGACGTGTCAGAATATGAAACAACTGATGAATCGTATGATGAAAATGCTGGCAAGTGGATTGACGAGTTAAAGAGTATTGTTCGAAGGCCTGTTATAATGGTTACTGCAACAAAATCTGACCTTGTGGAAGATAGCGTCGTAAACGACAGGTGTCAGGATATGTTAAAAAGAATTAACAAACAGGAAAAACGTGATGTGGATTCTATAAAATCGGATTTGGAGAATTTGGATGAAAATGACAGTTCCAACACCTGTACAAAGGAAAAAGCTTAACTCGCTGACAGCAGAAAGGCCAGTCCTGCCTAAAGAAATTGTTCTCACATCAGATGAGAAAGACAAATCTGCCAATGGAGAGACTGGTATAGTTGTTACATCTGCAGGAAGAAGGCGACGTATTGGTGGCTATGAAGGGTTGAATGTCAGCAACTTAAGGCAGGAACTTGTTCGAACTGGAAACAACATGAATTTGTTCCCGCATCTGGAAACCAAGCTTCCACTTTTGTGGGTAGAAATTGAAAAGTTATTACCTGCTTTGAGAGAGGAAATGAAAAACAAGAACCTCACCAAGTACCTAACATTTGAAGAATTGGAAAAGTGGTTATGTCAACACCTTGAAATGTTCAATGAAGTTGTGGAGAAAAAAGAGACTTTGCATGCTGTCATTCTTTACCTGGTTAAACTAGGTAAAGTTTTACATTTTGAACGTGTGAAACAGCTCAAAGATTTGATCTTTCCGGATCCCCAGTGGCTTATCATGTTGGTTAAAGAGGTCGTCCACCACGAGTTGGAATCTCACCTGAAGTTCAGAGAAGAATTCCAAGCTTGCAACATGGATGCTGAGATGTTTGAAAAGGAAAAACGCGATTTGGTCGAGAAAGGTATGCTTTCAGAATCTCTTTTGCGATGTATATGGTTCGATGCGGTTCCAAAATTACCAGTCTTTAAGAAGATTGCTGCCTTACTCGATCATTTTGATGTTGGTTATAAAATGACAGTGAAAGAAGCCGAATTCGAAGGAAAAAAACCCCAGCGAGAACTACACTTTTATCCCGGCACTTATGCCTAAAGATTCTCCGGTTGATATTAAAAGGTTATGGCCAACAACTGCTTTAGAAAATGAGATTGAAATGAGCAGTCAATACAGTATTTACAGTACTTTCCCTGTTGGTCTATTTGAACGACAAATGGTCCGTTCCCACCGTTGTTCAAACTACAGAATTCAATGGAACCAAGGATTCTTTGGCATTACAATGGAAGAGCAAGAAAAAGTAACATTCTACGTCACTAAGCAAAATAAGAAGATAGAATTTACAGCAAGAATAAGCAACAATGGCAAAATAAATGGATTGTGGATGGTTGTCCTACGTTTTCACCAGATTTTTGCAGATATGGTGCAGGAATTGTGGCCTAGACTTCGCTATGAAATTCGTCATAGATGTCCTGGATGTAGAAAGTATCATCACAAGATGACATCAAAAGACGACAATAAAGAATTGTTCTGTGAGGATCCACACATAATGGATTTTGTTAAGAAAGAATTAATCATTCCTCCTCCAGGTATTTATCATAATGTAGTATTGTTATTAGGTCTGTAGGAGACAACAATAAGTTTCCATGTAAGAGATTAACACTAACTTAATTTACTATGCATGGGTTTATCAATTTCCAGAGGGGTACTGTGTTACTCTAAAAATTGCTTACCTGATGTTACAAGGTAATTTGACTGCAATTTGCATTCTGAGTATTAAAGTGTATCTGTAGTGAAAAATTATGTTTGCAATAAACTCTCTTACTTTAAAAACCTCTTGAAATTATAAAGATTGGTGTTTACGACTATTCCATGTCTCACTTCACTCCTGAGATATGAAGATTTGTTGATATGGTATGTAGATATCACACTGCATACATCACACTGCATATTGAGTTCAAATAGTGAAAAATCATGTATATCTTTTAGATTATGTAACAAAATCACTTGAAACTGCATGCAATGTGAGTGTATCAAATAACACTAAGCATGTGAAGTTTAGAGTGACTTGATTTGATAATTCCAAAGATATACAGGCTTTTTCAATAGGTTGACATGCAGTGGAACATATGCAGTGTGATATCTTCATATCTCAAGAACAAAGTGAGACATGGAAGTGTTGTAAGTTTTTATAATTTCAAGAGTTCTTTCAAATAAGAGTTTATTTCAAACTGAATTTTTTACTGCATGTGTGCTCTATTACCTTATTATGGACTTCATCTAGACTTTTTATTTCAAAATGTCCTGATTGGTCTAAATAGTCAGTGGTCAAGGATCATGCAGAGACCTTTTCCAGATTATGGTGATCAAAAAACTTTCGAATTGCTGTTTTAGATATATTATTAAAATATCTTTTGTTGATTTTGTTTATTGGGTTGCCCACCAAGTATTTTAATTTTAAAAAGATGCAAAAAATTGAATAATATTCATTTTGAATATTCTCCTTATTTAACAGAGGTTGTTAAAAAGTTTCAGGAAATTAATGGTGCAAGTACTACAAGTGCAGGTAAATACATCTATAATGCTTAATAGTGAAGTAATGAATATAAAAACTCAGTTCAAAACTCTTATACTTATTTGCTGGAGTGAGTACCATCCAGGTTTCACTACAGATTAATTGGATTTATGCAATAAATAATATTAATACAAGAGGTGTAGCATATATGACACTTCTAGGGGGCAGGGATTTTGGCGGGCTTTGCGTATGAAGAACCAATCACATCGAGGCACCTGTACCTGGATTTCAGGGCAATGCACAATATGCAAATCGACTAGTCTCTGCTGCTAACAACTAGCTTGGCTTGAGAAGTTCTCCCTCCCACCCACCCTCGGCTTATTACTCCAGTCCGGTATTCCCTCATATTCTAATACATGGGCGGTTGTTCTAGTACCTGTATTGTCAGTGTCTTATTGTCATTGGTTCAGGGGACATGCAGTGTCCCCCAACTTGCAGCTGGACCGCCATTGTTGCTGGGGACAAGCGGTTTCCACGGCATACAAGCACAGACGACGTGAGTCTTGCTCTCCATGCCAGGTGCATGATAGAACACTTGATAGCTAATGCATGTTTGTTGTTCTAGTACCTGTATTGTCCATATTTGTCAGTTCTTTATTTGTCATTGCTTCCAGGGGACATGCGGTTTCCCTGGAAGGCTGGACAGTGCATTGTGTATGTGGCAGTGCTACCCAGGTTGCTGCTGTTCATGTTGGGGGACGTGCGGTTCCCCCAACTTGCTAACGGTACGCGGACCGTCAGTGGTGCCGGGGACATGCGGTTTCCCGGGCAGGCTGGACAGTTCCTTGCCCCAGTGGCATTGCTTCCCAGGGGGCTTCTGTTCATGTTGGGGGACGAGCGGTTTTCTCCCAACTTGCTGACGACATGCGTTACCGTCATCTTTGCCGGGGACAAGCGGTTTCCCCGGCATGCAAGCACAAATGACGTGAGTCTTGCTTTCCCTGGCTTGCCATGTGATAGAAAACTTGATAGCTAATGCATGTTTGTTGTTCTAGTACCTGTATTGTCCATATTTGTCAGTTCTTTATTTGTCAATGCGATTTCCCCGGAAGGCTGGACAGTGCATTGTGGGTAGGCGGGGTAATTACCCCGGGGGCCGGGCCAAGAAGGGACCCGCCAAAAATTCGGTCCATGAAGATATCATATATTATATTATTAATTAACAAAAACTTGCTGCTGGGGCCCAGCAAACCCTTGGTAAGTTGATCATTGCTGGGAAACTTTCTGGTCCTGGCTAAGGCTTAGTATTCGTAATAATATAGTATTTTGTCAAAACTAACGGAGTTACAGGCCCCAGTCCCAGCATTGCAAAATGTTCGGGTCATAAAATTTACGTCAACGGAAATATTTTGTAGCTGTTCATTTCTACAGGCCAAAACATACAGTCAATACAGACCCTGCTTTCAGCTTTCTGATAAGCTTACTTTTAGTTGGACTTAACGTTGAATCATTATTAACACAACCTCACTGGATTAGCGTTAAGCTTCTCAAAGGTTCAAATTTCAAGATTGCCGCATTCACGCGTCGATATAGACAAACAACTGAAACAAGGGAGCCATAAACAATTCCATCACTATGTTGTTCTTTGAATTTAAGATACGTTTTAAAGTTTTTGAGATTCAACTATACAAAATTAAAAAAAACAACTAGGGAAAAAACCGGCTGTGTAGTCAATAGTCTACGTGATTTATTTACTTACACGTAATTAATTCGTCTTGCAACTCAAGATAACGCTATTGAAACTAAAAATATCGGAGGTGGCCCGCGCGCAAATTAGGACCCGGGGCCCGTTCTGGCTGTCGACGGCCCTGCCTGTGCTACCCAGGTTGCTGCTGTTCATGTTGGGGGACGTGCGGTTTCCCCCAACTTGCTAACGGTACGCGGACCGTCAGTGGTGCCAGGACATGCAGTTTCCTTGGCAGACTGGACAGTTACCTTGCCCCAGTGGCTTTGCTTCCCAGGGGCCTCTGTTCATGTTGTTGATGAACGGTTTCCCCCAACTTGCTGATGACATGCGTACCGTCATCTTTGCCGGGGGACAAGCGGTTCCCCCGGCATGCAAGCACAGGCGACGTCTCACCGCACTGCCAGGCCTTGGCGTCTCACTGCACCGCCAGGGCCTGGCGACTCCCTACGTGGTTGGTATGATTCCCTTGCCCGAGGTATCCCTTCAGGGACTGCCACCCTCCAAATGAGTTTTGACCTTCCAACGACTTTACCTATCCAAAGGGGTGGTATAGCCTACAGGCCGGCGTGTGACTGAACACTGACTTGTTATTAATTACACTTAATTAAAATTACACTTTCACATTAATTTGAATGAAGTTGCCCTAACAATAAATACGTAACACTCCAGGGTGAAATATGAAAATGTACCCTTTCAAATTAAGGGAGCAAAGAGAATTTCTGTACAAATAAGTTTAAAAAATTATCTGTCAGTACATGCTAAGAATTACATTTTAAAAGAAAACTCACAAGAACCTTGGAAATACCAGGAAACTAATCGAGGCCTTTTGTTTGCAGTATTGTTCATGCATTCAAATTAATATACCTCTTTCATAATGGCGACCAATTCCTTTATTTATTCCTTTATGTGCATCTTAATTATCCATTATCCCTTGTTTGTGTGTTGGCTATTCAAAATAATCTTTGTTTCCTAATGAGGTTATACATGCACATAAAAGAATATTTAAAATAGCGGCATTATGAAATAGGTCCAGGATTTTATGGGAAACAAACCAAATAATTTACTTTTTGTAATATAAAGTTATTTGTTTTCATTCAAGTTTGAAAATGAAACATAATAAAATAGATTTTATAAAATAGATTTTAGCATTTGGTCAAATATGGTAAGGAAAATCTGTTTTATTAATAAAACCTATTGGTTTTAACATGAGTATTTTCATGATTTTCCTTATTGGAGTAGTTTCAATGGTCCAGTGATGGTTCTCTGACATACCCTATTCTCTGTGATTCAATATCTATGTCGTCTGTTAACGTAGAATCCACTGTTCGTTATTTATGTCGTTCTGATGAACGTTAGGAATCCACTGTTGGTGTATTGACTACAGGACATTAAGCTGGCATGTTAGGAATTTGAAAAACCACGGATATATTATATGGTTTGCCTTTCCCAAAATGCCAATCCAACTAATGATGCACTTTAGCTTGGAGTTAGTGTGAAATGGTGGGTGCCACAAAACTCGGCACAGTCCAAAAATTCGGTTGCTTTCCCAAAAATTGCATCCTGAAATAATGAAGTGCTGAAATGGTGGGTGCCCCACAAAACTCGGCCACAGTCCAAAATTCCGAAGCAATACTGAGAAGATGTTGAGACGAGACGATGTTCTAGCAGTGATGGGAAAAAAACAATCAGGTAAATATGATAAAACAATGGACTTATTTTTTTGGTTCAAAGCTTTTTTGTGGTGGGCTTCTTCAGAGTTCAAGGTGGTATTATAGTTAAATGTTCTATTGAAGTCTATTCGTCTCGGTGGTGTAGGATGGGGTAGTTTTTAAGAAAACATGTTGTTGATTGGTGAGTGACGTTTTGACGGCCTCAGTATTGATAATCTTCAGAGTTAAGAGTATTAAAAGATACTTATACAAGTTGACTTATATCTAGGTTTGCATAATATGTAGTAGTCGTGAGAAAAAAATAACTTGTGGTAAACTGACACCTTTTCACATGATGTATATAACCATTGCCAAATTGCCAAAAAAACCTTTCAAGGGATTAGCTATTGTTTGATATCTCTAAACATTCAGTCACCATCAAAGAGAGTTTCTTTCAAGACTACCACAAAACCTCATGATCAATTTTTCTTTAACATTATTTAATAATTAATTTTATTTTTTGTCAGATATCTAAACAGGACGAAAGAATCCAGCCTCCTCAAGAAAAAAAACTAAAATAGCGATTATGATTAGGATAAATGCAACCAAAATGAGTCTTTGACAAAATGGTGATGAAATGACATTACTATAATAATTTTATTAAATTGCTAAATATGAAAGAAATCCAGTCAAATAAAACTAAACTAGAATACTTATAGAAAGCCAGATGAGACATGACATATATGTGATGAAAAAAGTCGTCACTTAATAAATATGGTAGTAAAATTTGATGTTAAATAAAGTTATGTTCTAAAATGAAACTAAGACTAAAGGGTGAGAAGTATTGAAATACTTAAAGAAAGAGATAACGAAGCATTCGAAAAAAAAATCAGGTTATTTAAAACAAGATTATCGTAAGAGTTATTGGTTCATTTAATAATTTATATAATGTTAGAAGTTAACTTATTTGTGTTTAAGAAAGACATGTGTTGATTGTGATATCAAGTATTAAACTTAGAGTTAAGAGTATTAAAAGTTATACAAGTTGATGACATTTTTGATATAGACAGATACGTAACGTACAAATTTTCTTCCAAAACAACACTCTTTGATTAATTTTGATTTCAAACATCATACCATCAGAGAGTCTTTCAAGATAAAAAACACTTTTTTTAACAATTTAATAAATAATTTTATTCGCAGAGTATAAACATAGAAATCCATCCAGAAAAAAACTAAACGCGATAAAGAGATTATCAATAAGCTGACAAGATATGGTTGAGAAATCAATGACTTAAATAAATTACTTTATTTTTTTAAATAAATATTTATAAATAATGTTGTTTTTTCAAATATTTTAAAGATATAAAAATTTTTTCATATAATAAAATGATGTATAGCTTTTAAAAAAGTTATGTGTTATTTCAAAATAAAAGCATTAGTAAAGTTTTTATTTTTTTAATTCATAAAGTTAAGACTGAAAAAATAACGAACAATTGTGGTTTATATTTAATAGCTATTTGTAATGTGTTGAATTCTTATTTTCACTTTAAGGAATGAATAATATAAGTGAAACTTGCGAAAAACTATTTATAATTTGTAAAAGGAAGCAGATTTCCTCTTTTGCAAAATCAGCTTATTTCATTAACTTTTTACGGACAATTAAAACTTATCCGCAAATTCATAAAAACATACAGTAACTAAGAAAAAATGAACCAAAAATGACATGAAATCCATTGGCTTGATTTATCATAAACAAGTATACTGTAAACATGCCTGCAAGACTCTTTCGAAAAATTAACAACCTGAAGAAAAAAGAAAAAAACAAAGCAAAAAAAAACAAGAAAAATCATAGAAAAATGTATACTTTGAACAGATGTATTGAAACAATGAACATTGGCAATGACGGAAAAAAACACTATAAAAAAAAACTAAAAATACTACAAAAAATTCAAAGTATTGAATATACAATAATTGAAGTTCAAAAAACTATGAAGTGGAAATTAAGTTTGTCTGAAATGAGGGGCACCTGAAAACAATGAACTATGAGGGCACCTGAGAAAAAAATATAATTTCATACAAGATATAGTATGAATTACAATGAATTAAAGTACCTATGAAGTGGAAATTAAGTTTGTCTTATTTAATGAACTAGGAGGGGCACCTGAGAAAACAATGGAACTAGGAGGGGCCAGAAAACAATGAATAGAACTCACTGAAACAAAGCAATGAACAATTGAGGCACACCTGAGAAAAAAAAATGAACTAGGAGGGGCACCTGAGAAAATAAAACAAAAATGAACTAGGAGGGGCTGAGAAAACAATGACACTAGGAGGGGACCTGAGAAAACAATGAACTACCTGAAAACAAAAGAAAAAAAGCGTTATTACAAAAAGAAACGAGTAAAAATGAACTAGGAGGGGCAGCCGAGAAAAATCATACTTTCATCCTAAAAATACGATGTATTGTATCTGAATTACAATGAACATTAAAGTACCTATGAAGTGGAAATTAAGTTTGTCTTATTGAAATGAACTAGGAGGGGCACCTGAGAAAACAATGAACTAGGAGGGGCACCTGAGAAAAATCATACTTTCATCCTAAAAATACGATGTATTGTATCTGAATTACAATGAACATTAAAGTACCTATGAAGTGGAAATTAAGTTTGTCTTATTGAAATGAACTAGGAGGGGCACCTGAGAAAACAATGAACTAGGAGGGGCACCTGAGAAAAATCATACTTTCATCCAAAAATACGATGTATTGTATCTGAATTACAATGAACATTAAGTACCTATGAAGTGGAAAACAATGAACTAGGAGGGGCACCTGAGAAAACAATGAACTAGGAGGGGCACCCGAGAAAACAATGAACTAGGAGGGGCACCTGTGAAAACAATGAACTAGGAGGGGCGCCTGAGAAAACAATGAACTGGGAGGGGCACCCGAGAAAACAATGAACTAGGTGGGGCACCTGAGAAAACAATGAACTAGGAGGGGCACCTGAGAAAACAATGATAGGAGGGGCACCTAAGAAAACAATGAACTAGGAGGGGCACCTGAGAAAACAATGAACTGAGAGGGGCACCTGAGAAAACAATGAACAAGGAGGGGCACCTGAGAAAACAATGAACTAGGAGGGGCACCCGAGAAAACAATGAACTAGGAGGGGCACCTGAGAAAAATCATACTTTCATCCTAAAAATACGATGTATTGTATCTGAATTACAATGAACATTAAAGTACCTATGAAGTGGAAATTAAGTTTGTCTTATTGAAATGAACTAGGAGGGGCACCTGAGAAAACAATGAACTAGGAGGGGCGCCCAGAAAACAATGAACTAGGAGGGGCACCTGAGAAAACAATGAACTAGGAGGGGCACCTGAGAAAACAATGAGGAGGGGCACCTAAGAAAACAATGAACTAGGAGGGGCACCTGAGAAAAACAATGAACTGAGAGGGGCACCCGAGAAAACAATGAACAAGGAGGGGCACCTGAGAAAACAATGAACTAGGAGGGGCGCCCGAGAAAACAATGAACTAGGAGGGGCACCTGTGAAAACAATGAACTAGGAGGGGCACCTGAGAAAACAATGAACTAGGAGGGGCACCTGAGAAAACAATGAACTAAGGAGGGGCACTTAAGAAAACAATGAACTAGGAGGGGCACCTGAGAAAACAATGAACTAGGAGGGGCACCTGAGAAAACAATGAACTAGGAGGGGCACCTGAGAAAACAATGAACTACCTGAGAAAACAATGAACTAGGAGGGGCACCTGAGAAAACAATGAACTAGGAGGGGCACCAGAGAAAACAATGAACTAGGAGGGGCACCTGAGAAAACAATGAACGAGGAGGGGCACCTGAGAAAAATGATACTTTCATCCTAAAAATACGGTGTATTGTATCTGAATTACAATGAACATTAAAGTACCTATGAAATAAAAATTAAGTTTGTCTTATTGAAATGAACTAGGAGGGGCACCTAAGAAAACAATGATCTAGGAGGCAGCTGAGAAAAAAATGAACTAGGAGGGGCACCTGAGAAAACAATGAACTAGGAGGGGCACCTGAGAAAACAATGAACTAGGAGGGGCACCTGAGAAAACAATGAACTAGGAGGGCACCTGAGAAAACAATGAACTAGGAGGGGCACCTGAGAAAACAATGAACTAGGAGGGGCACCTGAGAAAACAATGAACTAGGAGGGGCACTTAAGAAAACAATGAACTAGGAGGGGCACCTGAGAAAACAATGAACGAGGAGGGGCACCTGAGAAAAATGATACTTTCATCCTAAAAATACGGTGTATTGTATCTGAATTACAATGAACATTAAAGTACCTATGAAATAAAAATTAAGTTTGTCTTATTGAAATGAACTAGGAGGGGCACCTAAGAAAACAATGATCTAGGAGGCAGCTGAGAAAAAAATGAACCAAGGAGGGCCACTTAGAAAAACATGAACTAGGAGGGGCACCTGAGAAAACAATTAACTAGGAGGGGCACCTGAGAAAACAATGAACTAGGAGGGGCACCTGAGAAAACAATGAACTAGGAGGGGCACCTGAGAAAACAATGAACTAGGAGGGGCACCTGAAAACAATGAACTAGGAGGGGCACTTAAGAAAACAATGAACTAGGAGGGGCACCTGAGAAAACAATGAACTAGGAGGGGCACCTGAGAAAACAATGAACTAGGAGGGGCACCTGAGAAAACAATGAACTACCTGAGAAAACAATGAACTAGGAGGGGCACCTGAGAAAACAATTAACTAGGAGGGGCACCAGAGAAAACAATGAACTAGGAGGGGCACCTGAGAAAACAATGAACGAGGAGGGGCACCTGAGAAAAAATGATACTTTCATCCTAAAAATACGGTGTATTGTATCTGAATTACAATGAACATTAAAGTACCTATGAAATGAAAATTAAGTTTGTCTTATTGAAATGAACAAGGAGGGGCACCTAAGAAAACAATGATCTAGGAGGCAGCTGAGAAAAAAATGAACTAGGAGGGGCACCTGAGAAAACAATGAACTAGGAGGGGCACCTGAGAAAACAATGAACTAGGAGGGGCACCTGAGAAAACAATGAACTAGGAGGGGCACCTGAGAAAACAATGAACTAGGAGGGGCACTTCAGAAAACAATGAACTAGGAGAGGCACCTGAGAAAACAATGAACTAGGAGGGGCACCTGAGAAAACAATGAACTAGGAGGGGCACCTAAGAAAACGATGAACTAGGAGGGGCACCTGAGAAAACAATGAACTAGGAGGGGCACCTGAGAAAACAATGAACTAGGAGGGGCACCTGAGAAAACAATGAACTAGGAGGGGCACTTAAGAAAACAATGAACTAGGAGGGGCACCTGAGAAAACAATGAACTAGGAGGGGCACCTGAGAAAACAATGAACTAGGAGGGGCACCTGAGAAAACAATGAACTACCTGAGAAAACAATGAACTAGGAGGGGCACCTGAGAAAACAATTAACTAGGAGGGGCACCAGAGAAAACAATGAACTAGGAGGGGCACCTGAGAAAACAATGAACGAGGAGGGGCACCTGAGAAAAATGATACTTTCATCCTAAAAATACGGTGTATTGTATCTGAATTACAATGAACATTAAAGTACCTATGAAATGAAAATTAAGTTTGTCTTATTGAAATGAACAAGGAGGGGCACCTAAGAAAACAATGATCTAGGAGGCAGCTGAGAAAAAAATGAACTAGGAGGGGCACCTGAGAAAACAATGAACTAGGAGGGGCACCTGAGAAAACAATGAACTAGGAGGGGCACCTGAGAAAACAATGAACTAGGAGGGGCACCTGAGAAAACAATGAACTAGGAGGGGCACTTAAGAAAACAATGAACTAGGAGGGGCACCTGAGAAAACAATGAACTAGGAGGGCACCTGAGAAAACAATGAACTAGGAGGGGCACCTAAGAAAACGATGAACTAGGAGGGGCACCTGAGAAAACAATGAACTAGGAGGGCACCTGAGAAAACAATGAACTAGGAGGGGCACCTGAGAAAACAATGAACTAGGAGGGGCACCTGAGAAAACAATGAACTAGGAGGGGCACTTAAGAAAACAATGAACTAGGAGGGGCACCTGAGAAAACAATGAACTAGGAGGGGCACCTGATTAAACAATGAACTAGGAGGGACCTGAGAAAACAATGAACTAGGAGGGGCACCTGAGAAAACAATGAACTAGGAGGGGCACCTGAGAAAACAATGAACTAGGAGGGGCACCAGAGAAAACAATGAACTAGGAGGGGCACCTGAGAAAACAATGAACGAGGAGGGCACCTGAGAAAAATGATACTTTCATCCTAAAAATACGGTGTATTGTATCTGAATTACAATGAACATTAAAGTACCTATGAAATAAAAATTAAGTTTGTCTTATTGAAATGAACTAGGAGGGGCACCTAAGAAAACAATGATCTAGGAGGCAGCTGAGAAAAAAATGAACTAGGAGGGGCACCTGAGAAAACAATGAACTAGGAGGGGCACCTGAGAAAACAATGAACTAGGAGGGGCACCTGAGAAAACAATGAACTAGGAGGGGCACCTGAGAAAACAATGAACTAGGAGGGGCACTTAAGAAAACAATGAACTAGGAGGGGCACCTGAGAAAACAATGAACTAGGAGAGGCACCTGAGAAAACAATGAACTAGGAGGGGCACCTAAGAAAACAATAAACTAGGAGGGGCACCTGAGAAAACAATGAACTAGGAGGGCATCTGAGAAAACAATGAACTAGGAGGGGCACCTGAGAAAACAATGAACTAGGAGGGGCACCTGAGAAAACAATGAACAAGGAGGGGCACTTAAGAAAACAATGAACTAGGAGGGGCACCTGAGAAAACAATGAACTAGGAGGGGCACCTGAGAAAACAATGAACTAGGAGGGACCTGAGAAAACAATGAACTAGGAGGGGCACCTGAGAAAACAATGAACTAGGAGGGGCACCTGAGAAAACAATGAACTAGGGGGGGCACCTGAGAAAACAATGAACTTGGAGGAGCACCTGAGAAAACAATGAACTAGGAGGAGCACCTGAGAAAAATCATACTTTCATCCTAAAAATACGATGTATTGTATCTGAATTACAATGAACATTAAAGTACCTATGAAATGAAAATTAGGTTTGTCTTATTTAAATGAACTAGGAGGGGCACCTGAGAAAACAATGAATTAGGAGGGGCACCTGAGAAAACAATGCACTAGGAGGGGCACCTGAGAAAACAATTAATTAGGAGGGGCACCTGAGAAAACAATGAACTAGGAGGGGCACCCGAGAAAACAATGAACTAGGAGGGGCACCTGAGAAAACAATGAACTAGGAGGGGCACCTGAGAAAACAATGAACTAGGAGGCACGTGAGAAAACAATGAACTAGGAGGGACACCTGAAAAAACAATGAACTAGGAGGGACATCTGAGAAAAACAATGAACTAGGAGGGGCACCTAAGAAAACAATGAACTAGGAGGGGCACCTAAGAAAACAATGAAGTAGGAGGGGCACCTGAGAAAACAATGAACTAGGAGGGGCACCTGAGAAAACTGTGAACTATGAGGGGCACCTAAGAAAACAATGAACTAGGAGGGACCTGAGAAAACAATGAACTAGGAGGGGCACCTAAGAAAACAATGAACTAGGAGGGGCACCTGAGAAAACAATGAACTAGGAGGGGCACCTGAGAAAACTGAACTAGGAGGGGCACCTGAGAAAACAATGAACTAGGAGGGGCACCTGAGAAAACTGAACTAGGAGGGGCACCTGAGAAAACAATGAACTAGGAGGGGCACCTGAGAAAACAATGCATTAGGAGGGGCACCTGAGAAAACAATTAATTAGGAGGGCACCTGAGAAAACAATGAACTGGGAGGGCACCTGAGAAAACAATGAACTAGGAGGGGCACCTGAGAAAACAATGAACTAGGAGGGGCACCTGAGAAAAGAATGAACTAGGAGGGGCACTTAAGAAAACAATGAACTAGGAGGGGCACCTGAGAAAACAATGAACTAGGAGGGACCTGAGAAAACAATGAACTAGGAGGGGCACCTGAGAAAACAATGAACTAGGAGGGGCACCTGAGAAAACAATGAACTAGGGGGGGGGGCACCTGAGAAAACAATGAACTTGGAGGAGCACCTGAGAAAACAATGAACTAGGAGGAGCACCTGAGAAAAATCATACTTTCATCCTAAAAATACGATGTATTGTATCTGAATTACAATGAACATTAAAGTACCTATGAAATGAAAATTAGGTTTGTCTTATTTAAATGAACTAGGAGGGGCACCTGAGAAAACAATGAATTAGGAGGGGCACCTGAGAAAACAATGCACTAGGAGGGGCACCTGAGAAAACAATTAATTAGGAGGGGCACCTGAGAAAACAATGAACTAGGAGGGGCACCCGAGAAAACAATGAACTAGGAGGGGCACCTGAGAAAACAATGAACTAGGAGGGGCACCTGAGAAAACAATGAACTAGGAGGCACGTGAGAAAACAATGAACTAGGAGGGACACCTGAAAAAACAATGAACTAGGAGGGACATCTGAGAAAACAATGAACTAGGAGGGGCACCTAAGAAAACAATGAACTAGGAGGGGCACCTAAGAAAACAATGAAGTAGGAGGGGCACCTGAGAAAACAATGAACTAGGAGGGGCACCTGAGAAAACTGTGAACTATGAGGGGCACCTAAGAAAACAATGAACTAGGAGGGACCTGAGAAAACAATGAACTAGGAGGGGCACCTAAGAAAACAATGAACTAGGAGGGGCACCTGAGAAAACAATGAACTAGGAGGGGCACCTGAGAAAACTGAACTAGGAGGGGCACCTGAGAAAACAATGAACTAGGAGGGGCACCTGAGAAAACTGAACTAGGAGGGGCACCTGAGAAAACAATGAACTAGGAGGGGCACCTGAGAAAACAATGCATTAGGAGGGGCACCTGAGAAAACAATTAATTAGGAGGGCACCTGAGAAAACAATGAACTGGGAGGGCACCTGAGAAAACAATGAACTAGGAGGGGCACCTGAGAAAACAATGAACTAGGAGGGGCACCTGAGAAAAGAATGAACTAGGAGGGGCACTTAAGAAAACAATGAACTAGGAGGGGCACCTGAGAAAACAATGAACTAGGAGGGGCACCTGATTAAACAATGAACTAGGAGGGGCACCTGAGAAAACAATGAACTAGGAGGGGGACCTGAGAAAACAATGAACTAGGAGGGGCACCTGAGAAAACAATGAACTAGGAGGGGCACCAGAGAAAACAATGAACTAGGAGGGGCACCTGAGAAAACAATGAACGAGGGGCACCTGAGAAAAATGATACTTTCATCCTAAAAATACGGTGTATTGTATCTGAATTACAATGAACATTAAACTATGAAATGAAAATTAAGTTTGTCTTATTGAAATGAACTAGGAGGGGCACCTAAGAAAACAATGAACTAGGAGGGGCACCTGAGAAAAGAATGAACTAGGAGGGGCACTTAAGAAAACAATGAACTAGGAGGGGCACCTGAGAAAACAATGAACTAGGAGGGCACCTGATTAAACAATGAACTAGGAGGGGCACCTGAGAAAACAATGAACTAGGAGGGGGACCTGAGAAAACAATGAACTAGGAGGGGCACCTGAGAAAACAATGAACTAGGAGGGGCACCAGAGAAAACGATGAACTAGGAGGGGCACCTGAGAAAACAATGAACGAGGAGGGGCACCTGAAAAAAATGATACTTTCATCCTAAAAATACGGTGTATTGTATCTGAATTACAATGAACATTAAACTATGAAATGAAAATTAAGTTTGTCTTATTGAAATGAACTAAGAGGGGCACCTAAGAAAACAATGATCTAGGAGGCAGCTGAGAAAAAAATGAACTAGGAGGGGCACCTGAGAAAACAATGAACTAGGAGGGGCACCTGAGAAAACAATGAACTAGGAGGGGCACCTGAGAAAACAATGAACTAGGAGGGGCACCTGAGAAAACAATGAACTAGGAGGGGCACTTAAGAAAACAATGAACTAGGAGGGGCACCTAAGAAAACAATGAACTAGGAGGAGCACCTGAGAAAACAATGCACTAGGAGGGGCACCTGAGAAAATAATTAATTAGGAGGGGCACCTGAGAAAACCATGAACTAGGAGGGGCACCCGAGAAAACAATGAACTAGGAGGGGCACCTGAGAAAACAATTAACTAGGAGGGGCACCTGAGAAAACAATGAACTAGGAGGCACCTGAGAAAACAATGAACTAGGAGGGACACCTGAGAAAACAATGAACTAGGAGGGACATCTGAGAAAACAATGAAACTAGGAGGGGCACCTAAGAAAACAATGAACTAGGAGGGGCACCTAAGAAAACAATGAACTAGGAGGGGCACCTGAGAAAACAATGAACTAGGAGGGGCACCTGAGAAAACTGTGAACTATGAGGGGCACCTAAGAAAACAATGAACTAGGAGGGACCTGAGAAAACAATGAACTAGGAGGGGCACCTAAGAAAACAATGAACTAGGAGGGACCTGAGAAAACAATGAACTAGGAGGGGCACCTGAGAAAACAATGAACTAGGAGGGGCACCTAAGAAAACAATGAACTAGAAGGGACCTGAGAAAACAATGAACTAGGAGGGGCACCTGAGAAAACAATGAACTAGGAGGGGCACCTGAGAAAACAATGAACTAGGAGGGGCACCTGAGAAAACAATGAACTAGGAGGGGCACCTGAGAAAACAATGAACTAGGAGGCACCTGAGAAAACAATGAACTAGGAGGGGCACCCGAGAAAACAATGAACTAGGAGGGGCACCTGAGAAAACAATGAACTAGGAGGGGCACCTGAGAAAACAATGAACTAGGAGGCACCTGAGAAAACAATGAACTAGGAGGGGCACCTGAGAAAACAATGAACTAGGAGGGGCACCTGAGAAAACAATGAACTAGGAGGGGCACTTAAGAAAACAATGAACTAGGAGGGGCACCTGAGAAAACAATGAACTAGGAGGGGCACCTGAGAAAACAATGAACTAGGAGGGGCACCTGAGAAAACAATGAACTAGGAGGGGCACCTGAGAAAACAATGAACTAGGAGGGGCACTTAAGAAAACAATGAACTAGGAGGGGCACCTGAGAAAACAATGAACTAGGAGGGACCTGAGAAAACAATGAACTAGGAGGGGCACCTGAGAAAAACAATGAACTAGGAGGGGCACCTGAGAAAACAATGAACTAGGGGGGCACCTGAGAAAACAATGAACTAGGAGGAGCACCTGAGAAAAATCATACTTTCATCCTAAAAATACGATGTATTGTATCTGAATTACAATGAACATTAAAGTACATAGGAAATGAAAATTAAGTTTGTCTTATTAAAATTAACTCCGAAAATTATTAAGAATGGTAATTTAGAATTCTTTTGTATCTCACGTCGTTCTTGAGATATTTAGACTTTATAGGTGATATGCAAATAACCTATGACGTCAAGATGTTTCTATATTTTTAGAAAATCAAGTATATATCTTTGAGATAATTCAACGAACTCACTTGAAACTTTGCACATTACGACACTTCGTGACACCAAACATCATTACATCTGAATAGCGATCCCAAATTAATTTACTATTTTCTTAATTTTATAAAAATGCAGAAAAATCTTGACGTCATAAGCTATTTCAGACGATACATGGACGATCGTCAAGCTCGTATCCTCAGAAAAATGATTCAGAGTCCCGGACAGGAATCGAACCTGTAACCTTCTGATTGTCGGTGAGACGCTCTAACCATTGAGCTACCAAGACTCAGATTGAGAGCGAAAGTTAAATGATGTGCTTGTTCGATTGATAAACGTACTGCCTATGTTGCAGTCACTATATATCGGTAATGTTTGGATGTGTTATTATATACACTGCAGTAGTGAATGTGGGTAAGCTTGGAGTAGACTACACCAAGCTCTCCCACATTCACTACAGCAGTGTATATATTAACACATAGGCTACTTCATTTGCATAACACACAAGTCTAAATATCTCAAGAACGACGTGAGATATAAAAGCGCTCTAAATTACCATTCCTTATCATTTTAGAAGTTCATTTAAATACGACAAACTTAATTTTCATTTCAATGCCCATTAACCCATATGTTAGTTTACCATATTTTTCTTCGAGCTTGTTCAATGCATTACTGGATAAGAGATGGAATTTCGAATGGTTATAAATGGTGATAAGAATTTCTAACATTTATAACTTTGTCATTTTCAATTCGTCATTTTCAACTACGTCATTTTTGTGTCTGCGACGTAGACAGCAGCACTTAGTTATCGAAATGTTATTTGGTTGTGGCACTTACGTCACAACCGAACACGTTCCGGAAGACAGCGAAAGTTCCCCGAGATCGTTTGTTGCTTCACTGAGTAGGCTTCTTCCTTCGTTTAATATTTGGTCCACGATAGGTATTGAACTACTTTTGTTGTTTATCAGAGTCATTGTGTTTACACTGACCAACATTTTGGTCAGGTTTCTTGTGTGTAAAAATTACACATACTATACGAATTTGAACGAAGACAGCGTCAGTGTGTTTACAATGACCGACATTTTTGGCCAGGCGCTATATTTTGTATTTCAGTGGTCGGCTCATGTGGTTTAAATTTAATAGTTATACTGTCAGATAATTTCAAAATCGCTTAATATTTTAGCCGAAATAATTGTATATCGAAACTTAAGAACCTAGTACGGGTATTAATGTTTACCTTCGCACACATTTGTCATATATCCTAAACAAACGCGTTTCAATTAACTCAAACATGATTTATACCTTCGCTAAACTTTCGTAGATATAACAGTGAAAGAAATACGATTTCAGCCAATGCTAGCCTACAACCTATACAATTTGAATAAACTTATAATTTCCAAATATAAATATTAGTGACTTGTAGCTTGGTTATTTCAATTTAGTGATTCACTCAATTTCCAAATATGTTTAAAATGTTTGGCCTCATTCCGCAGTATATTGTGACAACTTCGCGTGAAACTATCTTCTAGTTCAGCAGCCGTTCTTATAGCCTCGCGGACATACTCACAAAGAATGGACACAAGCCAATGAACTTACTTTATATCTCATATTTCTCTGTAACTCAAATGTCACCAGACACATGTACGCATTGCGTACCTATTTTTAACTTCGTCATTATCAACTTCGCCATTTTTTTAACTTCGTCATTGTTTAACTTTATTTCGCCATTTTCAATTTCGCCGTTTTTAACTTCGTCATTTTTCATCTTATTACAGGCTACGTATTCATAAGTTGGAACATTTTCAAATAGAAAAACTCAATATAACTTGATATATGTATGAAGAGAATACAAAGTTGAAAAGCTGTTAGACTCGTTTTAAAGCTCGTAGATTCTCTAATAGTCTCTCATAAAACCGCCTTATAAGTTAGACCAGAATAGGTCGAGAGCAAGTACAATTTCCCGAGAAACGAATATTTTGAATAAAATCTCTGTCCACTACTAACTCTTGAATTCCATAACCTTCATGAATTCCATATTTTTCCAGATAAAAACCTGAGGATTCATTTAACACAAGACAGTTGTTGCTCGATCTATTGCTCGGTTCACGCCTCAATTGATTTTTTCGCCTTCCAGACTTGCAGTCGAAGACTGATCAGAGATAACAACGTTGCCTGGAATTTTCGCCTGTAAAATTTTAAAAGATGAAATCAATGAAACACGGTTTAAATAAGACTTGAACGATTAAACAAATAAACATACTCTACTCCTTTTGAGTTCAAGATCTTGGTATTGTGCAAGGATATTATTATCGGCTATATTGCGAGATGCGATTATGAGAGTTTGCTTGCATGTGCCCTGATCATGGCTGACAGTTTGGAGTTGGAAACGAGTTCACGGTAAGTTTAATGTGTTTTATCTTGTTTGTCGTACGTGTTGTAAACTTCTGTGGGAAATATCATGATCAAACGTTTCTTTCCTTGTATCGGTACTTGATGATTTGATTTTTGTTCGAAATGCTCTTTTCACTTGTAGCTCTGTCTTGTGTTCCACAATATGTTCCACTGGTTGAGCAGGATTAATCGAGTAAAATACCAATTATACCAATGACTCTCAAGGTATTACCACCATTATATATATATATATATATATATATATATATATATATATATATATATATATATATATATATATATATATATATATATATATATATATATATATATATATATATATATATATATATATATATATATATATATATATATATATATATATATATATATATATATATATATATATATATATATATATATATATATATATATATATATATATATATATATACAGAACTCGTGATTAGGCTCTTGGTAACGGCTTCCGTAGATCAGTGATCAGAGCACTGCACCAGCATCGCTGGGTTGCGGGTTCAATTCCAGCCGGAAGGCCTTGATGTTGCATTTTTCGCAACTGGTCCCGGGATACGCCAACATACGACAGGATAGGACGATAATCACAATAAAAGGAGAAAGTATCAAATTACCTGGTCGGTGATCTGACATCATTATTGGATAATCCCTCAATATCGCACTGTTCTTCACCTTCTCTTTTGTTATTCATTTCCTTGTCATCCACAATGTCTATTGGTTTCTCATCGTGCTCTTCTTTTTCTGACGCAGGTTTTTCGTCTGGCGTCGTAAGCTCCGCCATTGCTGGCTGCTTTTCTTCCATCACAGCTTTTACTTTTTCGCCTTCATCTTTCATTTCTTCTTTATTTTCACCTGGTCCAATCATTTGTCCTTTTTCTTGTCCATTCATTTCTCCTTCTTGTCCATTCATTTGACCTTCTTCTTCTTGTTCATTTATCAGCCCTTCTTCTTGTCCATTCATTTGTCCTTCTTCTTGTCCATTCATTTGTCCTTCTTTTTCATTCATTTGTCCTTCTTCTTGTCCATTCATTTGTTTCTTCTTCTTGTTCATTCATTTGTTCTTCTTCTTGTTCATTCATTTGTCCTTCTTCTTGTCCATTCATTTGTTCTTCTTCTTGTTCATTCATTTCTCCTTCTTCTTGTTCATTCATCTGACCTTCTTCTTCTTGTTCATTTATTAGCCCTTCTTCTTGTTCATTCATTTGTCCTTCTTCTTGTTCGTTCATTTCTCCTTCTTGTCCATTCATTTGTTCTTCTTCTTGTTCATTCATTTGTTCTTCTTCTTGTTCATTCATTTGTCCTTCTTCTTGTCCATTCATTTGTTCTTCTTCTTGTTCATCTCATTTCTCCTTCTTCTTGTCCATTCATTTGACCTTCTTCTTCTTGTTCATTTATTAGCCCTTCTTCTTGTTCATTCATTTGTCCTTCTTCTTGTTCGTTCATTTCTCCTTCTTGTCCATTCATTTGACCTTCTTCTTCTTGTTCATTTATTAGCCCTTCTTCTTGTTCATTCATTTGTCCTTCTTCTTGTCCATTCATCTTTCGTCCCTCTTTTTCTTCTGTTGTTTCGCTGCCTTTCCCCTCCTGTTCATTTCGTTCAGCGTGATCCTCTATCATCTCATCTTTCTCCTCTTGTTCATTTCGTTCAGCATGATCCTCTATCATCTCATCTTTCTCTTCCTGTTCATTTCGTTCAGCGTGATCCTCTATCGTCTCATCTTTCTCCTCTTGTTCATTTCGTTCAGCATGATCCTCTATCATCTCATCTTTCTCCTCTTGTTCATTTCGTTCAGCATGATCCTCTATCATCTCATCTTTCTCCTCCTGTTCATTTCGTTCAGCGTGATCCTCTATCATCTCATCTTTTTCCTCTTGTTTCATTTCGTTCAGCATGATCCTCTATCATCTCATCTTTCTCCTCTTGTTCATTTCGTTCAGCATGATCCTCTATCATCTCATCTTTCTCCTCCTGTTCATTTCGTTCAGCATGATCCTCTATCATCTCATCTTTTTCCTCTTGTTCATTTCGTTCAGCATGATCCTCTATCATCTCATCTTTCTCCTCTTGTTCATTTCGTTCAGCATGATCCTCTATCATCTCATCTTTCTCCTCTTGTTCATTTCGTTCAGCATGATCCTCTATCATCTCATCTTTCTCCTCCTGTTCATTTCGTTCAGCATGATCCTCGATCATCTCATCATTCTCCTCCTGTTCATTTCGTTCAGCATGATCCTCTATCATCTCATCTTTCTCCTCTTGTTCATTTCGTTCAGCATGATCCTCTATCATCTCATCTTTCTCCTCCTGTTCATTTCGTTCAGCATGATCCTCTATCATCTCATCTTTCTCCTCTTGTTCATTTCGTTCAGCATGATCCTCTATTATCTCATCTTTCTCCTCTTGTTCATTTCGTTCAGCATGATCCTCTATCATCTCATCTTTCAGAGATGAACTAGTACCATTAAAGAACGGATGGCCCAAGACTTGACTGGCTGTAGGACGTAACCCGCCATCCAATGCCAGTAAGAATACAAGCATTGACGTTAGGTCTTTGTCCTGAAGATAAAGACATGTTAAGGAAAGTGGTGAAAAGGGAAAGAGAAGGGAAGGGAAAGGAAGGCAATGCAAGAGGAGAGAAGAGAAGTGAAGGGAAGAGATAAGAAAAGAGATTGGAAGGGAACAGAAGGAGAGGGTAGGGAAGAGAATGGAATGGAAGGAAAAGGAAGGAAAAGGAAGGAAAGGGTAGGGAAGGAAGGAAAGGAAAGGAAGGAAAGGAAAATAGAAAGAAAGGAAGGGAAGGAAGAAAAGGATAGAAAGGGAAGGAATGGAAAGAAAAGGGTAGGGAAGGAAACGAAAGATAGGAGAGAAAAATGGAAAGGAAATAAATGAGAGGATGACAAAAGAAATGACAGCAAAGGAAAGAAAAGCGAACCAAAGCTAAGATGCGGTAAGTCATGCAGCACAGTTGACAGTACTCGGTCATTTCGTACCTGAGAGAGCTTCTGTAAGGATGTTAAGTCTCGCACCATAGGTATTTCACCAAGGAAGACCTGTAATATTTCAATGAAAAAAAAAAACGCTTTAACAAACTAGAAAAGTTTAAAAATATACTTAGTGTACGAGTTCTCAAACATTTCTGTGAGAAACTAAATATCTTATTCGTCGCGATATTGTCAAATCTTTATTTTGCGAGGCTTTAAAAGGGAACTGTCATCCAAAAGTAACTTGTGTTTATACGAAAGGTCTTAGTACAAGAAGTACCAGCACGAAGTATTTTGATGTCATTATTTTTCGTTCCAGACATATATAAGAAGTGAAACAGGTCGGAAATTACAAATAGGACTAGCGGTCTCTCGCGTGACGTCACCGGAGTGCATGCTTCGATTGCCTTAGCCATGGGTTCTTTGTTCAGTCTATGAATAGTCATTCTCCGTAATTCAAAAAACAAGCAAAGAAATTACGAAGAATGACTAATCATAGACTGACCAAAAAACCCATGGCCAAGGCAATCGAAGCACTCAGGTGACGTCACACGCGAGAGACCGCTGAAAAGGCAAAGATGGCGGACACATTCACTTTATATATTAACACATCCAAGCATGACTGATATATAGTGACTGCTCCATAGGCAGTACATATACCAATCAAACCAGAACATCATTGTATGCTTTGCTCTCAATCTGGGTCTCGGTAGCTCAATGGTTAGAGCGTCTCACTGGCAATCAGAAGGTTACAGGTTCGATTCCTGTCCGAGACTCAGAATCAATTTTCTGAGGATACGAGCTTGACGATCATCCATATATCGTCTGTCTACTCCAAGCTCTCCCACATTCACTACAGCAGTGTATATATTAACACAGGTATTTTAATGTTGTACTTAGTTACATTGAAGAGAATTCATGAAGTGAGAAACTAACCTGGTAAACGATTTCACCGAGACAGTACATGTCGAACACAGGTGACACCTCGCACGCTATCGGAACGGCATTTTTCAAAAGCATTTCAGCAGTCGAGGATACTCGCTTTTGCTAAATGTAAAGAAAACGTCATTGGCTTGCTTCAGTCAGCGTCAGTTGGGAAGCTGACAGGCTCTCTAGGTTTTGGAAAAGCTGCGAGATCCTGCTTGCACTGCATTCGAAACTTCAAAGGGTCGAATTCAAGTATGAACTGCGGTAAATCGGGATTAGGCCACAGAGTTCTGTCCTCATTCGTCTAGGGCTGGGTGAACTAGTATCAACGTTGGTCCATTGGTATTTAGCCTTCCTCACCTCGCTTGACCTCACCTCATCTCACCTCATCTCACTTCACTTGACCTCAACTCAGCTTACTTGACCTCACCTCACCTCACCTCACTTCACTTGACCTCAACTCACCTTACCTCATCTCACCTGACCTCACCTAACTTGACCCAACCTCATCTCATCTCACCTCACCTGACCTCACTTGACCTCACCTAACCTCACCTCACTTGACCTCACCTGATCTCACCTCACTTGACCTCACCTCACCTCACTTGACCTCATCTCCCGTTTCTCCTGTACAACTTCATCTGACCATCTCACCTAACCTAACCTCACCTCACCTCACGTTTCTCCAGTACAACAACTTCATCTCTTTTCTCGTTACACTCCCACACTTACCGTATCATTGACGAAGCAATATTCCCCCAGAACTCCCCGCGTGCTTGAGTCCACAAAGATATTCTCCATGACTACATCACCATGCGTGACACCAGTCTGGTGTAAACAACACAGACACTCCACAACATTACGAATTACTCCACGTTTTGACTAATACAGGAAAACATAAAATATATTTCTGCACAGAACTCCTGCATTCAAATGTAATCAAACCACGATCTAGAATTACACAGAAATTTGGCCAATCTTTTGGTGCATTTTGCTGAGCACTTTACTATCAATAGAAGAGTTCGTTAAAAAGTGAACAAATTCATTTCTTTACATTGACAAATCGGTTTGATCACGTGGTTTGATAAAGTTTGTCGAACAACTACCTGCTTTGTATTTGATTAGTTTTTGATTCGTAACCCTAAGGTACCTGCTTTGTATTTGATTAGTTTTTGATTCGTAACCCTAAGGTACCAATCAAATTCAAATCCGTACAATTAATACCATGAGTTTCCGGGGAAATGGAAACATCTATTTTCTGATTAGCTATTCCATGAAGTTTTCAAAAATACATAGTTTACCTAATTTCCAACAAAAGTGAACGAACTCAAAAATATGGCCACAATGAACCTGACTAAATACAATACAATACAATACAATACAATACAATATTGATTTTATCACAAGTTAAGTTTACAGGTGATGGGTCTTACCTAAAACCTTCGGTATAACAATAAGTGCCATTAATGGTCAAATTTAGATGAATATATACACAAAATAAGAAACTTGTTCTTAAAGAAAATTCGGAATAAAATAAAGTGTTAGTTCGTTGAAGTTTAAAAAATATAAGTGAAGAAAAATATAAGTAAATTACTCGATATCGCATTTTCTTGCTAAAGTATCATCTGTGATGCCCAGATGTTCACGGTAGATATTTGTTGACCCTTGTATTGACAATGCAATGCAATGCAATGCAATACTATGCAATACAATACAAAACCAAGTTCGTCCAGATCGGTCCAGTAAACTACGTCAGTTTCAACACCGGAAACCCCATATAAAGCATGACATCATATCCTAAATTAATTTGTCAACTAGCGCACCAGGTCTCGTTGTATCTGAGCTTTTACTAAACCAATTTTGACAATTTTGGATTCAGTGTTTTTGTTCAAACATGATATTGCCATATATTTAAATTTTGTTGATGCGCCGAATGATGGAAAATCCAATTTGCGCATTTCGGTTGCACGCGGCTCACGCCTGTTAATCTGTGTAGGTTCTATTAATGTTATGTATCATGTAACATATCAATATTTTTATTCTAAAATTCATGACACACATCAGTATTACTTCTCAATATATGGACATTTCATTTTTCAACAAAACGATACAGACCAAGCTCGTCTTAATCAGTTCAGTAGAACGTCAGTTTCAACTCTCTAAGGGAGACACGTCATTATTCATGACGAAGAGAAATAGATTTGGTAAAAAATGGGAAAAAATTTTACCCAACTAAATTAAGATCAGTAATTTAACCGTCCCAGGTATGTTTATGGGTAAACTGTAACTTTAAGATTATTATCTCCCTATATAGAGCAGGAATCCAAGGAAAACATGGAGAGGAGTAAAATAATAAAAGCTAATGTGCAATGATGACTAAGGATAACTGATGACGAGATTTCAATTTTAAATGATGAAATCTTAGCCCCCCCCCCCCCCCGGCCATAATTAATAACCTGTCCCTAAGCGTGATAATTAACTTATGCACGTTGCACAACACCACATGAGATTGAAAACTATCGGAAAACCTCTAGATACGGGTTCGCATATACTTCTGAATGATTGTTCCTCTTAATTGGTTCCGAACGATACTTCCTCTTCGTATTCCCGGTTTGATTGGTTCCGATTCTTCTATTGTTACTTACACTTTGATTGATACTTACACTTTTTGACGCCACATCATAGCAATGTAGCTACTCGCGCAAGCGCAGTACATACAAAAGTTATAAAATCATTCAGAATAGGATGAGCAAGGTTTTATCTCTGGCGTTTACTACACATAAGGATATATTGTTATCAAATATCAATGCATGTGAAAAGATCCAAAATTTATATTCTTCCTTGTCCTATGTATGTCAAACAAATAAAGTAACTTGTCGACATTTCGTTTGCGAGGAGTTTAACATATACGATGGAAAAAGCGTCGTAGGAGAGGGAGGACTGGAATTGAAAGAGTTGAAAATGTACACGCAAGCTGTTCACCTTGTCCGATGGACTGGTTACTAACCACGTCTTGAGATTCGTTTGAAAATACGGTAACTGAATGAATGCTTTCCTATTGGTCTAAATGAGAATGAAAAGTGGCAAGTTTTTAGTGGTCAGATAATAATGATAATGATGATGATAACGAAGAAGAACATGATGATAATCACGATAATGATAATGAAGATGATAATGAAGATGATAATGAGGATGATAATAATAATGATAATAATGATGTTCATAATAATGATGACGACGACTACGACGATAAAATAGTAATGACATTAATGATGATAATAATGATGATGATAATGATAATGATTGCGATTGGTTGGTAATGTATTTCTTGTCTTTAAATAACTAATTGTTTACCTTATCATAGAACAATGCTTGAAGTTCTATTAAATTTGAATGCTTCGCCATGTTGTAGTAAGCCACGGCTCTTGATTCAAACATATCAACATCGGTAATATCTTCGAGATTATATTCCTGCAAAAGAAAATGCATTAAAGGAGACAGTTGAGACTCGAAAATGTCCATCCTTTGTCGGTATTATTCACACGAAGTTCGCTGACATATATGTTTTTGTTTCTGTTACTTCAGAGCTTATACAGAAAACAAAACTACAATCCTAGACAAAAATCCATTGAGACATCAGTTGACAACTACAAATCCTCAAAAAACAGCCAGGATTGTCTGAAAATGGTGAATTGAAAATAATCGAAGAATAAGCAGTTTAATTAACATTGCAACATAGTAAAAAGTCTACATTCAAGCAAAATGAGCCCCCCCCCTCCGTCTCTGCTCCCCCTACCCCCTTATTCAGCATGGTGTCCAGTGGCGGCGCTAGGGGAGGGGCAAGGGGGGCATTTGCCCCCCAATAATTTTTTCTGCCCCCCATTTCCCCCCCCCCCCCATTTTGCCCCCACCCGCTGGAATGTGTAGACATATTTATTATTTTCAATACGATATAACACAGATAACTGAAAAATAAAGTAAAAATAACTGGTGGAAACCTGCAAATGAAGCAAAGTGAATAACAGAATAAGTATTGAAGAAATCGAAAGCGCTTACAACCAAGCTCTGGTGTGACAGTGTTTTGCGTTTGTTTTAATACGTGTTCATTCTAAAAAGTAACGTATTCTGGCCTTTGCTAAAGGTACAGGCATGACTTGTCAACTCGTAGTCTAATGTAACTGGTCTTACACGTACATGTACATTTATAACATTTATGTGAAAAAATTTCCCCCCCCCAAAATTAGTTTGCCCCTCAATCCCCCCCCCCCCCCAAGTTTGAGGCCTGGCGCTGCCACTGATGGTGTCGCAGGAATTGAAAAACAATCGTACTGAAAAACAATTTATATTAGTTCAACATATTAATTTTGTTTACAGGACATTGGCAACAAAAATTAAGTTTGTCTAATATGAAAGAACTTGTAAAATGATAGAGTAACACCTTTTACAACTTTTCCGTATTTTACTTATTAAAAATGTCTTATATCTCAGTGATTACTAAGTTTACAACGTTCGTTATCACGAGGAGTTATCATACGCACATTTTCAAGTAAATTTGTGGAACAAACTTGAAGATGGAACTAATATGTGTGAAAATTCTCTACAAGCACATGACGTCAGAGACCATCTCATTTACATATCAAACAAACTGAAATATTTCAAAAACGAGGTAAAATACGGAAAAGTTGTAAAAGGTGTTACTCTATCATTTTACGAGTGGGTATCATTTCGGTCAGATGATGTCAAAGTACGAGTAGGCAGTGGCGAAGCTGGCTGTAGCAACTGGTCATGCTATGCTAATTTATAAACATCTGCATATTTTGAAAACAATATATTTCTAAAGGTCTGAATATGTAAATCGTTTCAAAATTTGCATAGCATGACCAGTTGCTATGGCCAACTTCGCTACTGCGAGTAGGTTTATATTTAGTTAGCAAATCAGTAATATAAATAGGTGCCTGGCCATGCAAAGCCTTGAAAGTAATTATTAGTATCTTAAAAACAATCCTTGATCTCACCGGCAACCAGTGAAGATTACGTAGCACAGGGGAGATATGCTCCGATTTTTTAACCCCTGCAACAAGTTGGCAGCTGTATTTTGAATTCGCTGTAACTTGCTCAATTCAGTTTCTGGTAAGCCATATAGGATGCTATTACAGCTGTCAAGTTTTGATGTTATGAATGCATGCACCAACTTCTCACAGTCCTTTTAATCAAATATTTCCTGATCTTGCCAATATTTCTGATAGCCAAAGTGGCCGATTTACAAATGTTATTTACATGAGTATTTAATTTTAAATAGTGGACTAAAACAAAATAAATTAAAGAGAATCACATTAGAAAAGAGTTAGCGAGTGAGTTATGAGACTGTGTGTGTGTGTGTGTGTGTGCGTGTGTTAGGAGACTGCATGTGTGTGTGTTAGGAGGAGATTGTGTGTGTGTCAGTGTGTTAGGAGGAGATTGTGTGTGTGTCAGTGTGTTAGGAGGAGATTGTGTGTGTGTGTTAGGAGATTGTGTGTGTGTTAGGAGATTGTGTGTGTGTGTTAGGAGAAGATTGTGCGTGTGTTACGACGAGACTCATGTGTGTTCGAGTGTTTGTCAGTGTGTTAGGAGAAGATTGTGTGTGCGTTACGATGAGACTCATGTGTGTGCGAGTGTTTGTCAGTGTGTTGGGAGAAGATTGTGCGTGTGTTACGACGAGACTCATGTGTGTGCGAGTGTTTGTCAGTGTGTTAGGAGAACTGATTGTGTGTGTGTTACGAGTGCGAGTGTTTGTCAGTGTGTTGGGAGAAGATTGTGCGTGTGTTACGACGAGACTCATGTGTGTGCGAGTGTTTGTCAGTGTGTTGGGAGAAGATTGTGTGTGTGTTACGACGAGACTCATGTGTGTGCGAGTGTTTATCAGTGTGTTAGGAAAACATTGTGCGCGTGTTACGACGAGACTCATGTGTGTGCGAGTGTTTGTCAGTGTGTTGGGAAAACATTGTGCGCGTGTTACGACGAGACTCATGTGTGTGCGAGTGTTTGTCAGTGTGTTAGGAGAGGATTGTGTGTGTGTTACGACGAGACTCATTCTTAGACGTACATATGCTGAGACGTACATATATCTAGAAGTTGCAAGAATTTGTTGTTGATTTTCTTATTGATATGTAATCAGTCTTACCATGTTAAAATCAGAAAGTATGGCAGGACATTTTCTTCATGGCATCGATCAAGTACTTCTAAACAAACTCTTATTATTTCCTGTGAAGTAGAATCTTTAGGTACACCCTGAAAGAGAATTACTTCTGTGAGTTTCAGGTAGTTTACCTACCATCTCAGTCTTTCACTGAGTGATTAGGGATGAGGTGACAATCGGAAATTAATCGGTAGAAGCTGATAATCGGCAACTTTCAGGCTTATCAACAAAGGACAATATATCGGTTTTTCTACTGTACATGTTATCTTTCCTTTGACAGTATTTGTCAAGGAAAATGGCAACTTATTTATAAGACAGATTCTATTCCATAATAAACTGATTGATTTGATATGGTACATAACAGGTACCCTTAACACGCTGATGGCGACTACAGTCGCGCCCGCGGTATTTATTCCCTGACTGCTGATGGTGACCTGAGTCGCCCGCGCCATGTGCTTGTGTTTTTCGTGAATTTTTGATTAGTTGTTAGGGGCATGTGATTTACATACAGGTACTTTTGAAATCTATACAAAATGGCCGACATTTTTATTATTTTATACCGCACTCTTTCTTACACAGTTTTTGAGATTTTTACATTTTAAAATACCAGTATTAATAGATAGATAGATAGATAGATAGATAGATAGATAGATAGATAGATAGATAGATAGATAGATAGATAGATAGATAGATAGATAGATAGATAGATAGATAGATAGCCGCGATAGATAGCCGCGATAGATAGCCGCGATAGATAGATAGATAGATAGATAGATAGACAGACAGACAGACAGACAGACAGACAGACAGACAGACAGACAGACAGATAGATAGATAGATAGATAGATAGATAGACAGACAGACAGATAGATAGATAGATAGATAGATAGATAGATAGATAGATAGATAGATAGATAGATAGATAGATAGATAGATAGATAGATAGATAGATAGATAGATAGATAGATAGATACGTCTCAAAGCATAACGTGAGGGTCCACTAAACGGTATTAAACTGTTCAGACGATGATCAGGATCCTTTACGATGGTGTCAAAGGTATTTCTACATAGCCAATGAAGTCTACGATTGGGACAATGTTCAGCATTTCAATAGCTCCCTGATAGGGTAGTCCTGGGCAAATAATAGACATTGCCCGCTTTTCTACTCGCACCAACTCATCTTTCAAATACTTTGGTAAGGCATAAAAAAGACGGGTGCTGCATACGTAAGGACAGAACGTATACAAGCAGTGTAAAATGCAGACATGTCTTGCCTAGGAACTATTGATCTCTTTAGTTGCACTAAATAATAGCGATAATGGCGCGCGATAATAGCGGAACTTTAACTGGTACTTTCCATGAGATCTTCGGGCATTCCAATTCGGATAAAGGTGATTTCGAAGGATTTGTATTCGATGAAAGTAAAAAGCGACGAAAGTGACGAATAGTCTGATATACATAGGTATTTCAATGATCATTTCCAAATTTTTGTATTCATGAACTTATATATAGTTGCAACAATTTCTCGAATATACATGGTACAGCAACAATACACACATCAATATGTAGATATTTTTATTCCCTATAAAAATGTAATAACACATAAGCCTCTAAAATGTGAGTATCACTGGGTAAAATGCTTGCGAATGCATGTGTGTCAATTTGAGGAGATTGTTGACAGGAAATTCAGCAGCAGGGGAATTGAAGATATAACAAATTGCAGCATGCTAAACTTGTCACATATTAGGTGAAGATGTGAAGACATACAGGTATTAGACTGTTACTGGTCTACTAGTTACTCTTATCTACACTATATGATTCATCATATACGATTGTCATTCTGACATACATTGTCTTATACGATTGTCGTACTGGTGTATGCAATTGTTTGCACGTGACATAATTCTTGTTTATGATTCGATGGTGAATGTTGACATACATGTACATTTTGATCACATACATCAAGATCACAATCGTATATGACAAATCATATTATGTAATCATTAATTTCATATGGCACATCTGGTTTAACATGACATATTACGTGAAGACATACCGTAGAATCTCGAAAGGCGGCTACTTTTGAAATTAGTGAGCTCTAAGGGCGGCTACTTTCGGGTTGTTATTTTTAGCATCGGCCAAGTTTTAACCACTACTGTACATTTAACACAACGTTTCAAAGTTTTGTTTAGTTTGATTAAATTACATAAGAGTTGTTGCTTATTATCTAATGCTTTACCGTACTCGATACCGAATATTCAGACACCGAAATGGAAGAGGACGTCTGAACGATGACAAAGACAAACTTATAACTACTGTCTGAAATTCCTGAATCTTTGATATTACTGTTTTATATACATGTTTTAATCCATGCCAAGCCCGTATATTGTATTGGAATTTATCGTATCAGTATTAAAATTGTATTTTTCTCTATCAGCTCATTCCTATGAGTGATATAAAAGTGTTCTGCTTCATAGGCAGTTTAGAAATACTAGTTGAATATTGTAAAATGTTGGTATGTGTTACTGAATTACTAGTAGGAGGTCTAACTATTTGAGAAAAGGATCTTCAGACATTCATGTTTCACTTTCTGATGAAAGATGCACGAAACGTTAGTTGTATTTTCATGAAACCTCAAACCATATGAAAAAACTTCAAACAACATAAATTAATGGACAGCTACTGTAGTCTGTAGCTCACTGTAGCAGTCAAACCTCATCTATATCCAACTAACTAACCAACCATCTATTCATCAAGGTCCCAATTATCGCTCCAAAACAACTTCGCATTTTTCTTTAGTGTCACAATGTAGCGTAACATCTCCCAACGTAGCGCAACGTCTTACAACGTAGCGTAATGTCTTACAACGTAGCGTAACATCTCCCAACGTAGCGCAACGTCTTACAACGTAGCGTAATGTCTTACAACGTAGCGTAACATCTCCCAACGTAGCGCAACGTCTTACAACGTAGCGTAACATCTTACAACGTAGCGTAACATCTTACAACGTAGCGTAACGTCTTACAACGTAGCGTAATGTCTTACAACGTATCGTAACGTCTTACAACGTATCGTAACATCTTACAACGTAGCGTAACGTCTTACAACGTAGCGTAACGTCTTACAACGTAGTGTAACGTCTTACAACGTAGTGTAACGTCTTACAACGTATCGTAATGTCTTACAACGTAGCGTAACATCTCCCAACGTTGCGTAACGTCTTACAACGCAGCATAACGTCTTACAACGTAGTGTAACGTCTTACAACATAGTGTAACGTCTTACAACGTAGCGTAACGTCTTACAACATAGTGTAAAGTCTTACAACATAGTGCAACGTCTTACAACGTAGTGTAACGTCTTACAACGTAGCATAACGTCTTACAACTATAGTGTAACGTCTTACAATATAGTGTAACGTCTTACAACGTAGTGTAACGTCTTACAACGTAGTGTAACGTCTTACAACGTAGTGTAACGTCTTACAACGCAGCGTAATGTCTTACAACGTAGTGTAACGTCTTACAACGTAGTGTAACGTCTTACAACGTAGCTTAACGTCTTACAACGTAGTGTAACGTCTTACAACGTAGTGTAACGTCTTACAACGTAGCATAACGTCTTACAACGTAGCGTAACGTCTTCACAACGTAGCGTAACGTCTTCACAACGTAGCATAACGTCTTACAACGTAGTGTAACGTCTTACAACGTAGTGTAACGTCTTACAACGTAGTGTAACGTCTTACAACGTAGTGTAACGTCTTATAACGTAGTGTAACGTCTTACAACGTAGTGTAACGTCTTACAACGTAGTGTAACATCTTACAACGTAGTGTAACGTCTTACAACGTAGTGTAACGTCTTACAACGTAGTGTAACGTCTTACAACGTAGTGTAACGTCTTACACCGTAGTGTAACGTCTTACAACGTAGTGTAACGTCTTACAACGTAGCGTAACGTCTTACAACGTAGCGTAATGTCTTACAACGTAGTGTAACGTCTTACACCGTAGTGTAACGTCTTACACCGTAGTGTAACGTCTTACAACGTAGTGTAACGTCTTACAACGTAGCGTAACGTCTTACAACGTAGCGTAATGTCTTACAACGTAGTGTAACGTCTTACAACGTAGCGTAACGTCTTACAACGTAGCGTAACGTCTTACAACATAGTGTAACGTCTTACAACGTAGCGTAACGTCTTACAACATAGTGTAACGTCTTACAACATAGCGTAACGTCTTACAACATAGTGTAACGTCTTACAACATAGTGTAACGTCTTACAACATAGTGTAACGTCTTACAACGTAGCGTAACGTCTTACAACATAGTGTAACGTCTTGCAACATAGTGTAACGTCTTACAACGTAGCGTAACGTCTTACAACATAGTGTAACGTCTTACAACATAGTGTAACGTCTTACAACGTAGCATAACGTCCACAACATAGCGTAACGTCTTACAACTATAGTGTAACGTCTTGCAACGTAGCGTAACGTCTTACAACGTAGCGTAACGTCTTACAACGTAGCGTAACGTCTTACAACATAGCGTAACGTCTTACAACGTAGCGCAACGTCTTACAACGTAGCGTAACGTCTTACAACGTAGCGTAACGTCTTACAACGTAGCGTAACGTCTTACAACGTTGCGTAGCGCCTTACAAAGTACCGTAACGTCTTACAACGTATCGTAATGTCTTACAACGTAGCGTAACATCTTACAGCGTAGTGTAACATCTTACAATGTAGCGTAACATCTTACAACGTAGCGTATAACATCTTACAACGTAGCGTAACGTGTTACAACGTATAATTGACGTTTGCATCACTTGCGTCGCGTCCACGGTAAACTTGGTCACTTAAAATCAGCTTCGCAATTCTCAGAAAAATCACATCGCAGATTTTCAAAATTTTCAAAATCGCTTTGCAATTTGCGAAGCGCTTATTAAGAAGGAGAACTACAGACTAGCATATTATCAAATTGTATATTATGAAGCTAAATAGGACACTCACCCATCTCAGGTCGCATTCAACAAGATGAAGCTTGCGCTGTTCACACCACAACGGAAGATCTGGAAAATCTATACATTACATAATAAAGAAAAAGGATTTATCACGATGCATTTAGGCATCACAATGCTGGTACTTTTTTGGCTTTAAAAAAATGTTATTATTTGTTGTAGGAAAAAGTTTATCATCACAACCCGTAATCCTGCCTGGTCCAATATGGGAAAGTAACGAGCATAGTCAGAGCATCTCAAACTATGCCATATAATGTCAGTTTATTTAACTCCTTAATATTTTGGTGGGGTCAGAATACACCCACTCCTACTTTTCTTAAGAATTAACCCCCAGTATAAAATATCTTACACCAGCCAATGAGGTTCTCTCTCTTTCGGCCTCTCATACTCGATGTACACATTTGTAACAGACATTTCTTATAGTAAACAGAGATATAGATGAGCAGTGGTACTGTGGGCCTATGCAAGCACACATGTATATATGTATGAGGTTCTCTCTCTTTCGGCCTCTCACACTTGATGTACACATTTGTAACAGACATTTCTTAGTAAACAGGGATATAGATGAGCAATGGTACTGTGGGCCTATGCAAGCACACATGTATAATGTATGAGGTTCTCTCTCTTTCGGCCTCTCACACTTGATGTACACATTTGTAATAGACATTTCTAGTAAACAGGGATATAGATGAGCAGTGGTACTGTGGGCCTATGCAAGCACATGAGGTTCTCTCTCTTTCGGCCTCTCACACTCGATGTACACATTTGTAATAGACATTTCTTAGTAAACAGAGATATAGATAACTACATGAGCAGTGGTACTGTGGGCCTATGTAAGCACACATGTATACATATACTGTATATAACTATAAGAACTTAGAACGTGAGGTTCTCTCTCTTTCGGCCTCTCATACTCGATGTACACATTTGTAATAAACATTTCTTAGTAAACAGGGATATAGATGAGCAGTGGTACTGCATATACATGTACACATGTATATAAGAACTTAGAACATGAGGTTCTCTCTCTTTCAGCCACCTTACACTCGATGTACACATTTGTAATAGACATTTCTTAGTAAACAGGGATATAGACGAGCAATGGTACTGCGTATACATGTACACATGTATATAAGAACTTAGAACATGAGGTTCTCTCTCTTTCAGCCCCTCACACTTGATGTACACATTTGTAATAGACATTTCTTAGTAAACAGGGATATATATGAGCAGTGGTACTGTGGGCCTATGCAAGCTCACATGTATACATGTACAGGGTTCGAATTAACAGTGTGCAATGTGCAATTTGCACATCGTTTTGGCCCAAATAGTAAAAGTAGCACATGTATCACTTTTCAAAACGATGTGCAGAAAAAAATAGTCTCAGTATTGAACACAAAGAAATAGTTGTGACAAATTATAAGTTAAGTTGACAGTCCTATTTTCAGGAGATGGAAAAATTGTGTGTTTTTAAATTGTGTTTTTAAATTGTGTGTTTTTAAATTGTGTGTTTTTCTTGCAACCATGCAAAAATTGCTGGTAGCCATGAAATTTCTATCTAGATTAAAATTGTAAAGAAAAGCCATCACAATTGTCTTAGACGCATGTTGTGCAGTGTGTGCTCTAAAACTGGCAGTGGGAACGAGTCATTCTCCCACACAGGCCCATGCAATCTCCAGGAGTTGCCTGCACAAAATGGTGGCTGAAATTTGATCTAGGCCCATTTTAGTGATTTTATAAACTTTCCAATCTCTTAAACATCTCGAGATTGTTTCTTTAGTTATCCAGCAGGGGCAACAGCAACCGAAAGTATCACGTGCCTAGCCTTGAATTACTTTGGGCATTCAATTTCTTGCACAGCACTATTTTGCTTTATATTGAGAGCGCTTGAACGTCATATTTTCAGAAAAATGCACATTGTTTTTTCTTAACTAATTCAAACCCTGTGTATATAAGAACTTAGAACATGAGGTTCTCTCTCTTTCAGCCCCCTCACACTTGATGTACACATTTGTAATATACATTTCTTAGTAAAGACGGATATATAGATGAGCAGTGGTACTGTGGGCCTATGCTGCAAGCACACATGTATACATGTATAATATAAGAACTTAGAACACGAGGTTCTCTCTCTTTCGGCCCCCTCACACTTGATGTACACATTTGTAATATACATTTCTTAGTAAAGAAGGATATATATGAGCAGTAGTACTGTGGGCCTATGTAAGCACATGATAGTCAATGGAATACATGCTCCGGAAATGTGGCAAACTTCAAAGAGGCTACCGGTAGCAATCAAATTGTGATTCATGTTGAGGGGGACCTGAAGGTGCACAAATCCTTTGTTTTAGGTTTTTTAATATTTAAACAACATTAAGCTCAAACATTTCTATTGGATATATAACGGCTTCATTATATAGAACATACAATGAGTTCTGTTAAGTAAGCATGAAAGTGCACAAACTGAACAAAAACATAGAACAATGATTTTTGCTGGCTTCCAGACCATGTATTCCATTGACTATATGCTCACAAGAATATATAAGAACTTAGAACATGAGGTTCTCTCTCTCTCTCTTGGCTAGCCTTACACTTGATGTACAAAGTTACTGTATTTAGTTGATATATGAAACAAACAGACAATGCTAGTGATTGTTCCACTTCATATACAGTCGTCCCTTTGTAAGAATGAACTGTTTTATCCCATACAAGGAATTATTAGAATGAAGTTAAAGTACTTACTTCTTTGACAAGAACCTCTCGCTCAACATGAAAGTCTTTGAACGTTGACGACACAAACAGACGTATAGTTTTTCCAACCCCTTCGACTTTTATACTTCTCAACCATCCATTGCTTGTTGGGAGAACACGTTTTATGCACAGCTGGAATGTACACAGCTTTCTCATATTGGTCTGGAGGGGGTTCAGTTGATACTTGGTTAATCCCTCTGTGATACGTTGTTGTTGTTGGGTAGCTTAGAGTAGGGGACAGTTTCAGGTCGCGAAGAAAGCACTGCTGGTGAACGTGATGATCCACAACCCATACAGCACAACTGTTTGCAAGAAAGAGAGGGGAACAAAGTCAGAAAAAAACTTACAATGAGGAAAACCTTCAAATTCATATTACTCAGAAGAATTACAAAATCCTGGAAAAATTACACCTAGTATAATTGAAGAAAATAATAATAATAATAATAATAATAGCATATTGTGAGTGGGTGTACAAGGGTCGAAAATTAGATTTTTCCCACTGTTCCTGTTCAGGTTGCACTGTTTCTGGGCTTCCAGAAAATTAATTAATATTATTATAACCCTGAGCCCAGCATATATATTAATAATATATATTAATATTATCATATCTGAGTGTATCACTTAGTTCAGCATCTGAATCATGTGCTGCAGCTGCACTGTCTGAATCACTGGATGGAGGAGTGGATGATTGATCTGCATTCAACTTAGATATTCACTTGTACAGTTTGTGCCATGGACGTCTTGACTTCAGACCACCAATTTCCCACAGTGAAATTACAGTATCAGCATCATATTCTCCAACTGCAGAGGAATCTAATTGAATTCTTAGCAGGTCAGTCAAGGCAGTGTCTTTTAGCTTACTCCTCCAATCAGTCTCGAGGTTGCTAAGGAACCAAATGATCTAACAATTTTGTGACGTGGGCTCAGATAAGGGTAACAGTTGATCCAAACGATACCATTAGCACTTGGGGTTCTCGCTATTTTAAACTATATCCATACACTCTGTTCACTTCTCAACCAAAACAAAATCCACTGTTCCGTTGGAACAGTGAATTGCAAGAATTTACGAAAATTTACTCTTCCGAGTTAAAAAATACTGTTCTTGGAACAGTAGGAATTTCGAGCCCTGGTGTAGTAAGTCGGTACAAACGGAGTATAAGAACAGGCATGATGCAGTGGCAAGGATTATGCACTGGAACATGAGTGGAAAATATGGGTTGAAGAGAACTGACAAGTGGTATACAAACATGAGGCTGAGGGATATTATGGTGCAGTGTGATAGAAAGATCAAGCATAGAAAACCAGACATTGTGTTGATAGACAAAAAGAAGAATAAGTGTGTGATAGTTGATGTGCAGCAATCCCTGAGGATGGTAAAGTAGCAACAAGGGAAGACAAGAAGGTTGAGAGGTATGAGGAGTTGAGGATTGAAATTGGAAAGTTGTGGAAAATAAAGAAGGTGGAGGTTGTGCGTGGATCAGAATATACATTCTGTCAAAATATGAGTAAATCAAACAGCTATCAAAGGGGAAAGTAATAGAAAACCAAGCCAGTATTTACTGTAATACTAAGACTGTGTTTACACTGGAGCAAAAGCAACTAGATTCACATTGTTTTGCATCCTCATGCAGGGAATAAAAAAACAATACGAATCAGGTTACTTTTGTTCTAGTGTATTAACGCAGCCTTAGTCTAAGACATTGCTAACAACAACAACAACAACAACAACAACAACATCACTGTCGTTATACGACTTTCTCTCAGTGAAACGAGGTTACAGGGTAAAGACAACAAAATAAACCTGCTGTTTATTGTTGAACTCGACGACTGTCAGAATAGTCGACTGTTTGTATCACTAGTACAATGGACCAATCGGCTTTCACAACGTTTAATTCGTTTCGCCAAATAACGCTTTTTCGAAACGTTTTAATATGCCAACAACGTTAAAGGGTGCTATGGCAACAAAACCAAGCATAATATGATAGTTTTCTTTATACTGTTTAGTACTATTGTTGGTATTTGTTCTATTCACGCATAATTATTAGTTAGTTTAATTTATTCAAGATTATGTTTATATATAAAGGAACTTTAGATTGTATTTCATTTTCTGACGAAGGCTGTCGCATGCAGTCGAAAATTTATTTTATTAAATTGGTTTATAGTTGGTTTTGGGTCGTGGCCTGTTATTTTGTTATCTATAAATGTTGAATTGGCCGAGGAGGGTTTTGCTCTTTGATATATATATATATATATATAACATTTTTGGCTATAAGTTTGTCTTAAAGTCAAATAGGAAACCAGGTCTAAACTACTCACTAGTGGATTTTTAAACCAATCCAACACTCCCCTGAGGACTTATAGCATATTGGACAATTTGGCTGATTTTCTCATAGAGATACTATAGTAAAAATTTCAGGGACCTTGAGCTACCCCTAAATATCAATAGTTTTTAATACAATTTTACACACAGCATTTTTAACCCAATTGGAACCATTTAAGAGGGTCAGACTATACAAAATAAAAATAAATTAAAATAAGGACCACCCTAATATATATATATATATACACTATATATATATATATATATATATATATACTAAAGACTACATGTATATATATATATATACACTATATATATATATATATACTAAAGACTAATAGACTATTTGAAACAAAATAGTCACGAAGTTGGCGTATAAAGGCAAAAGAGCGCTCAATACCATAGTAGGTAGAGCGTAATATATTCATGTGTGTGCAGTATATTCATATCTTACAGTATACCTGTTTCACGTAATATTTTTCTTGCAGGCAACCATAAACAAGGCACCAGAGTTTTAGCAATTGGTAATCGTACTCGGTACCAGTCATTGCCATTGATACAGCACGAAAAAGGCAGTTCCCATCACCATTCACTCTCGCAGGTTCCCAACCAGATTGTAGCATATCCTCTGGAGCTTGGTATCTTACACTGGGTTAAATAATCAAAATTCAATAGTATTATCATGAGTAACGATTGTGTTGACATGTGTCTTGTTGCCCAAACGAAAAAGGGGTAGCCAACACTTAAGATTGAACTCATCCCTAGTTTCTTATATTATAAAGGACAGTCACATGTACAGTATTATGCATGTTACAAAGCATCAATTACTTACCACATCTCTACATGTTTAGCAGCAACATGTACATTCCCTCAATTCACCTTTTGTTGAACAATGTTGCAGTCTTTAGCTCCTCCCACTCACAAAGGTTGTTCAGGAAACAAATTGTGGCATTTACTCCCTCAGGTTCTGTACAAGAATTTTCCTTACAAATCATCACAATTACAATTAATACATTTGTTCACAACCTTTTTCAACAAAACACAGATGCTGCTATGCTCTCAAACGAACTGGATATACAGCAATAGAATCAAATGTATATACCGTATGTAAAACGTAATAAATACTGTATTGTAACAATTCTTTTGTTTTCCGTATTACCCTCACAACCCTTTTTTCAACCTATGAAGTATCTATACCCTTGATGCTTCACAGTTTAGTTTTTTAATGTCTTTTTGTGGAATGCAGAACCCTTTTAAGGTGTAGAAGGGCTTGAACTAGCAAATATACCAATCAGTGACATTATGAGAAAGTTGGTATATACTACTATAAGTATTTGTATCTACAGTACAGTAAAGTAGATGAGGGCAGGCTGGTAGGCACATAACGTCAGACAGATATCTTAGCATGATTTCATCACAACTATTCACACAAATTACACTAAACAGTTGTATAATGAGTGAGCACCAATTAAAACACTCAGAGTACATGTTTATATGTCCACTATTGTAGTACAAATGAAATTTCTTTTCTGCATCTTTTTCATAGACCATAAATTTTAATTGACAAACTGTCTCATTACTTTACAAATCAGTTTGTGTAACGCTCATTAGGTAGGGTTAGGTTGAGAACTAAGGGCCCCCGGCAAAAATGGAGTGAAAGATTACAATGAAAAATTACAGTTGAACAGCGACATTGCTAAAAACTTATTGACCGAGCGGTAGGTCTTTACGACAACTGATAATCCTGCTCGCTGTCTTTCTGTACATGCAGACTGAGCGATGATGGAGCGAGGTCTGTGTGAAAAGACCAAAGGCAGGATAATTTTGCTGTAAAGACCGACCATGCAAACGAGGTTAATAAGGTTTTTATTATAAGGCTCTTTTAAATTGATTACATTTCATCTTCACAATTTTTTTTAAAATGTTTCAGTTATTTTGTAATGACCGGTTTGTAAAGACTGCTCAGGAACAAATCAGACTGCAGAAAGCTGCATGACTCACGAACCAAGCCATATACCGGTAATAATAAAGGAATAACATGACTTTTGCAGAACGTACTGTATTGTTTATTTGTGGCCAGCGTAGTAACATTTGCGCCGACTATGCCCTCCAAATGTCATGTTATTATGATTACCGGTATCACCAATATATACAAGGACAAATAATTCTGAAAGGCACCATTAATTTGCACCATGCAGTTCATCATAAGATCAGTGATAAGCAGGGCTATTTGTGGCCCAACTAGTTCGTCACCACCTCACCGCTTGAGTGTATAGGGATTCACGATTGTTTAACATTGTACTGTTACATATAGCTATAGTGATAGAAGTTATAATCGAGCCTTCATGGGTCCCCAGACCAAAGACATGTATAATAAGGGCCCTGTCTGCCTCTGTTACAAATGTTATCAAAATCTCATAATAGCCATTGTTAACTGCAGGGGCATATAACTGAACAAAGTAACTTAACTTACAATTAATGTAGCAAACATTCTTTTAGGCAGATCATCTTGTCCACTGTCAGGGTGACCTACATGAGGTGCTGATCCTGAGCATGTGTCTGTGCAGTTGCTGTCTGAAGCGTTGACTGAATCTGAATTAGATGCAACGACTGGATCTGTAGCATTGACTGAGTCTGAAGCACATATGTCAGAGTCTGATGCATTATCTGAGTCCAAATTAATATCATCACTGTGATCACTGTGAATGTACCGGCTATAGGCATCAATCACAATGGAAAGTATTTCAACGGGGGTGCGCTCCTTCCCATTATTGGGGTCGGTAAAGGGAATGTCTTTAGGCCACCAGTTTGGTCTATGGGCACTCTCACTCCAGTATGGTTTCTTTGTCCCTTTAATATAAAAAAACATACTTACTGTCTGATGTCTTACTGATGGTGCAAGAGGAAGAGGAAGGCCAAGGATGACATGGAGCCAGGTAGTTACCATTATTTGTCACAAGAGCTATGACAAGTTTCCTTTTGCCATGGGCATTCAGCTGCTTCCAGTCCCTAGGCACAGGCAAGCAAGACTCAGCTGTACTTGGAACTTTTGTCTTTTCTTTTTCTATCCAAGAGAAACATTTATATAATACCGGTACTAGCTGTAGCATAATAATGACTGCAAACTAAGATAATTTTATTTGTTCAAACTCAAAGAGTAAATTAACTGTAACTGTTAGTAGTATTAATAAGTTATGGGACCTGCACCTTTATTTGGTCCAACAGAATGAAGGGCAAACACAGCTGAAACAAATGCTTTTTTGACAGCAGGATCGTCACCAAATGCTTTCAGTTGCTCTGGACCTCAAACACAATTAAAAACAAATTGTTGTATTATATTATTTATATGACTTGTGCAACTGTTTATATATACAGTATACTGTGTATATATATATATATAATTGAGGTCGAATGCTGTTGCTACTCTGAGTTGCACGACTACAGTATATGCGATCTTCAGGCAACTGAAGATCGCATATGGTGTGAAACTCGACAACATTCGACCTAGCAACAACATTCGACCTCAATTATATATGATTCCGCTCTACCTACAATATGGTATTGAGCGCTCTTAAACCACACCTGCGTGATTTTATTGTCACATACGATTTTTGTATACAGTAACTATAGCATTCTAGCAACTGCAGGTTAATTATGGCTTAATTACCTGCAAAATAAATATCCCCATTTAACCATGTCAACGCTACTGTAGGACATTTGGTTAAATCATACCATTCTTGTACCTGGATGGAATAAAATAAACCTAGTTAAATCATATGTTTTCCACAGAACATAATTGGTAAACCATACAGATTATGGGCCAGTTCTGGCTTGTCATGTACACAGACAGTAAAGTTATATTCTCATAATCTCATACAGTAGAGTGATAGACTGATAGAGGGATAGGCAAATAGACAGATGTATAGCTTCATCGAGGGATGAATATATAGCGGATAATAGCCTACCCTTTTCTTTAGCGACTTTGCGTTGCGAAGATCGTATCGCCGCCTGTATCCAGGGTCCTTGGCCTTATTTTTACATTTATATTGTTTCTTCTCGGAAACCTGTTTTTCACTGCGCGCTGAAGCTTCCTATTGAATGAAAATTTCATATTTAATTGTTTCCAATTTATTTCCAATTCAGACGTATACAATATTTACTGATTTACATACTTGATCATTTGCATATTTACGTTGTTTGTCGGCCATGTTGGTCTTTGGGAATATGTGAGCCAGCACCCTTTGTAGATAGCGTCCATTCGCGGAGTTTGGTTATTTTTGTGGTAAGTACGTTATGTTAGGGTGCATATAGTGGTTTAGGTGTATGTATTGTGTCATATAGAGGTTTCCGGTGGTTTATGGTTGTTTGTGGTGGTTTACCGGTTGTTCATGGTGGTTTGTGGTGGTTTGTGGTGGTTCACGGTGGTTCATGGTGGTTTGCGGTGGTTTGCGGTGGTTCATGGTGGTTCATGGTGGTTTGCGGTGGTTTGTGGTGGTTTGCGGTGGTTCGTGGTGGTTCGTGGTGGTTTGTGGTGGTTTGCGGTGGTTCATGGTGGTTTGCGGTGGTTCATGGTGGTTTGTGGTTGTTCATGGTGGTTTGTAGTGGTTTACGGTGGTTCGTGGTGGTTCGTAGTGGTTCATGGTGGTTTGTGGTGGTTCGTGGTGGTTTACGGTGGTTTGTGGTGGTTCATGGTGGTTCGTGGTGGTTTGCGGTGGTTCATGGTGGTTTGTGGTGGTTCATGGTGGTTTGTGGTTGTTCCTGGTGGTTTGTAGTGGTTTGTAGTGGTTTACGGTGGTTCATGGTGGTTTGTGGTGGTTTGCGGTGGTTCATGGTGGTTCATCGTGGTTCGTGGTGGTTTACGGTGGTTTACGGTGGTTTGCGGTGGTTCCTGGTGGTTCGTGGTGGTTTGTGGTGGTTTGTGGTGGTTCATGGTGGTTTGTGGTTGTTCATGGTGGTTTGTGGTTGCTCATGGTGGTTTGTGGTGGTTCATGGTGGTTCGTGGTGGTTCGTGGTGGTTCATGGTTGTTCATGGTGGTTTGTGGTTGTTCATGGTGGTTTGTGGTTGTTCATGGTGGTTTCTGGTTGCTCATGGTGGTTTGTGGTGGTTTGTGGTGGTTTGTGGTTTTGTTCATGGTGGTTTGTGGTTGTTCATGGTGGTTTGTGGTTGCTCATGGTGGTTTGTGGTTGCTCATGGTGGTTTGTGGTGGTTCATGGTGGTTTGTGGTGGTTTGTGGTGGTTCATGGTGGTTTGTGGTGGTTTGTGGTGGTTCGTGGTGGTTTGCGGTGGTTCATGGTGGTTTGTGGTTGCTCATGGTGGTTTGTCGTGGTTCATGGTGGTTCGTGGTGGTTCGTGGTGGTTCATGGTTGTTCATGGTGGTTTGTGGTTGTTCATGGTGGTTTGTGGTTGTTCATGGTGGTTTGTGGTTGCTCATGGTGGTTTGTGGTGGTTTGTGGTTTTGTTCATGGTGGTTTGTGGTTGTTCATGGTGGTTTGTGGTTGCTCATGGTGGTTTGTGGTTGCTCATGGTGGTTTGTGGTGGTTCATGGTGGTTTGTGGTGGTTTGTGGTGGTTCATGGTGGTTTGTGGTGGTTCATGGTAGTTTACGGTGGTTTGTGGTGGTTCGTGGTGGTTTGTGGTGGTTCGTGGTGGTTTGTGGTGATTTACGGTGGTTTGTGGTGATTTACGGTGGTTTGTGGTTGTTCATGGTGGTTTGCAGTGGTTTGCGGTGGTTTGTGGTGGTTTACGGTGGTTTGTGGTGGTTTGTGGTGGTTCATGGTGGTTTGTGGTGGTTCATGGTAGTTTACGGTGGTTTGTGGTGGTTCGTGGTGGTTTGTGGTGGTTTGCGGTGGTTCATGGTGGTTTGTGGTGGTTTGTGGTTGTTCCTGGTGGTTTGTAGTGGTTTGTAGTGGTTTACGGTGGTTCATGGTGGTTTGTGGTGGTTTGCGGTGGTTCATGGTGGTTCATGGTGGTTCATCGTGGTTCGTGGTGGTTTGTGGTGGTTTGCGGTGGTTCCTGGTGGTTCGTGGTGGTTTGCGGTGGTTTGTGGTGGTTTGTGGTGGTTCATGGTGGTTTGTGGTTGTTCATGGTGGTTTGTGGTTGCTCATGGTGGTTCGTAGTGGTTCATGGTGGTTCGTGGTGGTTCATGGTTGTTCATGGTGGTTTGTGGTTGTTCATGGTGGTTTGTGGTTGTTCATGGTGGTTTGTGGTTGCTCATGGTGGTTTGTGGTGGTTTGTGGTGGTTTGTGGTTTTGTTCATGGTGGTTTGTGGTTGTTCATGGTGGTTTGTGGTTGCTCATGGTGGTTTGTGGTTGCTCATGGTGGTTTGTGGTGGTTCATGGTGGTTTGTGGTGGGTTCATGGTGGTTTGTGGTGGTTTGCGGTGGTTCGTGGCGGTTCGCGGTGGTTCGTGGTGGTTCGCGGTGGTTCGTGGTGGTTTGCGGTGGTTTGTGGTGGTTTGTGGTGGTTTGCGGTGGTTTGTGGTGGTTTGTGGTGGTTTGTGGTGGTTTGTGGTGGTTTGCGGTGGTTCGTGGTGGTTCATGGTGGTTTACGGTGGTTTGCGGTGGTTTGCGGTAGTTTACGGTGGTTTGTGGTGGTTCGCGGTGGTTTGTGGTGGTTCATGGTGGTTCATGGTGGTTTGTAGTGGTTTACGGTGGTGTGTGGTGGTTCACGGTGGTTTGTGGTGGTTTGTGGTGGTTCATGGTGGTTTGTGGTGCTTCATGGTAGTTTACGGTGGTTTGTGGTGGTTCATCGTGGTTTGTGGTGGTTCATGGTAGTTTACGGTGGTTTGTGGTGGTTCATGGTGGTTTACGGTGGTTTGTGGTTGTTCGTGGTGGTTCATGGTGGTTTGTAGTTGTTCATGATAGTTTACGGTGGTTTACGGTGGTTTGTGGTGGTTTGTGGTGGTTTGTGGTGGTTCGTGGTGGTTTGTGGTGATTTACGGTGGTTTGTGGTGATTTACGGTGGTTTGTGGTTGTTCATGGTGGTTTGCAGTGGTTTGCGGTGGTTTGTGGTGGTTCGTGGTGGTTCGTGGTGGTTTGCGGTGGTTTGTGGTGGTTTGTGGTGGTTTGTGGTGGTTTGTGGTGGTTCGTGGTGGTTTGCGGTGGTTTGCGGTGGTTCACGGTGGTTCTTGGTGGTTCGTGGTGGTTTGTGGTGGTTCGCGGTGGTTTGTGGTGGTTCGCGGTGGTTTGTGGTGGTTCGCGGTGGTTTGTGGTGGTTTGTGGTGGTTTGCGGTGGTTTGTGGTGGTTCGCGGTGGTTTGTGGTGGTTTGCGGTGGTTTCTGGTGGTTCACGGTGGTTTGCGGTAGTTTACGGTGGTTTATAGTAGTTCGTGGTGGTTTACGGTGGTTTGTGGTGGTTCATGGTGGTTTGTGTTGGTTTTGTGGTAGCTCTTGGTGGTTTGTAGTGGTTTGCGGTGGTTTACGGTGGTTCGCGGTGGTTCGTGGTGGTTTACGGTGGTTTACAGTGGTTTGTAGTGGTTTGTAGTGGTTAATGGTGGTTCGTGGTGGTTTGTGGTGGTTCATGGTAGTTTACGGTGGTTCGTGGTGGTTCGCGGTGGTTCGTGGTGGTTTGCGGTGGTTTGTGGTGGTTTGTGGTGGTTTGTGGTGGTTTGTGGTGGTTTGCGGTGGTTCGTGGTGGTTCATGGTGGTTTACGGTGGTTTGCGGTGGTTTGCGGTAGTTTACGGTGGTTTGTGGTGGTTCGCGGTGGTTTGTGGTGGTTCATGGTGGTTCATGGTGGTTTGTAGTGGTTTACGGTGGTTTGTGGTGGTTTACGGTGGTTTGTGGTGGTTTGTGGTGGTTCATGGTAGTTTACGGTGGTTTGTGGTTGTTCGTGGTGGTTCATCGTGGTTTGTAGTTGTTCATGGTAGTTTACGGTGGTTTGTGGTGGTTTGTGGTGGTTCATGGTAGTTTACGGTGGTTTGTGGTTGTTCGTGGTGGTTCATCGTGGTTTGTAGTTGTTCATGGTAGTTTACGGTGGTTTGTGGTGGTTTGTGGTGGTTTGTGGTGGTTTGTGGTGATTTACGGTGGTTTGTGGTGATTTACGGTTGTTTGTGGTTGTTCATGGTGGTTTGTAGTGGTTTACGGTGGTTTGTGGTGGTTCGTGGTGGTTTACGGTGGTTTACGGTGGTTTGCGGTGGTTCATGGTGGTTTGTGGTAGTTTGCGGTGGTTTGCGGTGGTTTGCGGTGGTTCGTGGTGGTTCGTGGTGGTTTGTGGTGGTTTACGGTGGTTTGTGGTGATTTACGGTGGTTTGTGGTTGTTCATGGTGATTTGTAGTGGTTTGCGGTGGTTCATGGTGGTTCATGGTGGTTCACGGTGGTTTGCGGTTGTTTACGGTTGGTTTATAGTAGTTCGTGGTGGTTTACGGTGGTTCATGGTGGTTTGTGTTGGTTTTGTGGTAGCTCTTGGTGGTTTGTAGTGGTTTGCGGTAGTTTACGGTGGTTTATAGTAGTTCGTGGTGGTTTACGGTGGTTTGTGGTGGTTCATGGTCATTTATGGTGGTTTGTGTTGGTTTTGTGGCAGCTCTTGGTGGTTCGTGGTGGTTTATTGTGGTAGGTAGTGGTTTGTAGCATTTTTGTGTTTTTGTAGTCGTTCATGTCTTATTATTGCTCCTGGTTGTTCTTGGTTGTATGCACGATGGTTCAGTAGTTTTTTTTGTTGCTGCTCATTGCTCGTGTTATTTTATGTGTGTGTATGCATGCAGGTCTGTCTAACACTGCCATTATCAATTTTAGTTGTGTAAATGAACAACAGTGTCGGATTTTTTCGATAGCGTAAATATGAGGATTTGAAAAAAAATAATCAGGCTAATTTGAAATTGGATATAACTGATTACCGATTAGCAGGTAATGAACGCGTGCTTCCCTTTTCAAAGATATAGCCTTAAGCGTGTTATTGTTTGTACTTCTCTGGATCAACGTGCTCTATTTGTCATTTCTGATTATTTTTTTTCAAACCTCGTATTTACGCTATCGAAAAATCCGACACTGTTGTTCATTTACACAACTAAAATTGACAATGGCGCTAACACTGATTAAATAGACAGAGCTGCATGCATACACACACATAAAATAACACGAGCAATGAGTAGCAACAACAAAAAACTACTGAACCATCGTGCATACAACCAAGAACAACCAGGAGCAATAACAAGACATGAACGACTACAAAAACACAAAAACGCTACAAACCACTACCTACCACCATAAACCACCATGAACCACCAAGAGCTACCACAAAACCAACACAAACCACCATAAACGACCATGAACCACCACAAACCACCGTAAACCACCACGAACTACTATAAACCACCGTAAACTACCGCAAACCACCGTGAACCACCACATACTACCGTAAACTAACATGAACCACCACAAACCACGATGAACCACCACGAACCACCAAGAACAACCATAAACCACCATGAACCACCACAAACCACCGTAAACCACCATGAACCACCAAGAACAACCATAAACCAACACGAACCACCGTAAACCACTATGAACCACTGTAAACCACCATGAACCACCACAAACCACCGTAAACTACCGTAAACCACCGTAAACTACCGTAAACCACCACAAACCACCGTAAACTACCATGAACAACCATAAACCACGATGAACTACCACAAACTACCGTAAACCACCATGAACCACTGTAAACCACCATGAACCACCATGAACCGCCGTAAACCACCGCAAACCACCACGAACCACCACGAACCACCGTAAACCACCGTAAACCACCATGAACCACCATGAACCACCATGAACCGTAAACCACCGCAAACCACCACGAACCACCGCAAACCATCGTAAACCACCATGAACCACCACGAACCACCGCGAACAACCGTAAACCACCGTAAACCACCAAAAACCACCACGAACCACCACGAACCACCACGAACCACCACAAACCACCGTAAACCACCACAAATCACCACAAATCACCACGAACCACCATGAACCACCACGAACCACCGTAAACCACCATGAACCACCATGAACCACCATGAACCACCGCAAACCACCGTAAACCACCACAAACCACCACGAACTACCGCAAACCACCGTAAACCACCACAAACCACCGCAAACAACCACAAACCACCACGAACCACCACGAACCACCACGAACCACCACGAACCACCACGAACCACCGCAAACCACTACAAACCACCACGAACAACCACAAACCACCATGAACCACCACGAACCACCGCAAACCACCGCAAACCACCACAAACCACCACGAACCACCACAAACCACCGTAAACAACCACAAACCACCACAAACCACCGCAAACCACCACAAACCACCGCAAACCACCGCAAACCATCACGAACCACCACGAACCACCGCGAACCACCACGAACCACCATGAACTACCGCAAACCACCGTAAACCACCACAAACCACCACGAACCACCACAAACCACCGTAAACAACCGCAAACCACCGCAAACAACCGCAAACCACCGCAAACCACCACGAACCACCGCAAACCACCACGAACCACCGCAAACCACCACGAACCACCGCAAACCACCGCAAATCACCGCAAACCACCGAAAACCACCGTAAACCACTACAAACCACCATGAACCACCACAAACCACCACAAACCACCGCAAACCACCACGAACCACCAGGAACCACCGCAAACCACCGTAAACCACCACAAACCACCACGAACCACCGTAAACCACTACAAACCACTACAAACTACCAGGAACAACCACAAACCACCATGAACCACCACAAACCACCATGAACCACCGCAAACCACAACGAACCACCATGAACCACCACAAACCACCGTAAACAACCGCAAACCACCGCAAACAACCACAAACCACCGCAAACCACCACGAACCACCACAAACCACCACAAACCACCACAAACCACCATGAACCACCACAAACCACCATGAACCACCACAAACCACCACAAACCACCATGAACCACCACAAACCACCATGAGCAACCACAAACCACCATGAGCAACCACAAACCACCATGAACAACCACAACCACCATGAACAACCACAAACCACCACAAACCACCACAAACGACCATGAGCAACCACAAACCACCATGAACAACCACAAACCACCATGAACAACCACAAACCACCATGAACAACCATGAACAACCACGAACCACCACGAACCACCATGAACCACCACAAACCACCATGAGCAACCACAAACCACCATGAACAACCACAAACCACCATGAACCACCACAAACCACCAAGAACTACCACAGGAACCACCGTAAACCACCATAAACCACAATATGACACAACATATATACACTCAAACCTCTATATGTATCCTAACATGACGTACTTAGGATTTTTGTGGTTATTGACAAAAATTTCGATGCAAACTATAACTCGGATATTGCGCAATTAATGATATCGTTCTTTGGGACGATGTTTTTTAGTATAACCATAGCGCTACTTAACCATGCAAATAACAACTAAGACGATACATGGACGATCGTCAAGCTCATATCCTTAAAATCGAACCTGTAACCTTCTGATTGCCAATTTGGCGGTGAGACGCTCTAACCATTGAGCCACCGAGACTCAGATGGAGAGCGAAGGTTACAATGATGTACCAGTCACTATATATCGGTAATGTTTCGATGTGTTAATATGTACACTGCTGTAGTGAATGTGGGAGAGCTTGGAGTAGACAGACGATACATGGATGATCATAATGCTTGGTGTGTTAATATATACACTACTATAGTGAATGTGGGAGAGCTTGGAGTAGACAGATGATACATGGACGATCATAATGCTTGGTGTGTTAATATGTACACTACTGTAGTGAATGTGGGAGAGCTTGGAGTAGACAGACGATACATGGATGATCATAATGCTTGGTGTGTTAATATATACACTGATGTAGTGAATGAGGGAGAGCTTGGAGTAGACAGACGATACATGGATGATCGTAATGCTTGGTGTGTTAATATATATACTGCTGTAGTGAATGTGAGAGAGCTTGAAGTAGACAGACGATACATGGATGATCATAATGCTTGATGTGTTAATATATACACTGCTGTAGTGAATGTGGGAGAGCTTGGAGTAGACAGATGATACATGGATGATCGTAATGCTTGGTGTGTTAATATATACACTACTGTAGTGAATGTGAGAGAGCTTGGAGTAGACAGACGATACATGGATGATCGACGAGCTTGATGATCATCCATGTATCGTCTGTCTACTCCAAGCTCTCCCACATTCACCACAGCAGTGTGCGGCGCCAAGGAGAAAAGTTTGATTTGTAGGTTTTTGACTGAGATTTGAAATCTGTCTCATTTGAACTGCTGGCATAAGGGCAGGCAACCTACCTAAATAAACTTTTGAATATAAGAATGAAGACAAGTAATAAAACACCTGAGTGAATAGTCTTCGTTTTAATCAATTTTTGAATTAAGCGGTATATATCATTAGTGTATCGCAGGTGCTGATTACAACATCCGAATGAAACTAAAATGAAACCCGAGCGCGTTCCGAAAATTTAAAACGATCAGGCTCGGGTTGTGGGACAGATTATAGAATGGTACTGTTAGATATCTCTCTTAATTTTCTGACAGTATCTAGTAATTGTGCATGAAATATCCCATACAAAGACCTGAAATGTGTAGTTTTTAGTGTTTTTTATCACGTTTTATATTTTTTAAATTCTGTAAAATCTCCCCCAAAATGCAGGAAATGGCATTTCAGAGGCTCTAGATTACCCTCCCCTCCCACTTCTCGCACCCTGGCGCCGCCACTGCCAGTGGCGTCACCACGGGGTGGACTGCGGTGGACTTGTCCACGTACCCCAATTATCATCAGGACCGATTTTTTAGTTTGTTCAAATCCGTGGAGAAAATTGTTGGGGGGGCACTCCAGATTTAAACATTTTCCGGGGGAGCATACCCCCGGTCCCCCTAGACTTCCTCGTGCTTTTGTCCACCCCACTCTAGCAGGCCTGGCGACGCCGCTGGCCACTGCCCTAACCTCAAACATTTTTATTGTCTTATTTGTCTTTTAAAATGATAAATTAACTTCTTTTGAAGATTTTCGTTTCTTTTGGAGATATATAAGTTTGTTTGATATGCAAATATACGGAATTTACGTCACACGTGCATAATGACTTATTGGAGAAATGTGTGTATCTCTTCATTCTCGAACGAAATCCTTTAAAATCAAGAAGTTTGGTGTTGTAGGAGAAACACGCACACACGTGTTATTTACACTTTAGTGTTTTTATTTGATGAACGCAAAGATATATAACATTCTCTGATAACTCGTTGTGCACGTGTGACGAAAATTCCGGACATTTGCATATCAAACAAACTGATATATCTCAAAAAAGAAACGAGAATCTTCAAAAGAAGTTACTTTATCATTTTAAAAGTTCTTCCAAATAAGACAATAAAAAATGTTGAGGTTAGGGGCACTTTACACAAATAAGCACTAACCCCAAAACAACTTAGATGCTAACCCTAACCCTCCACCTAATGAATTTTCTAACTCCCCGCCTCAAGTGTCTTCCTAATCCCAGGCTGTATTTTCTATGGTTATACTAAAAAACATCGTCCGAAAGACGCGGACTGTACGTTAACTCTATATGATCTAACGCCGACCACCTCAGGGCCGTCACGAAGGGGGGGTACGAGGGGTATGACACCCCCCCCCCCCCCCACCCAGCAAAACTAGTGCTGTCGGCAAATAAAGGATTTGTCGGCAAATGAAACTTTTGTCGCTAAGACAGCAAATTACCATTCGAAAATCGAAATCACAAGATATACAGCAGAGGAACTGAGGTGTGATGTACACCAGGACTTTCTATACTACAGTCATTCAGTTAAACATCACTTTCATTGACCCCCTAGAAGACAATATACCGATAGTTCCATCTTTCCTGTGAGTTGGAATTTTTGGTAGTTTGGTCGTTTTAAAATAAGGTAATTTTCATGTCACCTAATGATATGTCAACCTCGTCTTATCCCCCGCGAGGGGTAGCGGGAGAGAAGAGCCTGGGTACGAGGTTGATGATATAATGTCCAAGAACATTCTGGGTTTATTATTTTTGAATGACCACACCCAATGACCACGCCCATTTATCGGCAAAATTAATTCTCACACCCCCCTGTTCAACGCCCTTCGTGACGGCCTGAGCATCTTAGTGTTAAGAAATAGAAAACATATTCCATGTTTCCATACAGTTATAGAAACACGAGTGGAAGTTTGGGAGAACGAGAAATTGCCGTGGGTGACTGTTTGATTTCCACTGACATTTTGAGTTCTCTCAAATACCCAAATTGTTACGAGTATTTCTATTGGGAGTATTTCTATTGGGCTAATAAAATATGACGTCGTAGATGTCATAAATATGACGTAATTTCGTGATATTATTTATATTTTTACCCCCTTTAGAACACAAATTGCCATCAGGCGAAATCACTGATCTTAAAAATAGGACTGGATTGAGCTTTCTGTTGTTTTTGAAGCTTGCATATATGCATAATGTGAATTGATGAGAGATCATCACTGATTTCGAAAGAAGACGGATCGAGCAACTATTGTTCAGAAAATGAATCCGGAAGTCCGCAATTACTAAGGGACCAACTGAGGATCCTATGAGGCTTTTTGATGGGTTATGTGCTCTTAACATCGACAAAATAAATAATTTTACTATAAAGAGGACCAGAAGACATTTTTTCAAATTACTGGGTAAAACGATTCATGGCCTACCTACAGATTGTCTGCGACTTTGGTCCCTTAGTAATGGCCGCCGTTGGCTCTAATTATCCAGTGAGAGAAGCCTAACATGTGACGTTAAATTAGGTTCAAGATTTTATGTATTTTAATGTTAACAAAGAAAGTAAACCGTATTTTGGCCAGACACTAAACCTATTTTGCGAGCGCACAGTTTTGATTTGCTTGTAAACTCGGAGCTTCTAATGATCTCTCGTCAATATACATTATGCAAATGAGACCGAGACTCAGATGGAGAGCGAAGGTTACAATGATGTACTGGTTCGATTGATATATGTACTGCCTATGCGGCAGTCACTATATATCGGTAATGTTTGGATGTGTTAATATATACACTGCTGTAGCTCTCTCACATTCACTCTCTCACATCTAAAGCTCTATCACATTCACTACAGCAGTGTATATATTGACACATGCTGTTAACACTTAACATAACAAGGCAAAGCTCTACAAAAACAATTTCAAATTATTCAAATGCACGCAGTAAATTTTTATAGTGTTACGTTTTAGTTTTGCATTTTAACTACATTTGAACAAACATACAACTGCAAGACAACCATTGTACTGTGTTTAATTAACTACGCGACAAGGTCATGATAATTGGTTGGATAATATCCAGCGTTTCTGATTAATTTGCATCAAAAAAGCTTTTCAACTTCTTTGTATACTTTGTTCAACAATGACACCCCATTGTGGTTACTAACTTTAATTAAACTAAGCGATTCAAACAAAACACGAATTGTTTCGAATTGTTTATTGTCGTTGATACTTGGGGAGTGAAATTCGCGATACGTAGCATCTCGAACGAGCCGATAGAAGATTTCCAAAATAATGATGACCATCAAGGACGTGAAACAAGCGATCGAAGAGAACATTTGGAGTGCTAGAGAAACTGAAGAAGACGACGACTCAGCATGGGGCGAAGAGATCGAAAATAAAGACGCTAAAGATGGTGTTAAGATGAGTCAAGTACAGCAATTAAGATCTGACAATGGTTGTGATGAAAGTGTATGCGACAACGGCGACAGAGACAGCAGCTAGAAAGGAAAATATATCAGATACAGCAAAGAAGTACAATTCTGCCAAGCAACCAAAACACGTGCAGATCGCACGGCCCAATGGATCGTATCATATTGACTCCGAGTTTCAAGATTCCTTGAAGTTATCTTATCTTAAGGAGTCCGTTGTATCCCAAATACGAACATGCATTGACTGATTACTCTTGAGGACTACATGCAAGAGCATTATCGAACTAAGATTACCTTGAACACGTTATCTGGCATACGGTGAGATCTGGTGGGAACTGGACATGAATGGAAGAAGTGGACGTTTACCTAACTGGTACCAAGCCCTATTCGAGTGGACAGCTGAGAGAAACTCGGTCGAAACGAAATCGCGAGAGAAGCAACCTTGACTTGCATCCAAATACAATACGTGGGTGGATCCACAAAAGACTTTCAAATCCGACACGTCGAACACAAGAATCGTAAACACGTGGGCGAAGAGATGCAATGCAAAGTGTCGGAAGATCGTGAGTCAACTAAACCAACAAATCCGTCAGCGTTTGACATCCAACAATGGTTTTCAAGAAAGTGTACGCGGCAACGACGACAGAAACAACAGCTTGAAAGAAGAATCAGTTCCAGTAATAAAGAACAATTCTGCCAAGCTAGCAAAACTCATGATCGCACGGTTCAATGGATCGTATCGATTTCAACAATAATAATATATCACCAATTACGTTAGCAATAATCGAAATTTTTTACTTATCTAAGCCCAGCACAAATTTCCTTTAAAAATACTTTTCTAATCGAGGAGTTTGTCCTGGAATGGTTTAACTGCAAATGTTATAAGTTATAAATGCATTAGTTATCAATATGTTACTTTTAGATTTGTGAACACGGCCCTTTGAAAATCAAGAAACTGATGCACTACCGTATGTGTGTAAATAAGTTTTAATAATAATAATAATAATCCTGTCACTATGGAGTACGGTGTATCACAAATTCCGTGTTTGTTAATAAAGTCGTCAAGAACTCGAAGCGGAAGCGCTACTACAATGTATACCATATTAGTTGTATTTCTTGGGCTGTGATGAGAATTCATAAAAACTATGTATCAAAAATCAGATATACTGCACAAGTTTGACACTCTTAAATTGACTCAATTCCCGCAAGTATTACCCAGAAGCACATTGCGCACTTTTACAGAACAAAGCGAGATTTGTTCTAGCTGCATAAATTGATACCTATATCAAAGTGGTGAAAGAACAAAATCTAAAATATAATAAAATCATTGGTGTTCTCCTCCTCTTCGTTTCATCCAGCATCATTCTGTATCGTCTCGTGTTTGAGAGAGGAATAAATAATGGTGATTCAAGGCTTGACTGGCCCATATTTTAAGAATATCGCTGCAGATGATTATTATAAGGACTATGTTATTAGTTTTCATTAAAAAACGTTTCAGGAATAAATGAATAAAAAAGCTTTAAAAAAGTTTCACATGACAATAGTCAAGATGAGCCTTTCTCGTTCCCATGCCCCCAAAGAAAATCTGAGAATGACACGTCAAAATCACGTGAAGACTCCTATTAAATATGCGAGACTGATGCAAAGTAAACCATTGCTTGTTTCACTGTGAAAGTATTAAGACCAAGAGAACAACTCTTCATGATGGTAACCTAATGTGAATAGAGGTAAGGCGAGCTTTGTGTTAATTGACAGACTGAAGCCCAAATTATACCTGATTTAATTACCAATCAAAATACGTACTAAATGGTTGCTGTACTGTCAAAATAGTGAATAGGATTATCTAACGCCGAGTGAACGCCCCAATTCTGCCTTCGTTTGAGAGTGAAACGCATTATGTCACTTTAAATTTCACTCTCTGACGAAGGACTCTCTCCTTCGTAGAGACTTCCAAGTCCACGAAAGAGAGCCTCAGCGCTTCTCCACTTTCTCTTTCGCGGCCTTGAAGGAGAGAGGAGAAAGGACGAAGAGCCTTCGCTCAAAACGTTACACTGACCTCCTATTCAGTATTTCAGCAGTACACCAGCGTTTTAGTACTTTTAATTCGTATTTTACATTGCCTACCCAACTCACGACTTCTATATCATTATTTTATTCAAATACCGACATTTCATTATGTTGTTATCGTGTTTATTTATTATGTTGAGTTAAAATTATGTGAGACGTAATCTTCGCTACTGAAGTACGTCTTCATTCAGACCATTTCTGAGTCCCTGAGAATTCAACTCGCAACCTTCTGACCACAAAGAAGATATTCTAACCATTGAGCTATATGTAGGTTATCATAATTACTATTGACTCGTAGCATACGTATACATTCCTTGAGTTTCCTGGTCTCGAATCCCGATAAATGTGTTATTAAAATGATGGTACGAGTATGATTTATTTAGAGTCACGCAGGATAAGGTTGCTCATGTTTTAAGCGCTCGACAATTCAGTTTATCACTATTAGTTGAACGGAAAACCCAACTGAAAGGGAATACATGAAATCATCATGATTATATGATGCGGTTACGGCGTGCGAACCCACAACGTTCAGATCGTTCACGAGTTTCGCTAACCATGTTGAGTAATGTAAGGGCGAAACGTAAACTGTTGACTGTTCAGTTAGCGTTCATAATTTATTGACTGAAGCTGAAACGGGGTGTTGAAGATCGTAAGACTAATTTCGTAATTATACGTGAACTGGAATGCATATGACGGGTAGAGCGAAGAGTTGAGAGTAATCCGATACCGTTATGTTGGATTAAAGATTGGAATGTTCAATACCGAAAGTCAAGAGTGAGAAGTGACTGTGCGATGGTAACTGTGTGATGGTGTCAGTGCTTGTTTGTGAGAAAGACGAGACGTCGTGTGTGATTTAAGGAGAAATAAAAGATTCAAAACTAAATTGTGACCAACCTGGAGCGGAAGCTGTGCTCACTATAACTAAGTGTTATTCTTAAAATATATCCTTAAACTTACGCTGAACTTGCAAACGAAGATAAGAAGTCGACAGAAGACTTCGAGTTCCAAAATAATGATGACGATCAAGGACATGAAAGAAGCGATCGAAAAGAAAATTTTGACAGCAGGAGACACTGAAGAAGACGTCTCAGCATGGGGCGAAGAGATCGAAAATAAGTCGCGAAAGATGATGTTAATTAGGTGAATCAACTAAAGGAAGAAATTCAGCGCTTGAGATTTGACAACGATTTACAAGAAAGTCATCTGTGGCAACGGGCAACAGAGACATGAGACATTAGCTAGAAAGAAGATAAGATGCAGAAAAAAAAGTACAATTATGCTAAGCTACGAAAACTCGCGATCGCACGGCTCAATAGGTCGTATCATATAATTGACTCCGAGTTTCCATATTTAGTGAAGATTTCCTAATTTAAGGAGCTTATTGAATCCTAAATACGAACATACATTGACGGATTACTCTTGAGGACAAGATGCGATCAAGTCGTATTCTACTGGACAGAAAGAAATTCGGTCGTAACGAAATTGCGAGAGAAGCAACCTAAACTTGCGCCCATATACAATACAATACGTGGGTGGATCTATAAAACATTTCAAATCCGACACGTCTAACACAAAATCGTAAACGCGTGGGCGAAGTGATCGAATGTAAAGTGTCGGAAGATCGCGAGTCAACTAAACCAAAAAATCCGTGAGCGTTTGACATCCAACAAGGGTTTTGAAGAAAGTGTACGCGGGAACGACGACAGAAACAGCAGCTTGAAAGAAGTATCAGTTGCAGCAATAAAGAACAATTCTATCAATCTAGTAAAACTCATGATCGCACGGTTCAATGGATAGTATCGATTTCAACAATAATAATAATATTCATCAATTACGTAGCAATAATCGAAATCTTTACTTATCTAAGACCAGCACAAACGTCCTTAAATATAGCTTTTCGTAATGAGGAGCTTTGTCCTGGAATAGTTTAACTGCAAATGTTATCGATCAGGTTATAAAGGGAAATATTAATATTTCACTGAGTTCTTTTGAAAGTGTTCCTAAAACTTGTTATAGTCAATAGTTGTACTAACAATAATTTCCCAAAAAACTGAAATCCAGAGAACACAAATTTGATATATATATATTGTATATATATATATATATATATATATATATATATATATATATATATATATATATATATATATATATATATATATATATATATATATATATATATATATATATATATATATATATATATATATATATATATGTGAATATATATATGAATATATATATATATGTGAATATAAAGACAGGTAAACTTCTTCAGGCAAAGTATTAAAAAGTTATATTTCCAAACGTTTCGCCGGTGAATTCACTGAAGAAGCCTTCACCGGAACGAGTGTTGGAATACTGTATATACATATTAAGACCAAACCGGGACCAGTTGCGAAAAATACAACTTCAAGGCCTTCCGGCTAGAATTGAACCCGTGACCCTGAGACGCTAGTGCAGTGCTCTGACCACTGAGCTACGGAGGCCGTTGCCAAGAGCCTAGTCACAAATTCTGTGTAGCAAGTAGATAGAGTTACTAGTGCTGATGACTTTCTGATATATGGCCAATGCAGATTTCTTCCTGGTTGCCACAAAATCAAGTTTTTCTTCCAATTTACCTATTAAAGTACTATCTTATAAAAAAGTGAAAATTCAAAGTCACTTTTAGCGAATATCACCCATATCATTAGAAAGTTCGTAAAAAAACTATATGAAGGACATTCAAGTGGGTTGTACGATTTTCCAAGCTCATTTTGAGTTACAGAAGGCTAAACCCACTAAAAACAAGAATTTTGTAGCATTTTCCACATTTTTGAGCGTTAATAACTCAAAATAGGCTTAGAAAATCGTACAACCCGCTTGAATGTCCTTCATATAGTTTTTCGCGAATTTTCTAATGATATGGGTGATATTTGCTAAAAGTGAACTTTGAATTTTCACTTTTTTATAATATATTATATACTTTGATAGGTAAATTGGAAGAAAAACTCGATTTTGTGGCAATGCCAACCAGGAAGAAATCTGCATTGGCCCTATATCAGAAAGTCATCAGCACTAGTAACTTTATCTACTTGCCAAGTTTCATGCTTTTATCACAAAACGAACGATTAAGGCAAAATTTAGGGCTTAACCGCCGGGCTAATATGGGCAGGGTATATTGCAAGTAATATTTGGCATTTCACTCGATTAAACTACATGTTCTAAGGATTTCTAAGGAAAATTTATATATATATAATATATATAGCTGTAATTTATATATATATAATATATATAGCTGTAATTTATATATATAATATATCTGTACATGGTAGGCCCAAATCTCATACGCATGATTGGCTGAGACCAACCGGTAAGTTCCGAGTAAGCCTTTTGCGTGATCCGTTTTAATCGGCCAATATTCGGTCAGGAGAAAAACGGCACAAACATGGCCGATTAATTTTTAAGTACAACGTTTGCATAACATAATAAGCACATATATTATGTACTTTGACTAGGTAATTCCATATCTGTTTAATTTTCAGAATTGAAAATGGTTAAATATTGACCGAGATAACGTTCAAAATAATACATGACGAAGCACATAACAGGCTTTTACGAAGGATATGCATGTTCTCATAATATAATAGACACAATATGTTATGTATTTCGACTCTGTAATTCCAAATCTGTTTTCAGAATTGAGGTCTGAGGACCATGGATGGGGAAAATCCCACAGGGGATGTTAGGATGAAACTCTGGGGGGGGGGGGGGGGGGGTGGTGGTAGAAAAGGCGACCAAGAATTGGGTACTGTATAATGTATAATACGAATACGATATGCCATCGAAGCTTTCACGGATTATTGTGCATTCGTATTTCTGTTAGATATGTATTAGTTATAAATGTATTAGTTACCTCTGCCAGGAGGTTATGTTTTCAGTAATAAAAACAAGAGGTGGTGAACATCACGGTCTCCTTCTTCATTTCTCATCCCAAATGATTCTCATGCAGTCACCAACAGAGAAGGAGAAATTTTGTAGTCTGCCAAAGAAAATCAGAAATGATGAGTCATGCTACAAATCTAGCCAGGCAAAGCTGAATGTCGAGTCTCCGAGATTATATATACTGTAGTTATTCCTTTATAAAATAATTTATTAATTGAAGTCATTGTTTTCTCGAGATTTAGATGCTTTAGAAGAACAAAAACTCCAACCATAACTCAAATAAAAACTCTAAACTTAACCCTAGAATAAAGAAATACTAACCTACTCAAAGAAGTCCATATCAGAGCCACTAAAAAGTATTAGGTTTGGGATTAGGACTATGTTTTGAATTCAAGATATTTATATAAAACGTCAGCGGGCCTATTTGTCTGGTATCTAGCCCAGTCACCATCTAAGCTTATATATTGCAAGATCAAATATGATGTTTAATACAATTAGTGGTCCACCGTATAGTGGTTTTTACAATCCAGCCAGATAGTTGAAAAATATCCGGCCAGATATTTTCGTAATTCTCAGTACTTCTTTTCAGGTAGAATATGGTTGAATTGCCATATTTTGACTAGTTTCTGGGCTATAACCTGCATTGTGACCAAAATTTGATTCGATGCATTGAAAATTACTAATCCAATACCAATAACAATGTTTAAACTGCAGTCTCAAATAGTACTGTACAGGTAGTTTGAAAGTATAAATAGTATTAAACTATGAAAATGAAATGATTAATTGCATTAATTGGTCTAATGGTCTCTAAACATGCATGTAAAAGATTAAAATATATATATAAGAAATTATAATTTATTAAGCTTCGTATTAAATAAATTAATAGGTCTTATAAACGATACGTGGACAATCATCAAGCTCGTATCAAAAATTATTCAGATTCCCATACTAGAATTGAACCTGTAAACTTCTTATTGCTGGTGAGATGCTCTGGTCAGATGGAGAGCGAAGGTTACAATGATGTACTGGTTAATTAATTGATATTAATGTACTGCCTATGCAGCAGTCAATTTATTGTTACTAAATTTCATTACTGAACTTTCAAGTTGATATCTTGTCTGTTTAAGGGGGTGATTACATGGACCGGGCTGGCTCGGTTAAACGGGCTAGCCCGGTAAGCCGGGATGAGTTTTAAATTGCTATTACATGGAGCGGGCTGGCCCGGTAAGCCGGGATAAGTTTTGAGTTGATGTCGACAATTACAGCCCAAAATTCACAATTATCAAATAATATATTGACAAATATCGCTTCATTTGCACAGTTACGTTACCTTTTCCACAGTTTTGCACTGTTGTTATGTCGATGGAATTATTTGTAAGTATTGTCAATAAAAACAAGTGTTCACTGTCGTAGCTTACTTGCGAATGCCTCTTAACAGAAAATAAGCCGTGAGGCCGGTGATAAAAACCACGAAACAAAAAAACAATGTTTTGATCTAATTTAGTCTTATTTGATCACATCGTCAAATAAACAAACGAGTATCGGCATACATCAAACAGTTTTCAGCCCACTTTACCGAGATGAAACGATTACAAGAGCAATTTCATCCCAGTTAACCGGGCTAGCCTGGGTTGCGACAACCATGATCCCGGCAAACCGGGCTAGCCCGCTTGCCATGTAATCGAAATGTTGAAAAAATATGCGATTTATATAAGATGCTGGCTAGAACCCAGTTAACCGAGCTAGCCCAGTTAACCGGGCCAGCCCGGCCCATGTAATCACCCCCTAAGAAGATACAGGTAGTTAACCATAACCAACAACACTGCATGGAACAGTAAACAAGCTCAATTATATTGCTGTTTTGTTGTATTGATATCTATTTTTATTATATTTGAATTAACACAACCTTGGAAAACTGTCAAAAAAACAAATTATCTGGTATCCGGCCGGATAGTAGAAAATATCCAGCCAGATACCAGATAGTGAGATTATCCACTATCCGGCCTGATACTAAATCCGAAGCAGCACCCCTAAATAGAATAATATTAACTTCTACAGGAGATTCTGCAGGAGTTTTTGATTTTCACCACAATTAACATAGTGTGCATATAAATATTTACATCACAAACCACAAGGCGCTTCAATCAGTGAAGCTATCACCTGATTTGTTGACTGATTAATCTCGTTCCGAGAGCCTTCGCTGCCACGCAAACCAATTCTGCAATGGCCCTGAATTACAATAGTTATAAATTGTAGTATTCTACAGTAGTACCCCAACACAAGAACAATCCTAACCTTCCCTTAACTGTTTTCCTAACCCTAACCCCCGGCATAAGTATGTGTCTTCCTAACCCTAACCTCCGTCTTTAACTTCATTGTAACCCTAACCTCGGCTGTATTTACCCCTGGGACAACAATGACAATTACAACTGTAAAGAAATTCTCACCACGTTCACAACTGCAATTTAAAATTCAGCCTTAAATTTCAAATTTGTAGGTATTTTTCAATGCCATTTTTCCCCCAATAATGCACTGTGTTTGGGTATTACTCCATCTCTGGTCATTTTGAATGTGGATAATGAACAACATTCTACACCCCGGGGCACTGCTGGCTGACTTTTCCTTAGTCTGGTAGATGGTAACAGCCAGAATTGAACCATGCATAATGGCAATTGAACTCATAACTTCCTAAATTTTCTGAGTTTACAACTTTGACAAACATGCACATTTACACACATGGTTTTAATTCACAGGTTAAATCACTCCTTGATGTCCCACTCCAATGTTCTGACAACTACCATTACATGAAAAGAAGCAACAACGTTGTGACATGAGTAGCAGTACTTTTACTATTAATGGAGTCGAATGTCGTGCCAGTGGCGATGAGATTGATTTAAGAGCTGCTGGTTTTCTGAAAACATCCATTCCTCCAGAACTTTTAAATCATCCGCAAATCAAAACAATTCTACTTTATCATGAAGATGTTCCCGAATTTCTGGAGTCTATCGTTGATAATTTGGGTCCTCAACTATCAATTAACGTTTTCGTTGATAATAATAACAAATCCTGTGAAATCAAGACTGATGAACTTGGTCTCATTGGCCTAGACGTGCGATGCAATGCTGTAAATGTGGTTGGAGTAATTGCTGCATGCAAACGGAAATTGCGGCGTCTAGTTTTGAGAAATTACGAGTGTGGTAGTCTAGATGGACTTGACAGAACCACGGTATCTGATGTGGAAGAATTAGTCATTACGAGTGATGACACGGTATCTGTAAATTTTCCTTATTATTATATATTTCCTGATGATACATTTGTGGATATGTATTTTCAGAACATTACTCTGAAAGTGTCCGGCTCCTTAACCGAGCTTGATAAAACATCACAATGCAACACAATATCTCTCGAAGGTATGACAAACCTTCAAAGATTCTTGTTATGTGCTAAGGGAAAGAAGATTTTACCAACCGGAATGGATCAACTAAACAATCTTCAAGAATTATTTATCTTTGATGATCCGATAGGTGACGATTTCGAACTGAGCGATAAATTAAAACTGCGAAAAGTCATTTTATACAATTGCGGACTAAAGGTCTTACCTTTGGCCATAACAGCGATGGAAGAGCTGGAGGTACTTGAATTATATTACAATGATTTTCAGAATCAATTATCATCACTTGACAAACTTGTGAAACTTAAGCGACTTGTCATGTACAGTTGTTTCCTGAACAGTTATCGAGTAGGTCTCGAAAGACTCACCAATTTAGAAACTTTAAATCTTGGCTACAACAGAGAACTTGGTCAGCAGTCATTTTCAATTCCTTCGTTAAGCAACTTAAAACATCTGAATATGAGAGGCTGTGGCCTGAAGAAACTTCCAGGGGGTCTTGAACATTGTGTTAATTTAGAAGTTCTGAGCCTTGGGGCAATAGTGAACTTGGTCAGCAGTCATTTTCAATTCCTTCATTAACGAACTTAAAACAACTGAAAATGAGTCAGTGTGGCCTGAAGAAAGTTCCAGGGGGTCTCCAGAATTACATTGGTCTCAGAAATTGTGATATGAGTTACAATAAACTAAAAGAATTTCCCGAATGTGTTGCCAACTTAATAGAAAGGGGCGCGAATTTCGACCTCAAAGATAATGTGCTGGAGAAGCCACCACAAGTTATCTGCAACGATGGTAAAAGTATTTTAAATTATTTTAAAAGCATCGCTAAGTTTGGTGAAGCTCACTCTAAACGGCTTAGAGTGCTGGTGATCGGGAATTCTGGTGCAGGAAAAACGAGTCTTGTTAACGGTTTATTGATGGGAGAGCCAAGACCGACGGACAAATATGAGAGAACTGAAGGTATTGAGATCAGAAAGTGGTATCCAGATCCTGAGAATGAAGATCTCGAATTAGAAATCTGGGATTTTGGCGGTCACATGGAATACCAGAGTGTAAGTCATTACTTTTTTGAAAAACACTCTTTGTTTCTTTTGGCTGTGGACGTGTCAGAATATGAAACAACTGATGAATCGTATGATGAAAATGCTGGTAAGTGGATTGACGAGTTAAAGAGCATTGTTCGAAGGCCTGTTATAATGGTTGCTGCAACAAAATCTGACCTTGTGGAAGAAGATAGCGTCCTAAACGACAGGTGTAAACACATGTTAGTAAAGATTAACAAACAGGAACAACTGGATATGGATTCCATAAAATCGGATTTAAAGAAATTGGATGAAAACGACAACTCCAACACCTGTAGAAAGGAAAGGCTAAACTCACTAACAACAGAAAGGCCAGTTCTCCCTAAAGAAATTGTTTTCACTTCAGATGAGCAAGAAGTATCTGCTAATGGAGAGACTCGTATAGTTGTTACATCTGCAGGAAAAAGGTTCGAAAGAGCATCGCTGATGGTCAACAACTTAAGCCAGGAACTTGTCCGAACTGGAAATAACACAGATTTGTTTCCGCATCTGAAAACCACTCTTCCACTTTTATGGGTTGAAATTGAAAAGTTATTACCTACCTTGAGAAAGAAAATTAACTTGACCAATTACCTAACATATGATGAACTTGTAAAGTGGTTATGTCAAAATCTTGAAAAGTTCAATGAGGTTGTGGAGAAAAAAGAGACTTTGGATGCTGTCCTTCTTTACCTGGTTGAACTAGGTAAAGTTTTACATTTTAAACATGTGAAACAGCTCAGAGATTTGATCTTTCCGGATCCCCAGTGGCTTATCATGCTGGTTAAAGAGGTCGTCCACCACGATTTGAAATCTCACCTGCAGTTCAAAGAAGAATTCAGAGCTTGCAACATGGATGTTGAAATGTTTACAAATGAAAAACGCGATTTGGTCAAGAAAGGTATGCTTTCAGAGTCTCTTTTGCGATGTATTTGGCTCGACGCTGTTCCAGAATTATCAGACTTTAAGAAGCTTGCACCCTTACTCTATCATTTTGATGTTGGTTATAAAATGTCAGTGGAAGAAGCTGAGATTGAAGGTAAAGAAATCAGTGAGAACTACACTTTTATCCCAGCACTTATGCCTGAAGATCGTCCAGTTGATATTAGAAATTTATGGCCAACAACTGCTTTAGAAAACGAGATTGAAATAAGCACTCGATACAGTATTAACAGTACTTTCCCTGTTGGTCTCTTTGAACGACAAATGGTCCGTTCCCACCATTGTTCAAATTACAGAACTCACTGGAAGAAAGGATTCTTTGGAATTACTATGGAAGGGCAAGAAAAAGTAACATTCAACGTCACTAAGGAAAATAATAAGATTGAATTTACTGCAAGGATAAGCAACAGTGACAAAATAAATGGATTGTGGATGGTTGTCCTACGTTTTCACCAGATTTTTGCAGATATAGTGCTAGAATTGTGGCCTAGACTTCGCTATAGAATTTGGAATAGATGCCCTGGATGTAGAAAGTTCCATTATGAGATGGACTTCGAAAGACTTTTGAAAGCACCCCACAATACACCATTTTTCTGTGAAGATCTAATGGATTTTGTTGAAAAAGATTTAATCATTCCTCCTCTAGGTAATAATTATTCTAGTATTCGAGTCTCTTTTAATTTACTGTGCACGAGTTTATCCATTTCCAGAATGGTACTGTGTTACTTGAAAAATAGCTTACCTGATGTACAGTACAAGGTAATTTGACTGCAATTTGCATTTGAGTATTAAAGTGTATATCTAGTGAAAAATTCTGTTTGCAATAAACTCTCTTACTTTAAAAAAACTCTTGAAATTATAAAGATTGGCATTTACAGCTCTTCCATGTGTCATTTCACTCCTGAGATAGGAAGATTTGTTTCATATGTAGATATCACACTGCATGCATATTATTGACTTCAAGTAGTGAAAATCATGTATATCTTTTGGATTATGTAACAAAATCACTTGAAACTGCATGCATGTGAGTGTATCAAATAACACTAAGCATGTGAAGTTTAGAGTGACTTGATAATTCCAAAGATATACAGACTTTTTCAATAGGTTGTTATGCAGTGGAACATATGCAGTGTGATATCTTCATATCTCAAGAACAAAGTGAGACATGGAAGTGTTGTAAATTTAAGTTTTTATAATTTCAAGAGTTCTTTCAAATAAGAGTTTATTTAAAACTGAATTTTTTACTGCATGTGTACTCTATTACCTTATTATGGACTTCATCTAGACTTTTTATTTCAAAATGTCCTGATTGGTCTAAATGGTCAGTGGTCAAGACTCAAGTCTTTAATACTTTTGATCATGCAGAGACCTTTTCCAGATTATGGTGATCAAAAAACCTTTGAATTGCTGTTTTGGATATATTATTAAAATATCTTTTGTTGATTTTGTTTATTGGGTTGCCCACCAAGTATTTTAATTTTAAAAAGATGCAAAAAAATGAATAATATTCATTTTGAATATTCTCCTTATTTAACAGAGGTTGTTAAAAAGTTTCAGGAAATCAATGGTGCAAGTACTACAAGTGCAGGTAAATACATCTATAATGCTTAATAGTGAAGTAATGAATCTAAAAACTCAGTTCAAAACCCTTATACTGTATTTCCTGGAGTGAGTACCATCCAGGTTTCACTACCGATTAATTGGATTTATGCAATAAATAATACTAATACAAGAGGTGTAGCGTATATGACACTTCTAGGGGGGCAGGAATTTTGGCGGGCTTTGCGTATAAAGAACCAATCACATCGAGGCAGGTCATCTGAGGAAAGGGTGTCCTGTACCTGGATTTCAGGGCAATGCACAATATGCAAATCGACTAGTCTCTGCTGCTAACAACTAGCTTGGCTTGAGAAGTTCTCTCTCCCACCCACCCTCGGCTTATTGCTCCAGTCCGGTATTCCCTCATATTCTAATACATGGGCGGTTGTTCTAGTACCTGTATTGTCAGTGTCGTATTGTCATTGGTTCCGGGGACATGCAGTGTCCCCCAACTTGCAGGTGGACCGCCATTGTTGCTGGGGACAAGCGGTTTCCACGGCATACAAACACAGACGACGCGAGTCTTGCTCTCCCATGCCAGGTGCATGATAGAACACTTGATAGCTAATACATGTTTGTTGTTCTAGTACCTGTATTGTCCATATTTGTCAGTTCTTTATTTGTCATTGCTTCCGCGGACATGCGGTTTCCCTGGAAGGCTGGACAGTGCATTGTGCCTGTGGCAGTTGCTACCAGGTTGCTGCTATTCATTCATGTTGGGGGACGTGCAGTTGCTAACGGTACGCGGACCGTCAGTGGTGCCAGGACATGCGGCTTCCTTGGCAGACTGGACAGTTCCTTGCCCCAGTGGCTTTGCTTCCCAGGGGGCCTCTGTTCATGTTGGGGACGAACGGTTTGCCCCAACTTGCTGAGTAGCGGTTTCCCCAGCATGCAAGCGCAGACGACATCTCACCGCACTGCCAGGTCTTGGCGTCTCACCCATGCCCGAGGTATCCCTTCAGGGACTGCGACCCTCCAAATGAGTTTGACCTTCCAACGACTTTACCTATCCAAAGGGGTGGTATAGCCTACAGGCCGGCGTGTGACTGAACACCGACTTATTATTAATTACACTTAATTAAAATTACACTTTCACATTAAATTTGAATGAAGTTGCCCTAACAATAAATACGTAACACTCCAGGGTAAAATATGAAAATGTACTAAAGGGAGCAAAGAGAATTTCTGCACAAAATAAGTTAAAAAATTATCTCTGTCAGCACATGCTAAGAATTACATTTTAAAAGAAAACTCACAAGAACCTTGGAAATACCAGGAAACTAATCGAGGTCTTTTGTTGCGGTATTATTCATGCATTCAAATTAATATACCTCTTTCATAATGGCAACCAATTTGAATATTCCTTTATGTGTGTCTTAATTGTTCATTATCCCTTGTTTGTGTGTTGGCTATTCAAAATAATCTTTGCTTCCTAATAAGGTTACATGCACATAAAAGAATATTTAAAATGGCAGCCATTATGAAATAGGTCTATGATTTTATGGGAAACAAACCAAATAATTTACTTTTTGTAATATAAAGTTATTTCCAGATCATGTCTAAATTTTCAAGTTGAAAATGAAACATAATAAAATATATTTTATAATATTGATTTTAGCATTTAGAATTTCATAACCGTTGGTCAAATATGGTAAGAAAATCTGTTTCTATTAATAAAAATATTAGTTTAACAGGAGTTTTTCATGATTTTCCATGTAGGAGTATCAAGTACAGTAATGGTTGCTGACATACCCTATCTTGTGACACAAGATATATGTCGTCTGTTGAACGTAGAATGCACTGTTGGTGGTGACTACAAGACATTAGCTGGCATGTTAGGAATGAAAACCTCAAAGGTATGGTTACTTTCGCAAAACGGCAATCCAACTAATGAAGTGCTGAAATGGTGGGTGCCACAAAACTCGGCCACAGTCCAAAAATTCCGAGATATACTGATACAAATGAAACGAGACGATGTTCTAGCAATTCTCGATGAGAAACAACAATCAGCAGAACCACCTCAGAAAAAACCTAAACTCTGATCAATGATGAAGCAAAGTTGATGAGTCATGACAAGACCAAACAATAGCAGAGGATGAAATGAAAGAAATTCATCTTCCAGACCAAACAAATAGAAATTGACTGACCATGACCAAACATTTCTATATTACTTCAATAAATTGCTTTTTTTAAATAAATATTTGATGTATAACACATGTAGTTTTCTCACTCAATATCTTGCTAACCAGACTAAACCAAAAAGTTGGGTGAAGTTTCATATAAATACCGAAATGACGTCACATAGACGATCGGTAGGAAAATTCGAAATTAAAATCAGCTGTTATTTCTAAAATAAAGAATTATCGTAAGTTAGGTTTGGGGTTAGGACTAATAGTTTTGAATTTGGGATACTTATATGAAACGTCAGCCAAAAAGTATAACGACCAGCAATTGTGGTTTATATTATGAAATTGCAGCTTGGTATTTGTAATTTGTTGAAGTTCTTATTAGTCCAGCTGTTAAGGAGGTGAATTGTGCGTTTTGTGATACAAGCATGAAACTTAGCAAGTAGATAGAGTTACTAGTTCTGATGATTTTCTGATATAGATGCAACGCAGATTTCCTCCTGGTTGCCACAAAATCGAGTATTTCTTCCAATTTACCTATTAAAGTACTATTAAAATACTATCTTATAAAAAATTCAAAGTTCACTTTTAGCGAATATCACCCACATCATTAGAAAGTTCGCAAAAAACTATATGAAGGACATTCAAACGGGTTGTACGATTTTCCAAGCTCACAGAGTCAAAGAAGGCTAAACCGACTATAAAAAAGCATTTTTGTAGGATTTTGCGGCATTTTCCACATCTTTGAGCGTTAATAACTCAAAATAGGCTTAGAAAATCGTCCTACCCGCTTGAATGTCCTTCATATAGTTTTTTGCGAACTTTCTAATGATATGGGTGATATTCGCTAAAAGTGAACTTTGAATTTTCACTTTTTTATAATATAGTACTTTAATAGGTAAATTGGAAGAAAAACTTGAAATTTGGCAATTAGATACAGTTACTAGTGCTGATGATTTTCTCATATAGAGGCAACGCAGATTTCTTCTTGGTTGTCACAAAATCATGCTTGTATCATAAAACGCACAATTGAGGCAAAATGTCGGGCTTAACTGCTGGGCTATATAGTAGTTTGACAATGGTATGATTCCCATCTGGGACTCAGAAATTTTCAGAATATCAACAGTATGTACCGTAAGAAGAATAATGAACCAAAAATGACATTATGAAATCCACTGCTACTTAGATTCTATTCATATACAGTACTTCTTGCACAGGCAGGAAGCTTGGACTTTCTTTTCGATGGTAAAACAGCTAAGAAACGCACGAAAAGTTCAAAAGTACAAAAAGCGTTATAACAAAAAGAAACGAGTAAAAATGAACTAGGATGGGCACCCGAGAAAAATCTTACAATGAACATTAAAGTACCTATGAAATGAAAATTAAGTTTGTCTTATTGAAATGAACTAGGAGGGGCACCCGAGAAAATAATGAACTAGGAGGGGCACCTGAGAAAACAATGAACTAGGAGGGGCACCTGAGAAAACAATGAACTAGGAGGGGCACCTGAGAAAACAATGAACTACGAGGGGCACCTGAGAAAACAATGAACTAGGAGGGGCACCTGAGAAAACAATGAACTAGGAGGTGCACCTGAGAAAACAATGAACTAGGAGGGGACCTGAGAAAGCAATGAACTAGGAGGGGCACCTGAGAAAACAATGAACTAGGAGGGACACCTGAGAATACAATGAACTAGGAGGGGCAGCTGAGAAAACAATGAACTAGGAGGGACACCTGAGAAAACAATGAACTAGGAGGGGCACCCGAGAAAACAATGAACTAGGAGGGGCACCTGAGAAAACAATGAACTAGGAGGGGCACCTGAGAAAACAATGAACTAGGAGGGGCACATGAGAAAACAATGAACTAGGAGGGGCACCTGAGAAAACAATGAACTAGCAGGGGCACCTGAGAAAACAATGAACTAGGAGGGGCACCTGAGAAAACAATGAACTAGGAGGGGCACCTGAGAAAACAATGAACTAGGAGGGGCACCTGAGAAAGCAATGAACTAGGAGGGGCACCTGAGAAAACAATGAACTAGGAGGGGCACCTGAGAGAACAATGAACTAGGAGGGGCACCTGAGAAAACAATGAACTAGGAGGGGCACATGAGAAAACAATGAACTAGGAGGGGCACCTGAGAAAACAATGAACTGGGGCACCTGATAAAACAATGAACTAGGAGGGGCACATGAGAAAACAATGAACTAGGAGGGGCACCTGAGAAAACAATGAACTAGGAGGGGCACCTGAGAAAACAATGAACTAGGAGGGGCACCTGAGAAAACAATGAACTAGGAGGGGCAACTGAGATAATCATACTTTCATCCTAAAAATACGATGTATTGTATCTGAATTTCAATGAACATTAACTCTTTCCTGTCCGGCTGGAAAACATCCAAAATTGAACTACCTCTTTGTTCTATTGATATCTCGGGAAATATCCAAAACTGTTGCGAAACCTATACCTTTTCTGAAAGTCCAATAAACCGGCTGTTACCAATGCTTTTGAATTTTCCGAACAAGATACATTATGTTAATATAAATTAGCATTAATTATCATAAATCAGGTTGAAAAACTTCCATTTTTCTAGAAAATGCCATCTTGCACGCCCGCGTAGCATCTCGAAAATTCAAAATGCCACCAATCGCAGAGTTGTTTATGAAATCAAATCAAATTTGGCGTGTGACGCTTGTCGAATATCAATTTTTAATCTTGCGTTACCGTGTGCCGTGTTTTTTCGATTAACGACTTAGGGGTCGTCTATGACCCCTATTGGCTGGGCCGGACAGGAAAGAGTTAAAGTGCTTATGAAATGAAAATTAAGTTTGTCTTATTTAAATGCACTCCGCAAATTATTAGGAATGGTAATTTAGAGTTCTGTCGTATCTCACGTAGTTCTTGAGATATTTAGACTTTTGTGATATGAAAATAACCTATATTATGACGTCAAGATGTTTCTACAATTTTTAGAAAATCAAGTATATATCTTTGAGAACGAACTCACTGGACGATCGTCAAGCTCGTATCCTCAGAAGAAATATTATTATGAGTCCCGGACAGGAATCGAACCTGTAACCTGATTGCTGGTGAGACGCTCTAACCATTGAGAGCGAAAGTTAAATGATGTGCTGGTTCGATTGATGTACTGCCTACACCAAGCTCTCCCACATTCACTACAGTAGTGTATATATTAACACATAGGCTACTCATTTGCATAACACACAAGTCTAAATATCTCAAGAACAACGTGAGATATGAAAGAGCTCTAAATTACCATTCCTCATCATTTTAGAAGTTCATTACGACAAACTTAATATTTATTTCAATGCCCATTAACCCATATGTTAGTTTACTATATTTTTCTTAGAGCTTGTCCAATGCATATTATAATGCGTATTTATAACATTTACAACTTTGTCATTTTCAATTCGTCATTTTCAACAACGTCATTTTCGTTTCTGCTGACGTAGTCAGGAAACACTTAGTTATCGAAATGTTATTTGGTTGCGGCACTTACGTCACAGCCGAACACATTCCGGAAGACAGCGAAAGTTCGCCGAGATTGTTTGGTTGCTTCACGAGCAGGCATCTTCCTTCACTTAATATTTGGTCCACGATAGGTATTGAACTACTTTTGTTGTTTATCAGAGACATTGTGTTTCCACTGACCAACATTTTGGTCAGGTTCTTGTGTGTAAATTACACGTACTACACGCGTGATTGACAAAATGACCGACATTTTTGGCCAGGCGCTATATTTTCTGTTTCAGTGGTCGGCTCATGTGGTTTAAATTTAACAGTTATACTGTCAGGTAATTTCAAAATCGCTTAATATTTTAGCCGAAATAATTGTATATCGAAACTTATGAACCTAGTACAGGTATTAATGTTTACCGTCGCACATATTTGTCATATTATATCCTAAACAAACGCGTCTCAATTAACTCAAACATGATCTACACCTTCGCTAAACTTTCGTAGATATAACAGTGCAAGAAATACGATTTCAGCCAATGCTAGCCTACAACCTATATGATTTGAATAAACTTATATAAATATTAGTGACTTGTAGCTTGGTTATTTCAATTTAGTGATTCACTCAATTTCCAAATATGTTTAAAATGTTTGGCCTCATTCCGCAGTATATTGTGACAACTTAGCGCGAAACTATCTTCTAGTTCAGCACCCATTCTTATAGCCTCGCGGACATACTCACAAAGAATGGACACAAGCCAATGAACTTACTTTATATCTCACATTTCTCTGTAACTCAAATGTCAGTAGACACATCTACGCGTTGCGTACCTATTTTTAACTTCGTCATTATCAACTTCGCCATTTTTTTAACTTTGTCATTTTTTAACTTTATTTCGCCATTTTCAATTTCGCCGTTTTTAACTTCGTCATTTTTCAGGCTACGTATTCATAAGTTGGAACATTTTCAAATAGAAAAACTCAATATAACTTGATATATGTATGAAGAGAATACAAAGTTGAAAAGGTGTTAGACTCGTTTTAAAGCTCGTAGATTCTCTAATAGTCTCTCATAAAACCGCCTTATAAGTTAGACCAGAATAGGTCGAGAGCATGTACAATTTCCCATGAAACGAATATTTTGAATAAAATCTCTGTCCACTATTAACTCTTGAATTCCATAACCTTCATGAATTCCATATTATTCCAGATAAAAACCTGAGGATTCATATAACACAAGACAGTTGTTGCTCGATCTATTACTCTGGTTCACGCCTCAGTCGAAAACTGATCTGAGATAACAATGTTGCCTGGATTTTTCGCCTGTAAAATTTTAAAAGATAAAAGAAATGAAACACGGTCTAACGATTAAACAAATAATCATACTCTACTCCTTTTCAGTTCAAGATCTTGGTATTGTGCAGGGATATTATTGGCTATATTGCGAGATGGGATTATGAGAGTTTGCTTGCATGTGCCATGATCATGGCTGACAGTTTGGAGTTGGAAACGAGTTCACGGTAAGTTTAATGTGTTTTATCTTGTTTATCGTATGTGTTGTAAACTTCTGTGGGAAATATCATGATCAAACCTTTCTTTCCTTGTATCGGTACTTGATGATTTGATTTTTGTTCGAAATGCTCTTTCGCTTGTATTATTATTGCCTTGTGTTCCACAATATGTTCCACTGGTTGAGCAGGATTAATCGAGTAAAATATCAATTATACCCAATTACTCTCAAGGTATTACCACCATTATATATATATATATATATATATATATATATATATATATATATATATATATATATATATAATATGAAGAAGGAAAATTTCGAGTGTTGGAATACATACATTTTAAGACCAAACCGAGTGAAATGCCAAATATTGCCAAATATTATAGTAAAAATTCAAAGACTCAACAGTTGTGACTAGACATTTTATTACTAGTTAGTTTCGTGCCACACACAAATGGTGTAGTACTCTTCAGATAAAATGGTCTAATGACTAAGATGTGATTACACAGAGGATTATATAGCTATCTAAATTAGGAAGTACGTTAATAAAGTTCTGAATGTTCATTAGTTAGTTTGAATTTTCAAAAATTTTAACCGTTTGTAATACTATATACATGAATCTATCCATATTTGAGTATAATAGATAAGTGGTTGTCAATAATAGATAAGTGGTTGTCAAAAATAGATGAACAAAAACAGACCGAAAGGCTTATCATAAGATAGTTTCAAAACGGCATTAAATTATAAAATTATAAAATTACGTTACAAAGTTTCTAAATAGGAATTTATTGGCATGTCTACATGATGACACGAGTTCGTTGCGTTTGTTCAGGGTGGCCAGAGAAGGTTGACAGATAATGAAATATTTCTCCCACAAACATAAGCTGCATCTGTTTGAAGTATTGCTGTAGGGTCTAGCTTTCTTGAGGACTTTGTAACGTAATTTTATAATTTTATAATTTAATGCGGTTTTGAAATTATCTTATGATAAGCCTTTCGGTCTGTTTTTGTTCATCTATTTTTGACAACCACTTATCTATTATACTCAAATCTCAAGTGGATAGATTCATGTATATAGTATTACAAACGGTTAAAATTTTTGAAAATTCAAACTAACTAATGAACATTCAGAACTTTATTAACCTACTTCCTAATTTAGATAGCTATATAATCCTCTGTATAATCACATCTTAGTCATTAGACCATTTTATCTGAAGAGTACTACACCATTTGTGTGTGGCACGAAACTAACTAGTAATAAAATGTCTAGTCACAACTGTTGAGTCTTTGAATTTTTACTATAATATGCTCTGGATTTCCATTGAGCACTCTTCCAACGGTTTTTACTACATCGTCTATAGTATATATATATATATATATACACAGAACTCGTGATTAGGCTCTTAGTAACGGCTTTCGTAGCTCAGTGATCAGAGCACTGCACCAGCATCGCTGGGTTGCGGGTTCAATGCCAGCCGGAAGGCCTTGATGTTGCATTTTTCGCAACTGGTCCCGGGCCAACGCCAACATACGACAGGATACGACGATAATCACAATAACAAGGAGAAAGTATCAAATTACCTGGTCGGTGATCTGACCATCATTATTGGATAATCCCTCAATATCGCACTGTTCTTCACCTTCTCTTTTGTTATTAATTTCCTTGTCATCCACAATTTCTGTTGGTTTCTTATCGTACTCTTCTTTTTCTGACGCAGGTTTTTCGTCTGGCGTCGTAAGCACCGTCATTGCTGGCTGCTTTTCTTCCATCACAGGTTTCACTTTTTCGCCTTCATCTTTCATTTCTTCTTTATTTTCACCTGGTACATCAACTTTATTGGTTTCTTTTTCCTGTCCAATCATTTGTCTTTTTTCTTGTCCATTCATTTCTCCTTCTTGTCCATTCATTTGACCTTCTTCTTCTTGTTCGTTTATTAGCCCTTCTTCTTGTTCATTCATTTGTCCTTCTTCTTGTTCATTCATTTCTCCTTCTTGTCCATTCATTTGTCCTTCTTCTTGTCCATTTATTAGCCCTTCTTCTTGTTCATTCATTTGTCCTTCTTCTTGTCCATTCATTTCTCCTTCTTCTTGTCCATTCATTTGTCCTTCTTGTTCATTCATTTGTCCTTCTTCTTGTTCATTCATTTGTCCTTCTTCTTGTCCATTCATTTGTCCTTCTTCTTGTTCATTCATTTGTCCTTCTTCTTGCTCATTCATTTGTCCTTCTTCTTGTTCATTCATTTGTCCTTCTTGTTCATTCATTTGTCCTTCTTCTTGTTCATTCATTTGTCCTTCTTCTTGTTCATTCATTTGTCCTTCTTCTTGTTCATTCATTTGTCCTTCTTCTTGTTCATTCATTTGTCCTTCTTCTTGTTCATTCATCTTTCGTCCCTCTTTTTCTTCTGTTGTTTCGCTGCCTTTCTCCTCGTGTTCATTTCGTTCAGCATGATCCTCTATCATCTTATCTTTCTCCTCCTGTTCATTTCGTTCAGCATGATCCTCTATCATCTCATCTTTCTCCTCTTGTTCATTTCGTTCAGCATGATCCTCTATCATCTCATCTTTCTCCTCCTGTTCATTTCGTTCAGCATGATCCTCTATCATCTCATCTTTCTCCTCCTGTTCATTTCGTTCAGCATGTTCCTCTATCATCTTATCTTTCTCCTCCTGTTCATTTCGTTCAGCATGATCCTCTATCATCTCATCTTTCTCCTCCTGTTCATTTCGTTCAGCATGATCCTCTATCATCTCATCTTTCTCCTCCTGTTCATTTCGTTCAGCATGTTCCTCTATCATCTCATCTTTCTCCTCCTGTTCATTTCGTTCAGCATGATCCTCTATCATCTCATCTTTCTCCTCCTGTTCATTTCGTTCAGCATGATCCTCTATCGTCTCATCTTTGAGAGATGAACTAGTACCATTAAAGAACGGATGGCCCAAGACTTGACTGGCTGTAGGATGTAACCCGCCATCCAATGCCAGTAAGAATACAAGCATTGACGTTAGGTCTTTGTCCTGAAGATAAAGACATGTTAAGGAAAGTGGTGAAAAGGGAAAGAGAAGGGAAGGGAAAGGAAGGCACGGCAAGGGGAGAGAAGAGAAGTGAAGAGAAGTGAAGGGAAGAGATAAGAAAAGAGATTGGAAGGGAACAGAAGGAAAGGGTAGGGAAGAGAATGGAATGGAAGGAAAAGGAAGGAAACGAAAGGGAAGAAAGGAAAAGAAAGGAAGGGAAGGAAAAGAGAAGGGAAGGAAAAGGAAGAAAAGGATAGAAAGGGAAGGAATGGAAAGAAAAGGGAAGGAATGGAAAGAAAAGGGTAGGGAAGGAAACGAAAGATATGAGAGAAAAATGGAAATGAAATAAATGAGAGGATGACAAAAGAAATGACAGCAAAGGAAAGAAAAGCGAAGCAAAGGTAAGATGCGGTAAGTCATGCAACTCGGTCATTTCGTACCCGAGAGAGCTTCTGTAACGATGTTAAGTCTCGCACCATAGGTATTTCACCAAGGAAGACCTGCAATATTTCAATGAAAGAAACAAAAAACACTTTAAAAACTGGAAAAGTTTAAAAAGACACTGATTTTAATTCACGATGTGTACGAGTTCTCAAACATTTCTGTGAGAAACTACATGTAAATATCTTATTCGTCGCGATATTGTCAAATCTTTATTTCGCGAGACTTTAAAAGGGAACTGTCATCCAAAAGTAACTTGTGTTTATATGAAAGGTCTTACCACAAAAAGAACCAGCGCGAAGTATTTTGATGTCATTATTTTTCGTTCCCGACATATATAAGAAGTGAAACAGGTCGTCCGCCATCGTTGCATTTCCAGTGGGCGCGTACACTCAGCGGTCTCTCGAGTGTGACGTCACCGGAGTACATGCTTCGATTGCCTTAGGCCAATGGAACTGTAATTTCAGTTTACCGTCCGAGGATTTTCAAAATCTGATGCGGTTTTTTTTCATTATTCATTTTTCATTATTTTCATTATATCTATTATCTGGTCCAAAATTATAGTAAAATCAATATGTGGACGGTGGACTTACTGTAAATAACTTTGACTGTATCACTCTTGACCATTAGCCACACAGTCATATCCAAGGCTGCACATAGATAAACTTATTAATCTGCAATCATTCCCATTTAAAAATCCAGGGAGTCCCGGACTCTACATTTCAAAAGTTTCAGAAGGTACTTTATATAAATAACTTTATATTAAACACTTTTTAACACAACCCATGAACCCAAATCAAATCAATGAACCTTGAGTTCCATCCAGGTACATGAGCAGCAATTAATTTCCATTTTGACAACGTATTAAAGTTAAAACTTTCTAAGGCAAAACATGTTGTACTTTGTATATATAAAGTTTATCAGAATAGAAATTTTTCAATATCTTTGTCTACATCTTTAAATTTTGTCCACAAAAATTCCACACAGCAGGGCTCGATTTAACCGTCGGACATCGGACATTGTCCGACGAGAAAATACAAATGTCCGATCAATGTTACGACCGATTTTTTTGTCAATTAAAAACAGGATTTGTTTTGTTGTTTCGGTTCATGGCTTTTTGGTACTTGTTAAAATTTCAATTACAATTTATTCAATATTCAATTTCTTTTAATTTAAAATTTAGCTGGACTCCTTTTAGAATTAGTAAAACTCCTTCAATTAAAGGACTCATTTCGTTCGTCATTCTTATTCACGTATTGGTAAGATCCCAACCAGCAATTTTGCCGCCGGAAACATGTTCGCCAAAATTGTCGAAAATTTCCGACGAAATAGCGAAATTATCGGACATTTTGTCCGATGAACTTTTGAAAATGTCCGTGAACTTTTCAAAATGTCCGACGAAATAATTAAATTGTCGGACATTTTGTCCGATGAACTTGGAAAAATTATATCGAGCCCTGACACTGTATTAGGGACAGCATGTATGATGCCAGTAATATATTTGAAAGTTTTGAAGGGGAGCATCTAACAATAATGACAAATAATGAAAATTATTATGAATAATGAAAAATTCTTGCGGTAGTTTAAAGCTCATGCGGGCGGTGGACGGTAAACTGAAACCACAGTTCCATGGGCCTTAGCCATGGGTTCTTTGTTCAGTCTATGAATAGTCATTCTTCGTAATTCAAAAAACAAGCAAAGAAATTACGAAGAATGACTAATCGTAGACTGACCAAAAAACCCATGGCCAAGGCAATCGAAGCACTCAGTTGACGTTACACGCGAGAGACCGCTGAAAAGGCAAAGATGGCGGACACATTCACTTTATATATTAACACATCCAAGCATGACTGATATATAGTGACTGCTCCATGGGCAGTACATATACCAATCAAACCAGAACATCATTGTAAGCTTTGTTCTCCATCTGGGTCTCGTTAGCTCAATGGTTAGAGCGTCTCACTGGCAATCAGAAGGTTATCTCCTTTTATTTTCTGAGGATACGAGCTTGACGATCGTCCATATATCGTCTGTCTACTCCAAGCTCTCCCACATTCACTACAGTAGTGTATTATTTTAACACACCAAGCATTATGATCATCCATGTATCATCTGTCTACTCCAAGCTCTCCCACATTCACTACAGCAGTGTATTATTTTAACACACCAAGCATTATCATCATCCATGTATCATCTGTCTACTCCAAGCTCTCCCACATTCACTACAGCAGTGTATATATTAACACACCAAGCATTACGATCATCCATGTATCGTCTGTCTACTCCAAGCTCTCCCACATTCACTACAGTAGTGTATATATTAACACACCAAGCATTATGATCATCCATGTATCATCTGTCTACTCCAAGCTCTCCCACATTCACTACAGTAGTGTATATATTAACACACCAAGCATTATGATCATCCATGTATCGTCTGTCTACTCCAAGCTCTCCCACATTCACTACAGCAGTGTATATATTAACACACCAAGCATTACCATCATCCTGCTTGGAGTAGACAGACGATACATGGAATCCATGTATCGTCTGTCTACTCCAAGCTCTCCCACATTCACTACAGCAGTGTATATATTAACACACCAAGCATTATGATCATCCATGTATCGTCTGTCTACTCCAAGCTCTCCCTCATTCACTACAGCAGTGTATATATTAACACACCAAGCATTACGATCATCCATGTATCGTCTGTCTACTCCAAGCTCTCCCTCATTCACTACAGCAGTGTATATATTAACACACCAAGCATTACGATCATCCATGTATCGTCTGTCTACTCCAAGCTCTCCCACATTCACTACAGTAGTGTATATATTAACACACCAAGCATTATGATCATCCATGTATCATCTGTCTACTCCAAGCTCTCCCACATTCACTACAGTAGTGTATATATTAACACACCAAGCATTATGATCATCCATGTATCGTCTGTCTACTCCAAGCTCTCCCACATTCACTACAGCAGTGTATATATTAACACACCAAGCATTACGATCATCCTGCTTGGAGTAGACAGACGATACATGGAATCCATGTATCGTCTGTCTACTCCAAGCTCTCCCACAATCACTACCACAGTGTATATATTAACACACCAAGCATTATGATCATCCATGTATCGTCTGTCTACTCCAAGCTCTCCCTCATTCACTACAGCAGTGTATATATTAACACACCAAGCATTACGATCATCCATGTATCGTCTGTCTACTCCAAGCTCTCCCTCATTCACTACAGCAGTGTATATATTAACACACCAAGCATTATGATCATCAGTGGCGCCGGCAAGGGGGGGCGAGGGGGGGCAGCCGCCCCCCCAACATTCTCCAGAGTGGGTTTTTGGATTCGTCCAAATCCGGTATCGTAGGGGGGGGGGGGGGGGGGGGGGGGGGGGGGGTGTGTAAATATTTGGTTGTCAAGTGTACGGTTGTGTGTAAATGTAATGCGTAACTTGCGGTTAATGGTTGCGTGTAATGGCTAATGCGTAACTTTCTCGATTTTGGCTTCTTTTATTGTGCTTTGGCTCCAAATAATTCTATTTGGCCCATTCCAATGCACCGCACCATGAATGAGAAGCTTCGCCGTTGGTCGGATCACTATAAACCAATCAGAAAATGAAAATCATCCGCGAAACTGAGACGAAGGCGAAGATTGCAGCTGAAGCAAAGGGTCTTTTGAGTAATATTGATTTTGAATTTGTTTTATCATTGAAAGTGAGTATACTTACAGTATATAAATGATTTCATTTTCTAAGTACATCAGCACTATGTCTATATCGTATGGTTCGCATTGGGAAAACCGAAAACGACCCTGAAAAGTTTTGTTTTCGGTTTTGAGTTGAAAATTTTCTGTATATATTTTGAGATATATTTCTATTATTTATTTATTTGATACTTTTTCAGGTTCTCGACAAAGTTCTTAACCTCAGCAAAGGTGTGTCAGACAAACTACAATCAGAGGATCTCGACGTAGTGTCAGGTTGTGATCGGGTTGAAGATCTGCTTGTTGCCATAAAATAACTTCGTACCGAGGACAAGTTCGAGACGTTCTGGACTGCCACTGTTGAAACATGTGAAGAGCTCAACATTGAAACTCCGATGGAGAAGCGTCAAAGGAAGATACCGGCACGACTGGACGACCATCCTGAGACAGCTGTGCGGCTTGAACCCAAAGATACATTTAGAGTTGGGTTCTACTTTTCAGTAAGTATTTGTGCGAATCGTTTAATTTTATCTCTCCCACACTGTTCGAAACTTTCTATCAGATCAGTATTAAATTGCAGATATCTTTAACTATCCTACTGTTTTCACAGGTTCTTGATCTCATGATCAATTCAATCGAGACGAGGTACGATGCAGAAAACCGATCCATCTTACGGGGACTTGGATATCTTCATCCCAAACGCATCACGACGCCTGATTCTTTCGAGCATGTCAAACACGCCGCTGATTGGTTCGAAGATGACATCAACGCTGATGCTCTTGAACTGGAGATGAATTTCATTCGTTCCTCGAAGATGATCAAAGATATCCTGGCCAAGGAAACGAAAGAACGAAAGTCGTCGTTGGTTGATTTATACCGCGAACTTCTTCAAGAACGCGAATGCTTCCCCAATTTGTCAAAAATTGTTAAGATTGCCCTTACTCTCCCTTTGACATCAGCATTTGCTGAGAGATCATTTTCCAAGCTGAAGATAATAAAAAATCGCCTGAGGTCGACGATGAGGCAAGATCGACTCGACTCGCTGATGCTCATGTAGTCATGTCCGTGGAATCTGACATTTGTCGGGACCTCGACATCGAAGGACTCGTTGAACGATTTACCGACTCAGTTCCCCGAAGATGGAACTTGTACTAATTATTTATTATAACATTAAATTCTTCATTTCATTCTTCAGATTATATTGAAAAATACATTTGATTCATATATTGTATGCCGAAATAATTTATGTTCCGCTTTCCCAAAATAGTGATTTATTAAAACCTTTATGTTTCTCTCAAAGTGCCTCCAAAACGCAGGAAATGCGGTTTTAGACACCCAAAATTCAAAAAATTTCCGGGGGAAATTCCAAATTTAGGCATTACCTTGACGTTTTATGACCTTCAGAATTGCGCAAAATCTTCCCTCAAATGCAGGAAATGGCATTTCCGAGACTCTAGAGACTCTAGTTTTCAAAAAATTTCAGGGGGGGCCTGCCCCCGGACCCCCCTAGGAAGCGTACGACTCGCGCCTTCGGCGCTCGATACGCGCCTCCGGCGCGGTATACCAATTTTGCCCCCCCAAAAATAAATCCTGCCGGCGCCACTGATGATCATCCATGTATCGTCTGTCTACTCCAAGCTCTCCCACATTCACTACAGCAGTGTATATATTAACACACCAAGCATTACGATCATCCATGTATCATCTGTCTACTCCAAGCTCTCTCACATTCACTACAGTAGTGTATATATTAACACGCCAAGCATTATGATCATCCATGTATCGTCTGTCTACTCCAAGCTCTCCCTCATTCACTACAGTAGTGTATATATTAACACACCAAGCATTACGATCATCCATGTATCGTCTGTCTACTCCAAGCTCTCCCACATTCACTACAGTAGTGTATATATTAACACACCAAGCATTACGATCATCCATGTATCGTCTGTCTACTCCAAGCTCTCTCACATTCACTACAGCAGTGTATATATTAACACACCAAGCATTATGATCATCCATGTATCATCTGTCTACTCCAAGCTCTCTCACATTCACTACAGCAGTGTATATATTAACACACCAAGCATTACGATCATCCATGTATCGTCTGTCTACTCCAAGCTCTCTCACATTCACTACAGCAGTGTATATATTAACACACCAAGCATTACGATCATCCATGTATCATCTGTCTACTCCAAGCTCTCCCACATTCACTACAGCAGTGTATATATTAACACACCAAGCATTACGATCATCCATGTATCATCTGTCTACTCCAAGCTCTCTCACATTCACTACAGCAGTGTATATATTAACACACCAAGCATTATGATCATCCATGTATCATCTGTCTACTCCAAGCTCTCCCACATTCACTACAGCAGTGTATATATTAACACACCAAGCATTACGATCATCCATGTATCGTCTGTCTACTCCAAGCTCTCCCACATTCACTACAGCAGTGTATATATTAACACACCAAGCATTATGATCATCCATGTATCGTCTGTCTACTCCAAGCTCTCCCACATTCACTACAGCAGTGTATATATTAACACACCAAGCATTATGATCATCCATGTATCATCTGTCTACTCCAAGCTCTCCCACATTCACTACAGTATAGTGTATATATTAACATACCAAGCATTATGATCATCCATGTATCATCTGTCTACTCCAAGCTCTCCCACATTCACTACAGTAGTGTATATATTAACACACCAAGCATTATGATCGTCCATGTATCGTCTGTCTACTCCAAGCTCTCCCACATTCACTACAGTAGTGTATATATTAACACACCAAGCATTATGATCATCCATGTATCGTCTGTCTACTAGCTCCAAGCTCTCCCACATTCACTACAGTAGTGTATATATTAACACACCAAGCATTACGATCATCCATGTATCATCTGTCTACTCCAAGCTCTCCCTCATTCACTACAGCAGTGTATATATTAACACATCAAGCATTATGATCATCCATGTATCGTCTGTCTACTCCAAGCTCTCCCTCATTCACTACAGTAGTGTATATATTAACACACCAAGCATTATGATCATCCATGTATCGTCTGTCTACTCCAAGCTCTCCCACATTCACTACAGCAGTGTATATATTAACACACCAAGCATTATGATCATCCATGTATCGTCTGTCTACTCCAAGCTCTCCCACATTCGCTACAGCAGTGTATATATTAACACACCAAGCATTATGATCATCCATGTATCGTCTGTCTACTCCAAGCTCTCCCACATTCACTACAGCAGTGTATATTATATTAACACACCAAGCATTATGATCATCCATGTATCATCTGTCTACTCCAAGCTCTCCCACATTCACTACAGCAGTGTATATATTAACACACCAAGCATTATGATCATCCATGTATCGTCTGTCTACTCCAAGCTCTCCTACATTCACTACAGCAGTGTATATATTAACACACCAAGCATTATGATCATCCATGTATCGTCTGTCTACTCCAAGCTCTCCCACATTCGCTACAGTAGTGTATATATTAACACACCAAGCATTATGATCATCCATGTATCGTCTGTCTACTCCAAGCTCTCCCACATTCACTACAGCAGTGTATATATTAACACACCAAGCATTATGATCATCCATGTATCGTCTGTCTACTCCAAGCTCTCCCACATTCACTACAGCAGTGTATATATTAACACACCAAGCATTATGATCATCCATGTATCGTCTGTCTACTCCAAGCTCTCCCACATTCGCTACAGCAGTGTATATATTAACACACCAAGCATTATGATCATCCATGTATCATCTGTCTACTCCAAGCTCTCCCACATTCACTACAGTAGTGTATATATTAACACACCAAGCATTATGATCATCCATGTATCATCTGTCTACTCCAAGCTCTCCCACATTCACTACAGTAGTGTATATATTAACACACCAAGCATTATGATCATCCATGTATCATCTGTCTACTCGAAGCTCTCCCACATTCACTACAGTAGTGTATATATTAACACACCAAGCATTGCGATCATCCATGTATCATCTGTCTACTCCAAGCTCTCCCACATTCACTACAGCAGTGTATATATTAACACACCAAGCATTATGATCATCCATGTATCGTCTGTCTACTCCAAGCTCTCCCACATTCACTACAGCAGTGTATATATTAACACACCAAGCATTATGATCATCCATGTATCATCTGTCTACTCCAAGCTCTCCCACATTCACTACAGCAGTGTATATATTAACACACCAAGCATTATGATCATCCATGTATCGTCTGTCTACTCGAAGCTCTCCCACATTCACTACAGTAGTGTATATATTAACACACCAAGCATTGCGATCATCCATGTATCATCTGTCTACTCCAAGCTCTCCCACATTCACTACAGCAGTGTATATATTAATACACCAAGCATTACGATCATCCATGTATCGTCTGTCTACTCGAAGCTCTCCCACATTCACTACAGTAGTGTATATATTAACACACCAAGCATTGCGATCATCCATGTATCATCTGTCTACTCCAAGCTCTCCCACATTCACTACAGCAGTGTATATATTAATACACCAAGCATTACGATCATCCATGTATCATCTGTCTACTCCAAGCTCTCCCACATTCACTACAGTAGTGTATATATTAACACATCAAGCATTATGATCATCCATATATCATCTGTCTACTCCAAGCTCTCCCACATTCACTACAGTAGTGTATATATTAACACACCAAGCATTATGATCATCCATGTATCGTCTGTCTACTCCAAGCTCTCCCACATTCACTACAGTAGTGTATATATTAACACACCAAGCATTATGATCATCCATGTATCATCTGTCTACTCCAAGCTCTCCCACATTCACTACAGCAGTGTATATATTAACACACCAAGCATTATGATCATCCATGTATCGTCTGTCTACTCGAAGCTCTCCCACATTCACTACAGTAGTGTATATATTAACACACCAAGCATTGCGATCATCCATGTATCATCTGTCTACTCCAAGCTCTCCCACATTCACTACAGCAGTGTATATATTAATACACCAAGCATTACGATCATCCATGTATCATCTGTCTACTCCAAGCTCTCCCACATTCACTACAGTAGTGTATATATTAACACATCAAGCATTATGATCATCCATATATCATCTGTCTACTCCAAGCTCTCCCACATTCACTACAGTAGTGTATATATTAACACACCAAGCATTATGATCATCCATGTATCATCAGTGGCGCCGGCAGGATTTATTTTTGGGGGGGCAAAATTGGTATACCGCGCCGGAGGCGCGTATCGAGCGCCGAAGGCGCGAGTCGTACGCTTCCTAGGGGGGTCCGGGGGCAGGCCCCCCCTGAAATTTTTTGAAAACTAGAGTCTCTAGAGTCTCGGAAATGCCATTTCCTGCATTTGAGGGAAGATTTTGCGCAATTCTGAAGGTCATAAAACGTCAAGGTAATGCCTAAATTTGGAATTTCCCCCGGAAATTTTTTGAATTTTGGGTGTCTAAAACCGCATTTCCTGCGTTTTGGAGGCACTTTGAGAGAAACATAAAGGTTTTAATAAATCACTATTTTGGGAAAGCGGAACATAAATTATTTCGGCATACAATATATGAATCAAATGTATTTTTCAATATAATCTGAAGAATGAAATGAAGAATTTAATGTTATAATAAATAATTAGTACAAGTTCCATCTTCGGGGAACTGAGTCGGTAAATCGTTCAACGAGTCCTTCGATGTCGAGGTCCCGACAAATGTCAGATTCCACGGACATGACTACATGAGCATCAGCGAGTCGAGTCGATCTTGCCTCATCGTCGACCTCAGGCGATTTTTTATTATCTTCAGCTTGGAAAATGATCTCTCAGCAAATGCTGATGTCAAAGGGAGAGTAAGGGCAATCTTAACAATTTTTGACAAATTGGGGAAGCATTCGCGTTCTTGAAGAAGTTCGCGGTATAAATCAACCAACGACGACTTTCGTTCTTTCGTTTCCTTGGCCAGGATATCTTTGATCATCTTCGAGGAACGAATGAAATTCATCTCCAGTTCAAGAGCATCAGCGTTGATGTCATCTTCGAACCAATCAGCGGCGTGTTTGACATGCTCGAAAGAATCAGGCGTCGTGATGCGTTTGGGATGAAGATATCCAAGTCCCCGTAAGATGGATCGGTTTTCTGCATCGTACCTCGTCTCGATTGAATTGATCATGAGATCAAGAACCTGTGAAAACAGTAGGATAGTTAAAGATATCTGCAATTTAATACTGATCTGATAGAAAGTTTCGAACAGTGTGGGAGAGATAAAATTAAACGATTCGCACAAATACTTACTGAAAAGTAGAACCCAACTCTAAATGTATCTTTGGGTTCAAGCCGCACAGCTGTCTCAGGATGGTCGTCCAGTCGTGCCGGTATCTTCCTTTGACGCTTCTCCATCGGAGTTTCAATGTTGAGCTCTTCACATGTTTCAACAGTGGCAGTCCAGAACGTCTCGAACTTGTCCTCGGTACGAAGTTATTTTATGGCAACAAGCAGATCTTCAACCCGATCACAACCTGACACTACGTCGAGATCCTCTGATTGTAGTTTGTCTGACACACCTTTGCTGAGGTTAAGAACTTTGTCGAGAACCTGAAAAAGTATCAAATAAATAAATAATAGAAATATATCTCAAAATATATACAGAAAATTTTCAACTCAAAACCGAAAACAAAACTTTTCAGGGTCGTTTTCGGTTTTCCCAATGCGAACCATACGATATAGACATAGTGCTGATGTACTTAGAAAATGAAATCATTTATATACTGTAAGTATACTCACTTTCAATGATAAAACAAATTCAAAATCAATATTACTCAAAAGACCCTTTGCTTCAGCTGCAATCTTCGCCTTCGTCTCAGTTTCGCGGATGATTTTCATTTTCTGATTGGTTTATAGTGATCCGACCAACGGCGAAGCTTCTCATTCATGGTGCGGTGCATTGGAATGGGCCAAATAGAATTATTTGGAGCCAAAGCACAATAAAAGAAGCCAAAAATCGAGAAAGTTACGCATTAGCCATTACACGCAACCATTAACCGCAAGTTACGCATTACATTTACACACAACTGTACACTTGACAACCAAATATTTACACACCGCCCCCCCCCCCCCCCCCCCTACGATACCGGATTTGGACGAATCCAAAAACCCACTCTGGAGAATGTTGGGGGGGCGGCTGCCCCCCCTCGCCCCCCCTTGCCGGCGCCACTGTGTATCATCTGTCTACTCCAAGCTCTCTCACATTCACTACAGCAATGTATATATTAACACACCAAGCATTACGATCATCCATGTATCATCTGTCTACTCCAAGCTCTCCCACATTCACTACAGCAATGTATATATTAACACACCAAGCATTACGATCATCCATGTATCATCTGTCTACTCCAAGCTCTCCCACATTCACTACAGCAGTGTATTATATTAACACAGGTATTTTAATGTTGTACTTAGTTACATTGAAGAGAATTCGTGAAGTGAGAAACTAACCTGGTAAACGATTTCGCCGAGACAGTACATGTCGAACACAGGTGACACCTCGCAAGCTATCGGAACGGCATTTTTCAAAAGCATTTCAGCAGTTGAGGATACTCGCTTTTGCTAAATGTAAAGAAAACGTCATTGGCTTGATTCAGTCAGCGTCAGTTGGGATGCTCTGTCATTGGCTTGCTTCAGTCAGTGTCAGTGGGAAGCTGACAGGCTCTGTAGGTTTTGGAAAAGCTGCGAGATCCTGCTTGCACTGCATTCGAAACTTCAAAGGGTCGAATTCAAGTATGAACTGCGGTAAATCGGGATTAGGCCACAGAGTTCAGACCTGACCTCACGTTTCTCCTGTACAACTTCATCTGACTTGATCTCACCTCACTTGACCTCATCTCACCTGACCTCACCTAACTTGACCCAACCTCACCTGACCTCACCTTACTTGACCTCATCTCACCTAACCTGACCTCACTTGACCTCATCTCACCTCACATCACTTGACCTCATGAGACCTGACGTCACCTGACGTCACCTGACCTGACCTCACTTGACCTCACCTTATGTTTCTCCTGTACAACTTCATCTGACCATCTCACCTCACTTGACCTCACCTCATCTCACCTAACCTCACCTCACGCACGTCACCTCACATTTCTCCAGTGCAACAACTTCATCTGACCTGATCTCACCTCACTTGACCTTAACTCACCTCACCTCATCTCACTTCATCTCCCGTTTCTCCAGTACAACAACTTCATCTCTTTTCTCGTTACACTCCCACACTTACCATATCATTGACGAAACAATATTCCCCCAGAACTCCCCGCGTGCTTAAGTCCACAAAGATATTCTCCATGACTACATCACCATGCGTGACACTAGCCTGGTGTAAACAACACAGACACTCGACAACATCACGAATTACTCCACGTTTCGACTAAAAACAGGAAAAAATAAAATATATTTCTGCACAGAACTCCTGTGTTCAAATGTAATCAAACCACGATCTAGAATTACAAAGAAATTTGGCCAATCTTTTGGTGCATTTTGCTGAGCACTTTACTATCAATAGAAGAGTTCGTTAAAAAGTGAATAAATTCATTTCTTTACAGTTTACATTGACAAATCGGTTTGATCACGTGGTTTGATGAAGTTTCTCGAACAACTACCTGCTTTGTATTTGATTAGTTTTTGATTCGTAACCCTAAGGTAGCAATCAAATTCAAATCCGTACAATTAATACCATGAATACGATACAATACAATACAATACAATACAATACAATACAATACAATGCAATGCAATGCAATTCAATACAATACAATACAATATTGTTTTTATTACAAGTTAAGTTTACAGGTGATGGGTCTTACTTAAAACCTTCGGTATAACAATAAGTGCCATTAATGGTCAAACAAATAAATTTGTCGACATTTCGTTTGCGAGGAGTTTAAGCATCGTAGTAGAGAGGTAGGTAGAGAGGTAGAGAGAGCGGTAGAGAGAGGTAGAGAGGGAGAGGAGAGAGAGAGAGAGGTGGAGAGAGAGAGAGAGAGGTAGAGAGAGAGGGAGAGAGAGAGCGACTGAAATTGAAAGAGTTGAAAATGTACACGCAAGCTGTTCACCTTGTCTGATTGGACTGGTTGTTAACCACGTCTTGAGATTCGTTTGAAAATACGGCAACTGAATGAATGCTTGCCTATTGGTCTAAAAGAAAAATGAGAATGAAGAGTGCCAAGTTTTTAGTGGTCAGATAATCATGACAATGATGACGATGATAAAGAAGAAGATCATGATGATAATCACGATAATGATGATAATGATGATGATAATAACGATGATAATAATAATAATAATAATAATGATAATAATAATGATAATTGGATTTATGCAATAAATAATATTAATACGGACGGTGTAGCGTGTTGTTCCTATAGGGGGCATGGGCTATTGACAGGAGGGGCCTGTTAGCCAGCATGACGTAATTGTGGCTCTCACCTGGGCAATAACGGCACAGAAATAACGGCAAGTACTTCAAGTAACACCGCGGAAAAACGTGTGCGCATGCGTAATGAAATATTATTGGCGCGTCGTTCGGACTTCGGATTCAATCTAACATTACAAATGAGCGATTACGAACCGTAAGTACAGTATTAAACAGTAAGTGTAAGCAATAGTTTACTAACCGATTCGTTTAACCTACTTTAAACTTATGATATGGAGTGTAAAGATATTTTACAGACAGAGACAGTATACTTGTGTTTTAAAAACGAAGTGGCTATTCGTACTGGAGCAGTACGGGGACTTCCATTTGCTATTTGTACTGGAGTCAAAAGATTCTTCCCAATTTTCTTATAAGTATTTGTTTCAGAGGTTGTTTATGCCACGAATGTGTCTGACGTGCCACATGCTTCCCGTGTACAAGCATTGTCCTTATATAGTAAAGTATATTGTATATGTCATCGAAGCAATTAAAATAACCAAAACACAATTAAATATAATATACCTGGTGTAGTTTTGTTCTTCTCTTCTATTGCAGCCTCATACTTTGTAAGTTTTTAGCACATTGCTGGCTTAGCGGTATGATGAAATATAAAGGCTGGAAACATGATATCCAAACTGCCAACATTTGATGCAAGATAAAAACCAGTACATCCATAAATATCCTCCAATTGCTCCAAATTCACAACATTGACGAAGATTAGTAATCCTTCCATCCATATATCGGACTGGAATCCAAAATTCGCAAATCTAAATGCAAAATTGCGGCGATTTTAACGCAGTCAAAGCTTCGATTTTGCCCTTTGAATTAATGGCAACAATTGGCCAATCGGAGGATGTCTTGAATCACACAATGGCAACAGTTGGCCAATCAGAGGACGTATATAGAATCACGTGTCGAGCTCTGGGGTTAGGTAGGACTTTGAATCACGCAATGGGAAAAATTAGCCAATCATAGGACGGCGCTGTCTCAAACAAGCAGTTACTTTTGTGGCAAAATCGAAGCTTTGACTGTGTTAAAATCGCCGCAATTTTGCATTTAGATTTGCGAATTTTGGATTCCAGTCCGATATATGGATGAAAGGATTACTAATCTTTGTCAATGTTGTGAATTTGGAGGATATTTATGGATTTACTGGTTTCTAATCTTGCATCGAATGTTGGCAGTTTGGATATTGTGTTTCCAGCCTTTATATTTCATCTGTATGAGTGGAGCAAGCATACCGCTAAGCCAGCAATGTGCTAAAAACTTACAAAGTATGAGGCTGCAATACAAGAAGGAACAAAACTACACAAGGTATATTATATTTAATTGTGTTTTGGTTATTTTAATTGCTTTGATGACATATACAATATACTTTACTATATAAGGACAATGCTTGTACACGGGAAGCCTGTGGACGTGCCAGCTGATATCCTGCAAAGTAGAGATGTGTTAGGCACATGATGAGTTCGATGTTTGAGTCAATTAAGTTCGGCGATTTTAATTAAGTTTTATGCCCACAACTCTCTCTCGCCGGCGGCCTAAAAGTATTAAATCGATACTCTTACTTCTGATTCGGTTTTCTTAGCAAATATCAGCTCCCTTGTAACATAATATGCACAGGGGTCGAAATTAAGAACATTTTCTAGTTGCCCATTGGGCAACTAGAACTGCGATTTTAGGTTTCGTTCAGTAAAACGTCAAACGTTTCAACTCATAGCATCTATAAACCTCTTCTAGTCTTCTTGCAGGAGCTTTAATGACAATATTAAAGCAAAATTCCTTCTGTATTTCATCGAAATGTTCTTCGACAACTCTATGTTTTGGTCGCCATATTGGATTATCTCGTGAAGGAAAAAACATCCTTCAAAATCCGCATATAGCCATTTTGTTGGCTTTCCGGCAGTTTCCGGTTGTTTATTAGCCAATCGGAAAAGCTTGTTACACATTTTTGCACTGTTGTTACACTTTTTTACATTGCTATTTGGGATTAACTGCGCTACGATCAGCCAATCACAGTCGAGAAACATTTTCATGTATATTATTATAACTGATTACAAACTACTGTATCTAGTCCAAACTCTGACATTTGATATTCAAGTGTTTGATTTGAATTTTGCGCGATAATTAGAATTACCGTATAGAATATATTGTTATTTACTTGTGTTTTAAAAAAGCTTGGAGAAGCGATACACATGCCAGCAGTGCAGAACACCATATTATGATTGTTGACTGACAACTGAAGCTGTCATTGGCCTGGCCACGCTCTTTTACCAGAACTTGTCGTTTAATCATTGTTCTCTTTTTGTTTTACACAAGGACACATAAAAGGAGGAAGATGGATGAACAAGTACGTATATTTTACAACTACTGAAAAATGTGGTGAAATGTCTATAATACTTTACTCTCCAATTTGAAACTTCTAAGGGATAAGTTGCCAATTTTGACTCCTTCCACAATCTTGATATAGATGGCCGCCCAACCTCGATAAAAGTGTCTCTGGCAAAACTGTTGATGGCATTTTTTGTTACGAGCCGGTAACCAATGCCAGATAGTATCGGATGGCTTATATTTTGAAGGTGAGGGGGTTACCATGCGTCCTAATTTGAAATTTTTATACTAAAATTTGGGTTTTTTTAAAGGCACACTGGGATGAATGCAAACTACATGCGTAAAAACGCACAACTTGTTCACGGTTGTCAACAGGCGAATATTTTTCCAAGTTGTTCACTTATGGTTTGAACAACTTGTTCACGGATAAATGAACAGTCATGAACAAGTTGTTCCAACAGCACATTTTTATAGCCAACAACGTTGTTCGCACATGATACAACATGTAACAGCATGACGAAATAAAAACGATGAAAAACAATGTTACAACAATGGTGAACATGGTTGATGTATCAAACCGTTGTTCACGCATGTTGTAACACGTTCTTCGGTTGTTACAACATGTGTGAACAACGGTTGTTGTTTCATCAAGCTGTAACAACTTGTTGAAACAATGCAGAACAATGTTGTTCATTTATCAATGTTGTTCACATATGTCAACAAGTTGTTACAGCATTGTTCCATTGTTAAGGCAACAATGCTGTAACAACTTGCGAGATTTTTGCATGTATATGTACAATAGGTGTTTTATTTTGAATGGCTCGCTTCAGAGCGTCATCCAATCATCGTGCCTCCAGTTCTGGTTAACCTAAAAACAAGAAATATGGCGAGAATACACCTAAATATAACACTTCGAAGAAAAGCCACAACAACGTAAGCTTGCTAAGAATCAGAAATTTATTTGATCTGGTAGATACAGAAAAGTCTCATATTCGCAATTTACTTCGTTTTATTTTGGTAATTGCATATACCGCCATGTACGTAATGTTGAAGCTTTTGTACTATATGCAGTACAGTGTTACTCATGATATCTTCAGCACTTTAACTCACCGGCTCAACAATGCCATCTTGTGATACATGGATGGTAACCGGCTTAGTCATCTTGATTAATGTCTAAGCTACATTTCTATGGTGGTTACCTGTTTGTAACAAAAAGTTGGCTGCTTGTTGTGGCTGTTCTTCGAAGTGTTATATTGGAGGAAATTTGCGCAATGTTTCTTGTTTGTTTATGATTGTGAGTTATGCGAATTAGGATAATTAGAACCTCGGCCACGCTGATTGGATAGCATTCTGAATTTAGCCAATCCAAATAAAACACAAATGTATTAGGCAGCACTTTACATGCAGATATCCCATTCATCACATTGTGCTTTTAAAAATCTCCAAATTTTAGAATATAGATCAATAATTACGACCGGTAACCCCCCTTTACCTTCAAAGTATACACTATCCGATATGATTTATCATGGTTACCTTCTTGTAACAAAAATGCCAGTTATTCACAAGAAAACCTCCTCCTCCGAAGCATTTTGAGGTGACTTATTTTTCATTAGAGTCAAATAAAAATAACTATTTTGTGCACCTTTGTAAAGAGGTGAATAGTGCAGGATAATCTCTTTCAATTACATTATGCCGGGTTACTTTCAAGAGTGTGTGGAAATATACCATGCCTAAAATAAGGATAGAACTATAGAACTTTTGTAATTACTTTCTTATTACCGGTAATAAGGAGGATTGCCTTGTAACGTTGTTGTAGTTTCAATATCCCAGGCATGTAGTGGTGTAGGTACAGTACTGCTCAGAGATAACCTAATGCACTTTGCGGTTTGGTTGAGGTTCTGTTGCGGTTCGATTTGCGGTTCTGGTCCGCGGCTAATGGACACATAATCGCGTACGAAAATAGATTTTAGACTTTAAGATTCGACGACGCGACACGATGACGCGGACGTCTTGGCCGCATGTGACTGGTACTGGCAGGTTGGTGTCCTGAGATCGACGTGGTGTTAAGATTTTGCCTTTTTGATTGCAACGCCGACGCTGGTAATGTAAACATTTTGTTAAAATAAAGTGTGTTTATCCACGGCTCATACTGGTAAAACCATGCATGTAAGGTGTTTAAACAGGGAAATAGGCCAAAAGAACTATATTAAGGTATATTCATTTATATAATAATAATAATAATAATAAAGACGTATTAGGAGCATTATACAATAGTCTCAATGCTCTTACAACAATATATATATTCTTAAAGTTACTTTTAAAACTAATTACAGTTTCATTATAAGATAAAGCCTACTACATATATTAACACTATGAACAATAACTATTAATTTTAAAAAAGAAAAGTCTTAACTGCAGACTTAAAATTACGTAACATTTCAAAGCTTCTAATTTCCTGTGGTAATGAATTCCACAGTTTTGGCGCTGCAACCGAGAATGCTCTGTCTCCATCATATACACTAGTCTGGTGTAAATATTCTCCCTATTTTTGCTTGTACTACGGTTTGCAGGCTGTAATACACGGAAAAACTTACGCACTGAAAAACTACACCTTACCTGCGAGGAGTGCTCTTTTGTTACGCAATTTACATTTGACACCTCAAACATAGTGCGTGTATAGGGCAAACAAGTCGGAAAGTTTAAAAAGTCTAAACCATTTTGAACAACACGATTGCTGAAACGTTGAAAATTTTGCAACTGCCTATTGGAAATGACTGTTTAGTCTTAATATATAATTATTAATTGTATAGGTTTCTTCAACTTGTTATTTGATTATGGCTAAAGCCAAGCTATATATTAATTCGTGTAAAACAAGTATCAGAGCGATAATTAGCCTGCGTAGCAGACGGTTGTTTGGGGGAGGGGGGTTATATTCGGGACGCGGAATACAACGAGGCGGAAAACCCGCGAGGCGCGCCTCGTTTTCCGCCTCGCTGGTTTTCCGCCTCGCGGGTTTTCCGCCTCGCGGTTTTTCCGCCTCGTATTCCGCGTCCCGAATATAACCCCCCTCCCCCCAAACAACCGTCTGCTCGCAGGCTAAGCGATAATGCGATATAGATCGTGGATCTTTAAAGTACATTCGTCCAGACGATGGATTATTCTTGACCTGTCAATCAACGATTTCAGCCAATGGGAATTTTGCGTTGTGTGGGCAACGCGGTTTATGAGAAAATGCGACTTGAAAGTTGAAAAAGGTCTTTAGTACGACGGCTACAGATTCGCTTTTGAGGGGCACGATAAGGTAAATGATTGGTAAGTTTAATTGAAAGTTGATTTTATCAGTGAATTTATGTTTACGTTTTATCTGCAATGTTGTATACACGCATTTGCTAAAACAAAATTGTATGCTGTGATTCGCATGTTTAATTCTATTCGATATTTCTCTGACACTGAACTGCTTGCGAATGCGAAGGAATGTCACTAAATCAAAGCTTGCATTGAAACGGTTAATACCAATGACCATGGTCACTGCGTCTAGCGGGATACTTACATAAAAAAATTGACAAGATGAAGTATCAAATAAAAGATCGGTACAGAAAACAGGTAGGAACTGTCTGTTGATTATAGATTAATGGAATACTTGCATCCACTTTTGAAATCTGAACTTGCAGGCGACAGTATACATATACAGAGTCAATTTCTTCAAGTTTGAAGATGAAATCGCACATTCGTTGTTGTTTATCGAATTCGACGAGCACTGAATTGTGGCAATTTTGAAGAATGAAGCAATTCTATTAGCCTAGGTGAATTGTGCGCAGCTGGCTTATTCGCAAGTGGAAATCGGAAAGCGAACGGGTATTCTATTAATCAATACTGACAGTATCTACCTGCTTTCTGTATCTTCTATTTTATACTTTGCCTCGTCAATTCTTCGATATTTGCAGCCCGCTAGACGCAGTGACCAGTTATATAACAAATATAAACATGCGAATCATTTGGCTTTGACAGCATACAATTTTGTTTTAGTAAATATGGCCAATTGCAAATATGGCATGCCAGTATACAACATTCGATAAAACGTAAACATAAATTCACTGATAAATCGTTCACCTGATTGTGGCCCGCAAAGCGAATTTATAGCCATCGTAGAAGATATTTTTCAAGTCGCATTTGCTCATTAAATTTGCGATCCTAAATTCATCTGCAATCGACTCGTCTTCATACGGCTTGACAATGCATTCTGATGATTCGTCTTCAGGTAATGGCCCAGACAGTTTTACTTCGTCTTCGATCTCGATTGCGTATCCCGGAATAATGTTTACATCCTAGTCTAGTAATTTTGGCTATCAGCATTAGAACCAGAGGTCATCAAGTCTAGTATATTTCGATATATTATTGATCGAAGATCGATCGCAAACAAAATACTTCGATAAAAAGAATAGTTCTTGTCACTTTCCGGAAAAAACACGCTCTATTGTTGTTGTTTTGTAATCGCCACACCGACGGGTTTCCTCGTGATAAACTGCTGTGAATCGTCTTATAGTAACCAAATATTCCCGTTGAAACTTACTTGGAACAACGAACAGATCACAGAAATGGATGTCGGTCGGCATTCATTTCACACCTTTATCTTTGACGAAATTCGCGTTCCTTTCACACTAAGCTATCCTCTTTTTCGCCTCCCGTGAGTCGGGATAGTACATCGTTATTGTCGCAAAAAAGAAATAGCATACAGCGCTATTCTAGCGTATCAACTGGGTTCATTCATAGCCACTATCTACGTCACTTCCGGCGACTAGAACCCAGTAAAAAAATTTCACGGCCATCGTCAAAATCGCCAACTTTAACAGCAAAAAAGTCCATGAAGATGACATTTTAGGAAAAGAAGATATATTACAAATCTTCTTAGAATGTTCCAAATATCCTAAATATGTAAAATCCCCAACCCTGAGATAGGCACTTTAATAAAAAAGAGTAATTAATTAAATTAATGGTCTAATTGAGTTCCGCTATTGGTAAGTGACGTAATTACGGGATATAGGGAGAAATTATAAATTTAGTTTGGAGTTCTATAGGGCGGTGAGAAACGTTTGCGATGTATTTTGTGTCCAAAATCTGACAGAGTTTTCATAATAAAGCGATAAAGAAACTAACGGAGAGAACGATTGATGTTTTTTATTAACACGCCAACTGGCTGCGGTGAATATCACTGACTCCAAAAAGGGGAGTAAATTTAACTCCCCAAAACGGATTATTTTGAACCTTTTTTTAGACCCGATTTTTGGAGAAAAAATAACTCCCTGAAAATAACAGTGTATTTGTAAATTTATAACAAGGCACTATTCTTCAAACGTTATCTTGATAAATAATAAACCTTGGAAGCTGTAATATACCTTAAAAGAAAGATAATATACCAGACTATACAATATACATACAGCTTAATGTGCATGCTATCGAACTTATTTTTATGAAAAAAAGCGGAAAATCGAACATGCCGAGTTTGTAACTTTTGTATAAGATTATTTATGACCAACATGGCCAACATACTTGCCAGCCATTATCGATCAACAATTAAGTATATTTCGGTGACAAAGAACACTTGGAACAACTGGAGCAAAAGCGACCAGATGAGGTTGAAGAAAGAAGGCAAAGCCTAACGTAATATTATTTTCGTGACAGAATTGTCGTGTATATTCAGTATATATAAAAATAATTCCTTTTTATCAAGTAAACAGAACAAGTAAATCAAGTAAACAGAAATGTAGTAGTGCCCTTCTTAATCGTTATTTTTTTATTTTAATTTTTAATCTAGTGCAGAAAAGGATAAAGTTGGATTTGCCTGAGAATATGGACTCGCCCAGCGGCAGCGCTTTGGACACGCCCAGCGGCAGCGCTTTGGACACGCCCAGCGGCAGCGCTTTGGACACGCCCAGCGACAGCGCTTTGGACACGCCCAGCGACAGCGCTTTGGACACGCCCAGCGACCGCAATTTGGCAGAAGTACTTTTCATACCTGTTTTCATTTGTCTCTACTCATTATTCATAACTAGAAACACACACACACACACACACATATATATATATATATATATATATATATATTATATATATATATATATATATATATATATATATATATATATATATATATATATATATCTATATTTAACAAGGACGGGTCGTAGCGAACTAGATCGCTACTGTAGCGAACTAAATTTCAAGAAGCGAATAGTTTCTAAGGCCAAAAAAAATACCTTGGGTTTCCGGTTTCCCCGGTAGGTAGTTTTTGGCCAGTAAAATTCCGACCCTAATCTTTTTATTGAAATTTTGAGAAGCCTGGGCCCGAGTTGCAGCTTGAATTGCATCCTGGGAGCATAAAAAATGTGTTATAAATTGTCTGTAAATTAATAAAGCCTGGTTTCCATCACAACGACGATCGTAGCGATCAACAATCGTTTCGCGTTTGCATGTGATTGCTGATCGCGGCCATTGTTTTAATGGACCGTAGGGATGCATACCGAGATCGCCAAGATCGCTGAGATTGCAATATCACCGTTTCCATATAAAACGCAACGATCGCCACGATCGTCGAGATAGAACATTTTCTATCTCAGCGATCGTGGCGATCGTGATCACAGCGATCGTTGCGTCAGTGATTTTCCATATGCTCGCTGCTATCGCCGAGTTCATTCTTGTGCGATCGTGGCGAACATATGGAAACCAGGCTTATGTGCAGTATAATTAAATATATATTCAAAATTATAAAGTTGAAACTACATTGAATCAACATGGGTTTTGTGATTTGGTAAAACCTATTGTTCGTCCAGGCAATGTTTTGGGGAAAAAAACAAACAAAAAAAACCCAAACAAACAAAAAAAAAACCCATCTACCCTACCTAATTTTTTCAGCCTGAAACCGGAAACCCAGGTATTATTATTTTTTGGCCTAACTACTTTTTGAAATCAGGAGCTGTAGCTGTAGCGAACTACATTTTTTCAGTGGCGAAGTAGTCAGCTACTTATATGTAAAATCAGAGTGTCCAACCTAGGGATTCTAAAATCGGGATTTTTGTTGTAGAGGGAAACTTTTCGAGCGCCGAAGGCGCGAGCTTCTAGGGAGGTCTGGGGCATGCCCCCCCCGAACATTTTGAAATCTCAAGTCCCGGAAATGCCATTTCCAGCATTCTAGACGAATATTTCTGTCAAAATGCTCGTTAAAATGTATCATCAGTTTACGCTTATTTTCAAAAAAAAGCTCAAGAAATCGGATATTACTTACTTACGAAAGGAAAACCTGTTGTTTACATCATTCAACAATGTGTTGTTTGATAATAGTACATTAAAACCATAGAGGAATTAACACACAAGGTAAGCAAATCTTTAAATTCGGTATTTTTCCTATCCCGACCGTGCATGATTCGGGATTTTCAAGCAAAATCGGGATAATCCCGCCCAAATTATATTATCTGTCTAGTTTATAAGTTCTAGCTAAAGAACAGCACTAATCATGCTTTGAACAACCTAATGTAAAATTTTATCCACTGAATAGTTATGTACCTGATAGTGCTGTTCAGTGGATAAAAGTTAAATTGGGTTGTTCAAAGCACCACTAGAGTGGTTCTCTAGCTAGGATTTATCCACCAGATGAGCTTTCCAGGTTTCGTACAAAAATCTGAATTTTACAAGTTCACTTCATGTAAAACGTGGGGGCATCTAATATATGCTATGTTTTGGAAACAGCCAGTAAAGATGTATTTATAGTATGTGCCATGTTCAAATTAGCAATACATACATGTATAAAATGATTTAAAATACTGAACTATCATATTTTTTTTGTGTGTCTGCTTTTCACACATTTTCATGTATGGCGGCCATTTTGGAATAAGGTCTATACGGTCTAATAAATCAGGCTAGGGTAAACGGTGGCAACGACCGATTTTTAGGAAATTCAAGCAACATGGCGGATAGCGATGCTCGCGAAGAGCAGATAGAATTAACAGATACTTTTGGTATTGGATTTAATTTGAGTGAACTGAATTATTCTGCATACACTTTTAAAGATTTAAAGACAACGTTGAAGAAGCGAAATATCTCCGTACAAGGATTGAAAGCCGATTTGGTCAAAAGACTGCAAGAATCAGACATTTCATCTGATAACTCTGCTTCTCTTTTGATACAAAGTCAAGATTTGTTTGGGAAAGAATTGGAGGGTCCGATAACCAGTACATGCAGTAACAGTGATGAAGCGAATGATAATATTAGTAATGATAAACTCAATGCTGACCTACGGGAAAACGACAACATGAATGAACAGAGAAGCTCTTACGAAGACTATGATTCTCAAAATGGCTCTGATATCGACATGTTAATCGCTGTCTCCCAAGAAGATTTTAGAAGGAAAATGATAGATTAAATTTAGAATTAAATTTAAAATTCTTGTTTTAACCTTCCAAGCAATTTGCGGTTTGGCTCCGCAATATTTATGTGAGCTCATTCGTATCAAATATCATTCATGTCATCATCTTCGATCAAATGATGAACTACTTTTAGCTGTGCCTTCTTCCAAGTCATTACCCACACTTGGTGACAGAGCATTCCAATTTGCAGCTCCCAGTTTGTGGAACAGTTTACCAAAGGAAATTAGACAAGTGCAATCTCTTTTTAGTTTCAAAAAACAATTAAAGACTTTTTTATTTCGTGCAGGATATAATCTTAGTTCTTAGTATAACACTATTTTAATAGATAATTTTACGGTTTTAAATATAAATGTTGGATACTATTTTATATATATGTTTTGTAACTAAATTAATTTGTAAACATAGCGCATCTGAACATTTTTGTATGATAATTTGCGCTTTATAAATCAATATTAATAATAATAATACTAGCAAATAAACTTACACTGAATAAACAAAAGACCGAATATATGATTGTTGGCTCCCGGCAGCGAATATCAAATATTTTAACTGATCCAAAAATTGAGCTTCGTGAGGCAACAATCAAGCGAGTTCATACATCAAAAACGTTAGGCGTCATTATCGACGAACGTCTTTCATGGAAAAACCAAATTGAAAATATTGTAACAAAAGCATCACAAGGCATTGGAATGATGCGGCGGATAAAACAGTTTGTTCCCAAATCAACATTACTTAGAATATACAATGCCATTGTGTTAACACATTTCGATTATTGTAGTTTGGTTTGGGACAACTGTTGTAATTATCTGATTGACAAATTACAAAAACTACAAAACAGAGCCGCACGAGTCATCACTGCCAGACACATATATGATATAAGTTCTGAAGATGTCTTAAAGGAATTAAAATGGCAGCTCTTGATGCAACGCTTTAAGATCAACAAGACCATCTTCATGCATAAAGTTAGAAAAGATGTACTGCCACCATCTTTAACAAACATGTTCGACATTAAAACTAATGATAGATATAACTTGCGAAGTAACAACCAAAATTATGTACTTGACAAGCCAGAAACAAATTTCATGAAAAAGAGTATCAGTTATTCAGCTGCCTCACTATGGAATAACTTACCAAATAATGCTAAAGAAAAAGGCATAAGCTTAAAAAAATTAAATCTATTTTTTGACCACGCCTGATTTTTACCACCTTTTGAAACAATATTTTTATTCATATTTTCTATAGCATGTGATTCAATATATTATATTTGTAATTTGTATTTGTAATTTTATATATGTATTTCGTGTTTGTTGTAATAGTTATTTGTATACATATGTAATTGTAATGTAAGTTAAGAATGTAACAAACGGCCTCTTGAAAAACAGGTGCCTAAGAGCCCGTTTTCAAATATTTGTAAATAATAATAATAATAATAATAATAATATTGCTTCTTCAGTCTATATCTCTTTCTGTGCTTAACAGTCACATGTACGCATTGCGTACCTATTTTTTGACAAGTAGCAGTAATTGTAGCTAACTACATTTTTTAAAAGTAGCTTTAATTGTAGCGAATTACAAAATATTTGTAGTCAACCCGCCCTTGATATTTAACAAATAGATTCCATTTTGCCATTGTCTGTTCAGTTATAGATGCACAAATGACGTCAATGGTAAGAACAAAACAGTGGCCCACGAGACGCAGTCGAGTCCATACTTATGATTTTTGTCGTTTAGTAATACTAAACCTAACGAGACCAGAAAGTTTGCTTAAATGGAAGAAAACAGTCGACCATATAACTAATACGTTATTACCGTTACCCTATTGCTATATTATGCTACTTGAATACAAAAAGCCCATACCTTTATTTGTCGGATGATAACCAGTTAAACTAAATTTTTTTTAAATTTTTATCTTTTTCAGCGTCGATGTGAAGACTACATGCCACATAGACTCTTTGACCAAGCTTATGAATACTTGAACGACTATGATAAACGGGATGTCCTGTGTTTGGTTGGTAAGTTTAAAAGTTCACAGAAAAGCTCCCATATGGAATGATGTGTGTGCTCTGAATAGGTCTTTTGATCGGGAGGGGGGGCTTTCCAGGGAAAGCGTGTTACCCATAGACCACTTTCATAATTTAGAGCAATTTCCCACTATATTCTTTTATGTGCATCTTAATTAGCCCTCTGGTCTCGTTAGGAAGCAGAGATTGTTTTGTATTACAAACGCACAAGCGATGCCAGAAAGCGTTATTTAGATGCACATAAAAGAATATTTAAATTGTCGCCATTATGAAAGTGGTCCATGTGTGTTCACAGGTTACAATTTATTTTGCCCCCTTGGCAAGGAAAAGCTTACAAATGCCCCCACCCCTGTGGTGGGCTACCTTTACAAATTTGGCGACTAACGGTAACTAACATTGGGAAGTCGTGTTTGATATTAAAGAGTCGTCTTGAAGTCTTCCAATTTTTTTAATAATAGAATAGAAGAATAATATAAATCAACCAGATGTGCTGTACATGTATTTAATAAACGAGTATAGGATGTAGATGAATATTCATTTTGCGTATTAATTGGCTTTTAAAAAGCAGATGGGTCATATTATACTGAACTCAGTGACAGCAGTCGTCGTACAAATCCCCACCTAACCCACGTAATACCAAATTATCTCCAATGCCCTACCCCCTTGGGCGTAGTTTTGTATCAAATCCCCTCGAATGCACCTATAATCCCCTGCATGTACATGTAATATCATACACCATACACCCCTGAAAGGAAAGATGAGCCTGTTGTAAGGAAATTAAATTATACAAGTAAACCATTTGTCATGCAATAATATACGAAATCTGTTGTAGTTCACAAGCAAAATAATGCTAGCATAGTACATTTAAAAAAAGTTTCAAAACCACAGTAAGTTCCTAATCAATTGCGCGAGCCCGGTTAACCGGGCTAGCCCGGCTAATGTAAACAGGCCCTTAGAAGATCTTCTCCTAAGTCATCTATTTTTATAAACAAATTAGCTGCCAATTACAAAGGATGTTCCATAGAATTTGTTCACATGCAACATTTTTTCACTAAGTCCTTTGGGCATTTCATACCATCTGTTAATTTTGGTAAAGTTCAGAACAGCATTGACACAGAGCAGTACCAGATATAACATTTTCCCCGTCAGTTTCTATACATTTTGAAGGACCACGCCTACAAAAAGCTTTCACTTTGTCTGAAGATGCTCAGACATTCTGGATTCAATTTGGAGTGACCTCCCTCCCCCCCCATCCTTTTAATATTTTACTGTCGTCTGTTTTTATGACTTTTATAATAAAAGGAGCAAAGGGAGTGGGAAAGACAACCCTTCTAACAATGCTATATATGGAGAAGAAGAAAGAAAAGAAAGAAAAATGTAGATATTTTGTAAGTAGATATGCTGTAGATCTGCTATGGCATTGTCAATTGACTGCTTATGTATTGAAATTGTTTCATTTGCATTTACAGACGAAGCGCATATTTTTGCTTATCATTCGAAAAACCAAAAATACCATTTCCCCATGACTTTCTAAACATGTTGTATAGGCAATAGCATGGTTTCGAGTGCAATTTGGAAAAAACATGCACAAGTGAGTTTTTCAAAGACTATCAAAATTGCACGAGTCCGAAGGACGAGTGCTATTTGAGGTCTTTGAAAAACTCACGAGTGCGTGTTTTTTTCAAATTGCACGAGAAATCATGCTATTACTTATTAATAATATACATGAAAAAATTTAACGAAAAGAGAATCTTTCTAATCAGAATGCTTTGTTCAAATAACATACATGAAAAAGAAATGAACAGGAAGAGCTTTTTTTCTAGTAAAAAATGATTTTTGTGCAAATTTAAAAAATTTAAAAATTTGCACTGTATTTCCTTTTTTCTGCACTGTATTTCCTCAAAACTGCACTGCTCTCAGCCAATCAGAATTGAGAAATTTTTTCATGTATATTATTACAACGGTAATACCCAGAAAATAGTATTTAACTTGAGTATTTAGCTTTCTCCTGCAAAATAGATATGTACTCGGCTTGTTTTATATATTGTAATTAGCCTGTTTTTATATAGTACGTTTTTGGCAGTAAAAATTTAGTCGGCTTAGCATTCGACAAGCTAAAAATACCATAAATAAATAAATAAATAAATAAACAAAACAAATCGCGTTAAGAAATCGCGTTTTAGTAATCGACGCATTTTTGCCAACAACATTTTTTATTCACTTATTCATCATGTTTGTTGAAACTATACATTTTATGTAATAAAATTGTTGCATTTAGTGTAGTTTAGTTTAGTTTAGTTTAGTTTGGTGAAAAGTCCTATCATTTGCTGGTATTATTGCAAAGCCAGCACTTTCTCAATTATTTTAAGACTCTGAGTTAGTGGTCCGACGCATGATTTGAACCCGCGTCTCCCAGCTCATAAGCATGTGTGGTATACATCGTCGGTTTGCACGCAAACGAGATCGAGTTCAAAACCTGGGATGCGACGTTCAATTTTCTTCATCTCAATATATTTTACGAAATATCATCCTTAAATTTTTCTTTGTTCTTTGTTGTATTTTTCTTCAAAAAAATACTTTTTTTGTTTTGAGTTTTTGTTTTTTTATTTCAAATATTCTACCAGAATTAAAACTATATTTTCATTCCGACAGGAGTAGCTATTTTCAGGCTTCCAATAAAAAAGAGCGCAAGGGGGGTTGCTGTAAAAGCGGGCGAGGGGTTATTGCATTTATGTATTTCTAGTTTAGTTCATATGATCAGAAAAATCAAACGCACGTACCTGTTCTCATGATAGAGAAAAGTAGACATCCCAACAAAATACAAGTCAGTAAAGCGAACGAGCAATTTAGGCGTTCCGGAATCTACGTCATAAATGTGCTAGTTCCATGCCTTTTGAAACTTTGCTTGCAACTCGTCGATTTTCGACATTTCAACAGGGCATAGAAAATCGAGAATTCATCCAAATCAAGAAATGTTTGGACTGAGGTACTCAACAAACCACAGTAATTTGATTTTTTTTTAAAAATATTTGGGGTTAGGGGCACTTTAAGAATAGGAGTGATGTGCTCAAGTTTACAGGAACCTGTAAATAGCCTTGCCGCCGAATTCTGTACATGTTGAAGTTTTTGGATCAAGTAATCGGGTAAACCATACAGAAGAGAGTTGCAGTAATCCAGTTTAGTGGTTATGAAAGCATGAATTAATATTTCACTAGACTCAAAGTATAGGTACATGTGTGTAGTACACTTCCTTGTTGTATCAAAAGGGACAAGGTGTTGAATAAAGCTTTTCTAGAGTGTTACACATTAACAAAGTTGCTGCAATGGCTTTTTAGGACCTTCAGCGGCCTGACGGGAAGTTCAAGTTAGAGATTGAAGAAGCTGAAACAGCTAACAAATGTAAATTGCCTGTTTCGTGAAAACATGAAATCTGAATGTTCAGTTACTCAAGTGAAGAAGTTTGTAACTAAAGTCTTATTTTGCAAAAAAATTTATTCTTCAGCTTCACGCCCTTTTACATGGTTCTTTCTTGATAACCTTCAGGAAGCAGTGAATATTTCGCGTGAGGGACTTGCACTTGTAAAAGTATATGTGAAGCAAAAGGTAATTTGACAGTTTATCTTCCTTGTGTGGTAACTGTGATTACTAAAATATTACAAATCCTGCATTCTAATTGCCTGTACTCATTGTCTATATTGGTGATAGACCACTTGTTGCGAAATTAGTCAATTTTCAAATGCAAAACAATGGCAGAAAACTCGAGTTTTGTAGAGGTTTCAGTTCGTTTCTTCAAAATACTATTATGTCTGACTAGTTGGTTTAAACTAAAACAATAGTCAACTCGGACTTGTTGTCTAATTGTTAATTGTATTATACAGAAGATGTAATGGTGGCATTGGTGAGTGATTGGTCTGTTCAATTTGTCACATGATTATTTTGCATACTTTTTTGTCACATGATTGTTTTGTATACTTTTTGTCACATGATTATTTTGCATCATTTAGATCTTTCATCGCTGCGACCGGCTTACACCTCAAGATGTTTTGTCACATCTCATTAATTATTTGTTTAATTGGCTTAGTTTTGTCACATGATTATTGTGCATATAAAAGTTCAACACATGGTTTTATTTCACTGTACGTGTCTCTGACGAAGGAGGGCCTTTGCTCGAAACGTTAGACCTCGTACTATTTCGGCAGTAAACCTTTTATAGCATCCGATTGGTAACTTTTATCGCCTATTTTAATACTTTTATTTAAATAGGAACATTATCCACGGGTGCGTATAGTCGCTGCGTCTTCAACAGATGGATTGCGGAAATTGCATTTACATCCTAAGTTCAACTTAAACGCTGGTGATGTTTTCGCGCTTGTGATAAGTCCAGACCCTAAAATTGCAAACGAAATGATATCAAAGGTAGGTTGTGGATACATCTGCTATTAATTTATTGTGTCACATAAAATCTCATAAACACATTGACGGTATATAATAGACGAGTTCGGTAACAGCGGTGGATCATGTGCAATCGGACAAATTTGAAGTTATTTGAAAATAAATACTTGACCCGTGCATTCATGGGTCAACGGTTTTCTTTCAAAATAATTGAAATTTGTCCTGTCCCCCCGCCCAACCCCCCCCCCCCCTCCCCCCCCCCCCCCCCCCATGATCCACTGCTACTGCCAAACACCTCTATTTATTTTGTGACATCTTCACCTGTACACTTGGTCAATAGACCAACTGTACGGGAGCGAAGATATGTCCAAAAATATGCTACTCTTGCTACTGCTGCTACCTTCCATCACCCACCCACCACCACCTGTGTCATCGATTTCAAGAGATTGGATGTGTGTGGCATGAACATCGGCAGAAATGCCCGATTTTAAAGCTTTCCACAGCTTAGAAGAGTCATGCAGACTTGTTTTCTTCGATCAAGTTGGAATAGTAAAGTTTCCTGGCCTCTCTGATAGACGATGTTACTCTGTTTCTAAGAGTTCAATAGCAAGACCAATCATAAATAGACCCTGACTTTAAAGCTTTTTTGTGATGAAAATTTCTGTCGACAATCAATGATCGTATTTGGGGCGTAATGGAAGCGAGTTGGCACGTATTCTTCTGATGCGGAGTGGCGCGTGCTTATCAGAGATTTTTACATGTTATTTCTTCTGATTTTATTGTAATTATTTGTGTTATCACTCGCTTATTTGACCACACTTGTAAATTATAACTGAAAAGCCCTTTTGGGATGTGTTAATAAACTACTACTACCATCATTAATGCTGGCAAAATGTTCTCCGAAAATTCGGTAAAATAGGTCTTGCTAAGTTGCTCCTGAAAATGAAGGAAATGGCATTCTGAAAGTATGCTACTAATCCTGCTGCTCCTACTACTGTATACATTAATAATACTTTGTTCGAACTTGATTTTAGGAAATTTCTACCTTCTATAAAGACAACAAGGTAAAAAAATGTTGCCACAGATTGCAATCTGATTGTGGACGAAGTCTTATGTTCCATGTTTTCTCGTTTTATATATGTGTGTATAATGCTAATGCATTATGTGTATAATGCTAATGCATTATATTATTATTTTGCATTATGTCAATGTTAATACATTGACCAATAATATAAATGAATTTTGCGATTTACCGATGACATGAAAGCATGTGGGACTGTGAGTTAATGCTTCAACTAGCGGACGGATTCTTACTGCACATGCTAAACGAAAACGAAAGACTCTGGGAAACTCCAAATGTAAGCTGCCAAAATCTGGCAGCATTCCTCACAGCACATGCTCAAACAACGTAAGCTCCGTGCATATGTACTCTTATAAAGGCACGTTTGACGTCATTTGAACACGAAAAGTGCCTTTACACTTATTTCGTGTTCAAATGACGTCAAACGTACCTTTATAAGAGTACATATGCACAGGTGCGGTATGTTTTATTTGTTTTATCAAATAAGAAGAGGAAAATTCGAACTAAAAGTGAGGTAGTTTAGGAATTTGGCAGGCTTTTCCGGCCAGCTGACGCCATTTACGTCATTCATGATCTCTGTTCTCTTATAAATGCACGGAGCCCAGCGTGCGTAGAGGACACCTTATTTTATAAATGGTAATATCGTCGATGTATCTGTCAATATCCGTCAATATCCGTCAAAATCTTCTGGTCGTGAGAGGGAGTGTTGCGAGAAGAGTAACAAAGGGGGAATCAATCTCGGTCAGATCAGCGTTGAAGTCGCTGTCCGGGCTCCTGAAATTGTTGACCCTCACATGTAAATCATAAACTTGCCAGTGGATGGAGATTAGATGGATTTTACTTGTGTCGATCGAGTTCGGGGTTATGCAAATCTTCTCCCCTGATGTGCTAGCGCCACCAAATGATAGTTTGTCGTCAGTGCCAGTCTCATACGCAATATATTTATCCCAACTACCATCGTCATTGGATAGGATGGTCTCCCGGATGTCTGTTTGGATGTCCTCCTACATACAATGAACGCAGACACATTAGAGTATTGCATACGGGGAAAGATAAAGTGCATGGAGGATTCGGTAAGTGGGTAAAGATAGTTCTTACCAGCGTTCAGGCCTAGAGACAGGCTTTTGGTGGGGTCCCGTTGAGGTATTCTAGCCCTCGTCACGTTCATACTGAATATTATGTTATGCCCATCTTGTGGTACCTACAATCCTGGACAAAAGTGCTTGGGACACTGCGAAAATCGGAAAAATCGCCCAACAATTTTCTGAAAATGACGAGTTATGATTTTTCAATAAAACACAGCTTTTTAACTTTGTAACATTGCAAAATATATACAGTTTACAATCTAAAAAAGGCTGATCTAGTTGGCTTGAAATTTACATTGAGTCATCTCTCTTGGGATATAGCATCTGTGGACAATGACATTGATTCCAGCATTGTTTGCTGGTATGATTTGTTTTCTGCATGCATCGATGAGTTTGTCCTAAAGATTGTGATTAAAGATGCAAATAGACCCCCATGGATTGACAAAGATGTTCTGCAGCTGATCAGAAAGAAAAATAGAGTCAGACGCCGTGCCAAGTTAAATGACTCAGCACACCAGAGGGAAAGATTTCGTAAGCTAAGACAGCAAGTCAAAAGAATGGTTAAGTTCAAAAAACGTATTAATTTATCTGACCTTAGTGATTCTCTTAAGGATAATCCACGTAAATTTTGGACTTATTACAAAGCAATTACTAAAACTAGTAGGATCCCGGGAATAGTTAAGTATGGGTCAGTACAAGCTTGTAAACCTATTAATCAGGCAAATGTATTTAACGCATTCTTTCATTCAGTTTTTGGTCCGCCTGATCAAGGTAGTGCAGCTGATTGCTTACCTATGCTTGACTACAACATTGTTAGTGAAACAAGCGTGTTTCATTTAAGTGTTGATAAAGTGTCTAAACAACTTAAATCGCTTGATGTTAATAAGGCATCACTGGGTTTCTCTGCCAAGCTTCTACAAGCATGTGCGGAGGAAATTGCACCATCTTTGACTCGGTTATTTAACATGTCTTTGGAGCTCGGGATTTTTCTGAAAAATGTAAAGATGTAAACCTAGTTCCCATTCATAAGAGTGATTCTAAGACAGAAGTTCCTAACTATAGAGGCATATCGCTCTTAGATGTATTATCTAAAATACTATAGAGAGATTAGTTTATAATGAGTTTTTTAATTTTATATTTCCTTATCTTACGCAATGGCAACACGGTTTTCTGCCAGGTAAATCAACTGTGTCTCAATTATCTCAAGTAGTTCACCAGTTTGCTAAGGCTCTTGAGATGAGACAACAGGTTGATATTATTTATCTTGATTTTTCCAAGGCCTTTGATCGGGTTTCACACGAAAAGTTGTTGTATAAGCTTGAATGTTTTGGTATTAGAGGTTCATTGGGTTTCACACGAAAAGTTGTTGTATAAGCTTGAATGTTTTGGTATTAGAGGTTCATTGTTGTCTTGGTTTAGATCTTACCTAACTGGCAGAAGACACAGGGTTGTGATAAACAACGTAGAGTCTGACTTTCTCCCAGTAACATCTGGGGTGCCTCAGGGGTCAATCTTGGGGCCGATTCTTTTTTAATTTTCATCAATGACATGCCTAACGTAATTTCTAAAGAAACATCGTTACCCCTATTCGCTGATGACTCTAAGTGTTTTCGATTAGTCCTTGGTCAGGAGGATGGGGATGAGCTACAGAACGATTTGAACGAGTTATTAAAGTGGTCTTGTACATGGGGAATGGAGTTCAATGTCTCGAAGTGTAAGGTCTTGAGGGTTGCTCGTATTAAATCTGTATTTGATAGGGATTATTTTCTTGGAGAAACTAAGTTGCAGCGTGTAGATGTAGAGAAAGATCTTGGTGTTTTAATTACTCACAACCTAAATTGGAATAGTCATGTAGACCACATAACTTCTAAAGCTCAAAAGATGCTCAATTTACTTTATCGAACATGTAAAGAAATACCTGACGTCAAAACTAAGAAATTGCTTTATTTAACTTGGGTTAGATCCCGTTTGGATTATGCTAGTGTAGTATGGTCTCCATATACATATACTAAGAGAAATATTGTTAAATTAGAACAAATTCAGCGCAGAGCTACTAGATTAATTCTTGGTAAAGATTTTTCAGAACATGAGCGCTTATATAAGCTGAATTTATTACCGTTACAATATCGTAGAGAAATAACTGATTTACTTTTTTTCTTTAAGTGTCTTAAGAACTTGTGTTCTGTAAACATTTTAAATTATGTCTCATTCCGCTCATGTGTCAAACCTCTTCGTAACGTTGATTACCTTACACTCAATGTTCCCTTTAGCAGGACAGAGGCTTATAAAAATTCCTATTTTGTTCGTATTTGTTATTTATGGAATAAATTATCTCTGAATATCAGGAGTCTAGTTCTTTATCTATTTTTCGTAAAAATTTATTTTCATATTATTATAAGAAATTTAATGTCAATTATTCATTGTAATGTATTTATATTTTTAAGTTTACATGATTGTATGTTGCACTGTAACTGTATCCTGGGTGATCTATAGTAGGGAATCTTGTATTCTGTTTTAGGTCTACTTCTAATACATTAGATTATATTATGAATGTAATGTATTGAAAAATCGATTAAAGTATTAAAGTAAAGTTTAATAAAAGAGCCCCCATCTCTGCTCCCCCTTACCTCCTCAATGGAGAAGGGATCACTGGAGCAGAGTCTCTGCAGAGTTCCCACCCGCACGAGAGCTCTATTTAATTTACATATTCACCAAACCTTCTATACCCCACAAACAATTTGTTGTTCATGCATGTGGGAGCGTATTTATGTCATTTTCGAGCAAACTGCGCAGAATCGCCGCCCCCAAATTGTTTTTTTCTTCGATTTTGTTTAATTCGTCATTTTCAGACAATCCTGGACAAAAGTGCTTGGGACACTTTGCGAAAATCGGCAAAGTGGCCCAACAATTTTGTCCAGGATTGTAGAAAGGTATGTGTCTTTCAACACTTTTTTAGTGATCGGGTCATCCTTATCTTCATACCCGTAGAATAAGCTCATCTATATATTATTATAGTAAACATCTGCTGACTAAGAACCCTCCGATGGATGTTAAGGCGAATGTTAGGCCTAGTTCTGTTGTGTGGCTATCAGACTTTTTCAGGTCTTTACCATTGGTGTTCCCTGAGTCTACGACGGGTTTATCTTTGTCGACTGTCTTCGGCTTACTATCTAACGGCTCTAAATGATGCCTACCATATTGATGAACCTTTGGGTTCTTGCTGTGTCTCCAAGCTACCACGGTGGCTGGGACACGTACATCGCCTACAAGACTGGCACTGATGATAAGCTAGCATTCGGTGGGGTCGACCCACGTGGGGAGAAGTTATGTACAATCCCGAACTCGATTGACACAAGTAAAATCCATCTGATCTCCATCCACTGGCAAGTCTATAATTCGCACGTGAGGGTGAATAATTTCTTAAGTCCAGACTCCAATTTCAACGCTAATCTATCTGATTGGTAACCCCTTCGTGAACCTATTCGCCACACACCGTTCATCTGGATATTCATACCCCTCTCCAACCAAACATCGAATCAGTCAAGATAGCTATCGAAGAGCTGGTGTGGCGACTCTCCGCGTGGGAGACTACAATAACTTTCCCGTTAGTGGGAGACATCTTGTGGGAGACATCTTGTGGCAAACATCTTGTGGCAAACAGGGGTGGGCCATTAGGGAAGATCCCTCTTGCTCGCATTCGCTCACAATTGACTGCCATCTGTCGCATTCGCTCCAGGCCCAAGCCCCAGGCAAGCTACGCGCGGGGACGGAGCCAGCGACTAATATAATTGTTCCATTATGCCGCGGAAATCTTCATATAGATTTCTTAATCTGGAAAGTATTTTGAGAATATAAATCCTAGAATATAATTCTATATATTGAAAAGTATTTTGAGAATATGAATCCTAGAATATGAATCCGAAATGGAAAAGTGATGAAGCAAGCTTGTACTAGTTACTGGTGCTGTAACGGAGAAAACTCATGCGTCAATTCTCGCAGACGGAGTTTAGAGAAATTCTCGCAAACGGAGTTTAGAATTGACATGCGTTCGCCGGAAGTGTGCCATCAGTCAGTAGTGTACAAAATCTCATAAAGCTTTGCTCTCGGGAAAGTGTTCGCTTTTTGGAACAGATAACATCCGCGGACAAATATCAATGCATATGTTTTCGCCACACGTAAGTTTTTATATATTTTATTGCAGGAACAGGTAGACAAGATCTTGGACTACGTTGGGTGTGTTCCGGGAGAAGTGCGCCGCCTGATTCGTCATATACTGCTCATGCCTTGTGCAAAAGAGGTAATTCTTGGTGAGTACCTTAACAGGCGAAAAAAAGAAATAATGTATATATTGAGCACCGACCTTAAGGAGCTTAAATCCAACGCGAAGGATGAGCATATAAAATTCTTGGCAATTTGTATTCATGGTGATAGTACAGTAGACTACGTTCAGGAAACATTCGAGATGTCAATTAACATGCTGCCTTGGACCTTTCTCATGCTGAACGGGCAATACGACAATATATTTGACTTTTCTTTGCGTCATCGAACATTCGCAGCAGTGTCACCACTTGCCAAGGAGGTGATTATCATTAAATCGTCTAAAAGTCCAACTGAACTTGAATCTGTGGTAAGTTCATCCTTGTTTGTTCTTTTAATTTTGATACATGTGGCTTTGGCGGGTATTTATATTTTATGTCAAAATCTAGAATGTTTTTATTATATCCCCCAGCCACAGTCTCATTTCTGGTTCGGTTAAAGGGACACTCGACCCCAAAAGAAGTGTTGCGCAAATGGAAGATTTAATTTACATCACTTTGGAATGGGTATTAGTTTTCTTCGAATCGTTTTAGATTGACAGAAATCTGGTTGTTTCTCCTCTTTTTCGAAATTGTAGGCCGCCATCTTGTTGTGATTGCGGTCGCTCCCATTCATTTTTGAAATCATTGAATATTGATTCTATCACCCAATGACGTCAAAAAATTGATGGGGGGCGACTGCATTCGCCCGCAATCACAACAAAATGGCGACCTTCAATTTCGAAAAATAGGAGAAACAAAGCCAAATTTCTCTCAAACTAAAAAGATTCGAAGAAAACTAACACCAGTCCGAAGTGAGGTGACTTTGATCTTTCATCTGAGCAACACTTGTTTTGGGGGTGGAGTATCCCTTTAAAAGTGCCTGCCAATTGTGAACATCTTGGATTTTGACGTCACAGCTGTGGTGATACATACCGCTGTAAAGTTGTCTACATAAGTTGATAGCATATCATAAGTTGATACATGTAATCACACCATATGATTATGATGATGGAGTCCGCACGCTCTACTAAATCTAGTTCCGAAAAAATCAAAACCACACCAATCCAGAGGCTGAGATCATAAACTGTAGTGTACCTCAAGGATCGATTCTAGGCCCTTTATTTTTCTTGTTATATATTAATGACATTGTAAATGTTTCAAAAGTATTAGGGTTAATTTTGTTTGCAGATGACACAAATGTATTTTATTCACATAAAGATCCTGTTTGTTTGTCTAATGTTCTGAAAATTGAGATCAACAAGTTGTCAGAATGGTTTAGGGCTGACAAACTTTCTTTAAATCTTAAAGTGTCTATGAAGTGAAAAATTCGCTAGCATTTTTTTTTACTTTAACGGACAAAGTAGCACGGCAGGAGCGTAAACTGAAAATTTCAAGTGAATCTGCTGCACAGTCTTCGAGCTATCAACTCTCAAAGTTTGGCATGGCTAAATGTTTTTGGTGAAATCTGAAACGCGCGGTTCATTGTCTTGTGACATATGCAGGTGTACTATGCATAAGAACAAGGGATTTGAACATTAATGATCCACCTGCATACGTCATATAACACATATATTCAATCCCAGTCTTTCCTTATTTTGTAACGTTAAACTATGCCAATGGACAAACTTTGAGAGTTGATAGCTCGAAGACTATGCAGCAGATTCACTTGAAATTTTCAGTGAACGATGCTGTCGTGCTACTTTGTTCGTTAGAGCAAAAAAGTGCTAGCGATTTTCTCACTTCATAGACACTTTAAAGAAAGTTTGTTATAATAATAAATTTGTGATAGAATGAGTTTGTTAAAATCATGAATATGAACGTATAATTAGAATTATCAACAAAAGTAAATTTGATGCGCATAGCCTTCCTTTATTTATTTAGAGAGAATAAAATATTAAAATTCCATGATATTTTTCATTACAAATAGGACAAGTTATGTTTTCTTATAAGATGGTTGTTGCCTAATTGTTTTGACAATTTGTTCACAACAAATAAACAAATTCACAGCTATAATACAAGAAATGCTGAAACATTCCAACCTCCTCTATGTCGAACAAATATATGCCAGTTTTCCATAAGATACCAAGGTCCGAAGCTCTTCAATTATTTTGCTGCTGAAATTGTCAACTGTAATACATTAGAATTATTTACAGCAAAACTAAAAACTTTTTTTTATTCCTCGTACTAAATGAAATTTGTTTGTTACCGTTTCTGTCACTGTCATGGATTATCTCTATACGGTCTATACTTTATTCGTCATCGTCAATGTTTTGTAATTTAAATAGTTTGTTAATAATAATAATAATAATAATAATAAATAATAAATAATAATAATAATAATATTTAATTTCCTTTATAACAATAATATCAAAATATTTTACATTCAAGGTACTGATGATAAGATTTGTTCAATGTAGAATAGTTATTATTTCTTAAAATTTGCTGTCCATATATTCAAACTATATTATGATAATTATTTACAATAAATTAATATAAAAATAATAATAATTTAAAAGTCCAATATATATAAGATTATCTAACTAACTAATAATAATAAAAATTTACAAAACTAATGAATTCTTGCCATCACGGTCTCTATATCTAAGTCTATGTCTTTAATGTTGGATTGTACTCTTCTAATTGTTCTCGAGCCTCTTAAACATAACAAGGCAGATCTAACGATGGAGAATGATATCTTTGCTCTTATCCACGAAATTGTGTGTGAGTATAGCTCTCCCTTCTTGTCTGCTATCAATTCAGCAAGTCTGCTGTGGTATCGTAAGCATTCATCTCCCATTCCTCCTGTTGTAGTGAAAACGAGTGGTGTGAACGTTCCTTGCTCGATTTCTGTCACTCTTTTGCCATACATACGTTTCTTCTCGTTTTCGTGCTTTCTGTAAATTTGTTTGGGACTTAGATCTTGATAAGATTCTGCGTTTGGGTGACAAACCCGGACATCAAAAAAGGCAGATCTTTGTCTTTCCCAAAAGTCCCTTGCATGAACATCTAGCCGCGCTCCAGCAGATATATTTGCTCCCGGGTTTAGGGTCTCTCCATTGACATTTTGTAGAGTGGGTTCAATCTCAACGTCGTTGCATACCATGTTCAAGAGTTCAGCTTCCAGATCTCTTAGTTCATTGTGGCGTTGAATTATGAAGCCTCCGCGTTTACATATCATTGCGTGATCTATAGTAAACGTCTCCCCACATACACACATCGAAGGGCTGTCGCTGATACTCCAATCATATCTTAGGTTTAAGGCATCACGGAATTCCCTCTTATTTAGGTTGAAATTCATCTCTGAAATTGGAATCACTGTTAGCCAAGTGGAAGCTCCTTTTTCGGCTGCAAATTCCAATGATCTTTTTGTCTTTTCAGATACTGCATTCTTCAAGATTTTAACTTTTTCATTTAAAGCACAGTTTTTCCCCTTTCTCGCGATTTTCTTCAATTCTTGTATACGTGAGTCATCCGGCAATTCTTGTGTCTGTGATGTAATTCTTTCCACCAGAGGTGCTGTAATCTGTATCGATGCTGCGTACTCTGTGGCTGCTTCTTCGCAAGGATTTATGAGTCCTAGACCGCCCATTCGTACCGGTAATGCTAAGACTTCACGGTCAAGCTCGGTGGTGTTGTGCTCTGTTATGGCTGGTATAAGAACCTTGACAAGTGCAGTCTCCAATGGTTCTAACAGATCTTGGATATCTGGCAAAGTACGGAGAAAGTACGTCCAACGATGTTTCAAACCATAGGTAAAAACGGCGTAACATGCTTGAGGTTGTGATACTGCAAATTCCGCTAATTTTGTTATCTCCTTTACCCATTCTTCTACTTTACCGTCAACATATTCAGATAGATATGATCTTGATCCTACTACCGCTCCCAAGTGATTTTGCCCTTGTGTGGTGATGTTAATGGCTGTATCTCGAAAAGCTTCTTTTGCTAATTCTTCTTTCTCTGGTTTGACAATCAGCCAGCATTTCTTGTCATTTGGGTGATAACCATAGTCAGGACCAAAATCCGATAAGGTATTCCACCACTGCTTTATTTCTGTTATAGTTCCTGCTCCACTCGCGTCATCGGCGTACCAGCATTGCTTTGTGTGACTTGTACCTTGCAAATATGAAATTAGTGGTTGAAGACTGATAGCGTATAAGGCCATGGATAATGGATCTCCTTGCGTCATGCCTTCTGACGATTTTAGCTCTTTGCCACCAACGATAAACAATCGCGATGGCAGTCGGTATGTATTCGTCGCGTATGTTGCAACAGTGGGGCAGAGCACTCTTGTATTATGCAAAGCAGCAGCTCTATTCAGGGTATTAAAGGCGTTGGAAGCATCGATAAGCAAGACTGCATCTGTGTCATCTGCCTCGAATATATTACGCATTGCGTGGATTGCTGCCTCGCTACCCGATGCTTGACCGGCGCAAACCTGGAGTGAACCACTGGCTTCGATCACATCTTGCTTAACCACTTTCATGACACACTTGCTTATTACTCTTCTGATAACCTCTCCCACACCAATCGGTCTAACTGCACCTGCTCCTTTGTCTAGCGGAATTAAACGACTTGCTAATATTGATTCAATAGAAGTTGGATCAACATGTTTTGTACACAAAGCCCTTGCAAGGGTGGCTAGTGCCTCACAGAGCCTTGTAGAGGATTGCTTGAACGATTTACAGGCAAGTATTCTTTTAAAACCATTTGCATCAATACCTGACGGACCACCAGACCCTTTCGTTCTCAGGGCAGTTTCTCGTATCATTTCTGCATTTATTCCGATGTATATGCTTTCCGGTATTTCTTCTACAGGACCATGAAGTATTACTTCAGGCTTTGCTTCTTGTGCTTCAGGATGTTTCTGTTTGAGCTGCAACATAACATCGTCTGTTAAGGGCAGTACACTTTCACAATCCCCATCATTTAGAAAACGCATGGCTGAATTTATTTGGCCCTCCATTACGAGTTTAGCAAAAATCTTTGCTCTGTTTGGAAGGTCATATTTCTTTCCTTTTCCAAGACGCTTTTGAATCATTCGTCCTTCCCTTATTAGCTTGTCAATTTGACCTTCTTTCCATAGAGCCAGTCGTTTCTCCAAACAAACTTTGTGGTCTTTAGCTTTGGACTTCTGACCAGGCTTTTGGAGTCCGACCGCTAGGAGAACAAAGAACGCTTTTAGAGCTATATGCTGCTTGTTAGATTCAATATTCCAGTCGTCAATATGCGCCGTTAATTGATCAATGAACTCTCTTCCTATTTTCCCATATGGGACAAGGAAAGCATTTTTTCTCCATGATATGATTTCATTATATGCCTGTATAATACATGATGTTTGGATTATTATCGGGCCACCGTCGCTATCTTTACCCCATTCAACCATAGTAGGCTTGTTCATTGGGTTATATTCTGGAAAACGCGTTGGGGCTCTTTCTTCAGTTGCTTTTTCTTGTGTGTCGTCTTCGAGTTGGTTATCAGACGCATGGGAATTTCTTGTTTGTCGCCTGTCAACCGTTTCATGCAAATTTAGGCTCAAAGTTCCCGAATTTGCATTTGGTGTTATCAACGCTTCGACATTACGATTTTCAGCTTCAATTTCATCTCGACTTTCTCTCGCTGAGTTCGCTAGTTCCCTCTCTAATCTAATTTCTCCATTACCACCAGTATTCTCTGACAAGTTTGCTAATGTTTTCTCTAGTCTTGCTGCTTGATCTCTTAGGTTTTGACTTGTCAATCTTAGGTTTGCATAACCTCGTCTCTCCCAAAGCTCTTTCATGACTTTGATATAGCCTTTTTTTCTCCCATTCTCGTTTAGAGGCGGATTCACCGATGAAACCATGATAAGGGCATTTCTTTTGCAATCCAAACAATCTTGGTTCATTTGCTCGGTCCATTTTAACCTTCCTGGCCTTCTTATTGCGTTAGCTATCGCGCTCGCCGTATTTGAACCACTCGCCATGATTAATAATTATAATAATAAATAATAATAATAAATAATAATAATAATAATAAATAATAACAATAATAAATAATAATAATAATAATGAAAACTTTATTGAATTTTTTTATATACTTACAACTGCAAATCTCACTGTTAAAGGTAATTTACAATTGGCTACTTGATATACTACAATGGTTATATATTACACTACACATTTACATAAATATATGATATAAAAAGTAAGATATTAGAAGTTCATTAAATCTGGATTCGTCCAATCCTTGTTTCTAGAACAGAAAACGTAGTATGTCGTCCTTATTGCAATATTAATGATTTTCCTAATGATATATTTAACATGAGCCTTGTCTAAGTTCAAACGTTCCAACATTTCTATAAAAACCGAAGATTCTTTTTCAAAAACACCGAGTGCACTGATTGAGAGATTTACGAACTTTACCGACTGGAATTTTTTCTTTTGTTCTATGATCATCTCTTTATATTTTGAGCGCTGTATATTTTTTCTTAGGTTAGTCTCATATCCGACGGTTAGTTCGAGTACATACAGAAAATTGTCTTTGGTCAAAATTATTAGATCAGGACGATAGTCATCACCAGTAATAATAGAGGGATTAGAGAATGATGGCAAGTCAGCATAAATAGTTTGAATATATTCTGATGGGAGGTTATTAGCAATAAAATTTAGGATTGAGTCGTGTCTCCAAGTAAAACGATCGAGATAGGAACTGCAGCCAGCAACAACGTGTAACAAAGATTCAGGTTTAAGGCAGAATGAGCATTCAGAAGACGACGAGAGTCCCCATTTTTGAAGATTTTTACGGGTTGGTAGCGAATTGTTTATGTAACGAATGGTGAAGTTGAAAATATTTTTTGGTAGTTTGGATTGACAGGTTGGCCAAATCGAATTTACTTGGGGTAGAGAGAATTTTGAAATGCTGGTGAAGAATGAACCTTGACATTTTAACTGATTTTCCAATTTTTCTTCTTGAGTTTCACGGAATGACTTTATTACTTCTTTTGTCGATGTATATTGATCATATTGAATGTTAGTATGATTAGACGACGATTTCCATAGGTGGGTTATTGATTCATTTGGAGATGATTTCAAAACACTGCGGATGATTGTTTGACACTGTATGAATTTAGTTGATGGGGGGATGATATTAAGACCAAATTTGTTACTGGTTAGGTAAATGTTACTAAGTGATCCAGAAATAGGTACCTCAAGCCATTTTCGAATATATTGTTTGAAAACTGAATCCAGGTTTTCAGAAATCCAGGTCTTTTGAATTGTTGCTATAGTGAGATGCCATGAGAGTTTTGAAAGAACGTAACGACTGTATAGGAGAATCTTGTTTTTCGGATGTAACGGCTTCAGATCTATTTCTTTCATGAGGTCAGTCAGTAGGGAGACTAATTTCGATTTATGTACGATTTATAATAATAATAATAATAATAATAATAATAATAATAATAATAATAATAATAATAATAATAAATAATAAATAATAATTAACTGCTAGATATTCGTTGAGATTGGAGGTAGGTACCGTATGTAGCAAACGCTTGTACGCAAGCCTGCCATAGCGATCGAGCTAATGAGTAAGCAATTGAGCAATCCAGCCAATCTTGGGTTCTGGATAAGATTGGAAGCAGTAGTCCAGTCAATCTACGGTTTAACATCAAACAAATTGCAACAGAAATTATTTTAGCTTTTTCATTACCTTGATACATTCGGAAATAACATACCAAAAGTCCCTAGAAATCAACCTAGTGGAATCAAGTTTTTCTTACAATTTACCTACAAAAGTACTATTCTTTAAAAAAAGTGAAATTTCAAGTTCACGTTTAGCAAATATTACCCATGTCTTCAGAAAGTACTCAAAAAGCTATATGAAGGATATTTAAGCGGATAGTACAATTTTCTAAGCCCATTTTGAGTTATTCGCTCAAGAAAAGTGGAAAATGCAACAAAATTCTGTTTTTTAGCAGGTTTAACCTTACGTAACTCAAAATCGGAATGGAAAATTGTACTATCCGCATAAATGTCCTTCATATGGTTTTTTGAGAACTCTATAATGACATAGGTGATATTTGGTAAAAGTGAACTTGAAATTTCACTTTTTTTAAAGGATGGTGCTTTTGTAGTTAAATTGTAAGAAAAATCGGATTTTCTGAACTTTCCACTAGGTTGATTTCTCGGGACTTTAGGTATGTGATTTCTGAATGTATCAAGGTACTGAGAAAGCTAAAACCATTTCTGTTGCAATTTGTTTGAAGTTGTACCTATATTTCAGGTAGATTGACTGGACTACCATGACAACTCTGCCAAGGCAGACCTCCTGACACACTGAAATTCAGTGGAATAGTAAGTATATAGGACTCACCTGAAAAAAATGGGAGGGTTGGGTACGGGTGAAGCAAACAAGCAATACACAGCTGGGAGCTGTATAGCAATTAAACGTTTGGTAATGCCAGCAACTAGCAAGCAAGAGCGACCAACGAGCAGCAATGTGCCAATGCTGTATAGCGACGTGCTCGCAAGCGTCATGAGTGACACTCGTGCGCACCCTTTGACTTCTTAAGAACTTGGGACTCCCCAAGAACTATGAAGGAGAGGACCGCTGGCCAACTACATCTGCAGCTAACTTTGCCTAAATAAATTTAACCACATTTAACTGCTAGATATTCGTTGAGATTGGAGGTAGGTGCCGTAGGTAGCAAACGCTTGTACGCAAGCCTGCCATAGCCATCGAGCTAAGCAATGAGCAAGCAATTGAGCAATCCTGGGTTCTGGAGCAAAGGCTAGTAAACAAGCTAGCCATAGCCATCGAGCTAAGCAATGAGTAAGCAATTGAGCAATCCAGCCAATCCTGGGTTCTGGATAAGATTGGAAGCAGTAAGAGATCACCAACTCTGCCAAGGCAGACCTCCCAACAACTGGTCAGTCCTTCGAGCACTAGTGATTAATGAGTACCATCACATGCTCGAAGAAGGAGATGCCGTGGCAGATTGCCATGGAATCAATCCCCAAAACTGACCACACACTGCGCTACCTGGCAGAGGCACCTACCCGTCCGTGCATTAGGAGTAACCGAGAAAAGCTGTTATCACATGAACCAAAATTGTAATAACAAAGACCTTTAATCTTTGTGCCGCTTGATCCCTCTAACTACGCGTTACAGATGGAGAGAGTCTTTTAACTAAAAGGATCAGCATAACCTCGTTCAATGTGAAGCGACCGATTTAGACTTTAATTGTGGTCGGTTTCAATGACGCCGCCAACCGGTTGCAAATAGGCAAAGCGTCCATTCATCGGCAGGAAAAGCGAACCGTTAGGATGAACACGACCTGTCGTCTGGCAAAATACTTATGGTACTAATGGTAACTTATTCCCACAGTCTTGCGTGAATTATTTGTGCAGTCTGGCACCATGCAATGAGGCATTATAGAAAGTATTGAACGATAAACCCTGTCGAAGAACATTTGTTTCTATCACTCAATGACGTCAAAACGCTAATGGAACGACCGCTTTCGCCCGCAAGCAAAGCAACAATGGCGGCCCCCAATGTGGGAAAATTACGACAAACAAAATCAAATTTCTCCAAAACTAAAATGATTTGAAGGAAACTAATACTCATTCTGAAGCAAGTTTACATAGTTCTTTCATTTGAATGACACTTGCTTTGGGACTGGAGTGTCCCTTTAAGAGATCGGGATCTGGTTACAACAGTCCCGCCCTGGTGTTCACCTGTGATGCCTAAACCACTGTATGAGAATGGTAGAGCGAAAGCCCTTTGGGACATACCTCTCTATGCCGAAAATACAGAAGTAAGAGCTAATAGAATAGATGCTAGGATTGTTGACAATGAGGAAAACAAGGTGATGGTGATATAAATGAGCTGCCCATGGCTAGATAATCGCCAGTCTAAAGATGCTGAGAAGACCCAGAAATATGGCCCCCTAAGATGGGAACTGAAGAAGCAATTCCCAAGCTACCAAGTAACCCAGCACAACATCATTATGGATGTTCTCGGAGGTTTTTCGAAGGAGGTTAACCAAACAGTAAAAAAGCTAGTCGGAGATAGAAGCGAAGAAACATTAAGACGGATGCAGAAGTCTGTGATCAGCAGTAGCGTGAACATTGCACGCTCATTTAAGATTTTAGTTGACTAACAATACAAAAGTGGCTGAGCCAATTAGTTAGATCGTTTTTATTTCCGAACAGTATATTTGACTTTACTGACTTATTTTAAATTGTTATAGTTGCCTAGAGCATTTTTGTTTTTTAGTTTCTTGTTTGTCTTTACTTTTAGAGATTGTAAGATAGATTTTTACGCAATAGTTAGCTACGTTCGCGCCTGACTATGGCTTTTAATTTTACTGAGCATTCAGAAGTTGTACACTGCCACAATAATAATTAAGTAATAGTAATAATAATAATAATAATAATTGAATAATAGTAATAATAATTAAATAATAGTAATAATAATAATAATACTAATAATAGAAACTTTATTAAATGTTTTTCTTTTCTACATAATATACAATTATAAATCTCGCTTATAGGTAATTTACAATTGGCTACTTGAATCACAACTAATAATATATAACAAGACGCCCGCTAGGCGTTAACTTGGGCTACTAATTTTAGGGACATGGCGCGCATATTGCCTGCGGAGATGGGTATGCATTGGTGTCATGTTAGACAGTTGGAATTAGAAAACTCGCTCACTTGTCTTATATTACCAAGGTCGATATAAAATTGATTTAAATCGGACAAAAACAAACGTTACGTTTCATTCTGATTAATATTACAAAGTTTCACGCGATAAATGTCAACATGATATAATATTATTTCCCTGTCCTTCGGCTGTCCATTCCGTCTTCATGATTGATCTCTCATCATTGTGTTTCTCTCGTCTTGGAGAGAATCTTTGCAATGGTTAAGCGTTTGCGGGTTTACAGGTCTCGGTAAACTTTTCCAACTGCGATTCATTGCCAATAAAACGAAAGTTGGAACTCGCTTCAGATCTTCGCTCGCATTGCCTTGCAACGACTACATTTCGTCCACGGTTCTGCGAGTTCTTTCTTTAATCTCTCATCTGCATGTTTCTCTCGTCCAGCTATCCTGGAGAGAATCTTTGCATTTATAGTTTGCGGGTTTATAGGTCTCGTAAATGCTTTTCCGACTGCGATTCATTGACGTTTTGCAATGCCGGCCTATCGCGGGATGACTGCATTTCTTGCATGTTTCGCAAAGCCTATCGGGAGACGTATTGCAGATTCTCGACATAAATAACACGGAAAACAGAGCCCTTTTTAAGACTAACGAATGACTATATAATAAAACATGCAAATTTATATACAAATATTTCCAAAAGCTAATAATTCGGGAATAATAATAATAATTGTGTTCCATTGTGGTTAACCAATACCGCCGATAAGAACATAAGATTATAATAATAACTAGAAATAACTAATAATAACTAATAATAATAATAATAATAACTAGAAATACATATACGCAATAACCCCTCGCCTAACTGTCCTATCAGGCTCCTACGACCACGCTCTCTTAAAAGTGGTGTGTTATTAATAAAAAAAACGATTATTTTGTGGGTTCCGTCGTCTGCAGGCTGCCGATCCACATTTTCCCCATAAACACCCGTGTTTATACGAGAATGCATTGATTTTCATGTGAATGTGGGACTGCGAGCTTGGATGGTAAACAGATGAGAAGTGACGTTCATCAAGCTCAAATGCTCAGAAAATGTATCTGAGTCCTCGACGGGACTCGAACCCGCAACCTTCTGATTTATAGAGAGACTCTCTAATCACTGTGCTACAAATATTTGTATTTTTCGGGTCCCGCCGTCTGCGGGCCGCTGATCCACATTTTATTAACACCAGTGCGACTTGTAGAGTTGAGGATGCATTGGTCGTTTTTCAGTCGTTTCTTTTCTTTTTCTTCAGGTAAGCACTCTCGAAAGCATGGGCTTGCCATCCGGTCAAATTAGAGGATGGATATTTGAAGATGCCGTCTTCGAGGCGTTGTATACGGGCCTTAATCCCTTAGAAGTAAAAAAGTTTAATTCCGATGTGGAAACAGTGGATCTCAAGTTGATCAAGACGGGGGGCAGCCTTTCCAAGATTGGCGACTTTATCCCAGATGCCAATTATTGTTATATTTGCAAGCAAATGGAAGATGTCGATATCATCCTCAACGCCCATGGAATTACATATTCCATTCAAGTTACTGTTCGTACCAAGCAAACGATCGCCAGCAAAAAGGGATTCTGGAAAACTGCTTCAGAAAAATGGAGGCCAGTTCTTTGTACAGCAGAAGATATGGAGGAGTTCCTCTCTACATCAAACTCTCTTCTTGCTGAGGAATACAGAGATAAAAGATTTTCAATTACAAACGCCAGTTGCATTGTGAATGACACATTGCTCGAGTCATTACAGTGCTATCCAGAGAAAGCGAAAGACGAAGAAGTTTGAGAGTCGGGCGGAGACTGGCCATATGGATGTTTGTTGGATATGTGGGATAATGTAGGATCATGTAATGATAGATGGGATAAGTAATATCAATTTATAATCATCAATTAATAATCATATCAATTTATAATGTTGATATTTTTTGAAGACTGGAGTTGGGGGACATTTATGTATCAATTTATAATGTTGATATTTTTTGAAGACTGGAGTTGGGGGACATTTATGTATAGGTTATTGAACCTACCGAGGTCAATTAGTTGTTTATAAACCGAGGGCGTAGCCCGAGGTTTATAAACAACTAATTGACCGACAACTAATTGACCTCTTTCATAATGGCGGCCAGTCTAAATATTCTTTCATATACATGTAGCCTTTCTGGCCTCGTTACAAAGCAAAGATTCTTTGGAATTACAGACATACGAACGAGGTCAGAAAGGCTAATTTAAATGAATATAAAAGAATAATTAATTTGGGTGCCATTATGAAAGAGGTCTATTGACCGAGGTCCGGTTCAATAACTTTCTTATCCCCTTGAGGGCGAGGGTGATAATATCGACCGGCGTTTAGTCCCTTATCACGCGAGATCCAAGCGGTCCCTATCTTGAAAGTAGTTTAATTTTATATATATATTGAAGATCAACGGCCCATGCGCGGCATCGGAAAATTTGGCCCTGGTAACTAGATATGGTAAATTTGTCGGGTTATACGGTGAATGAAGATTTGAGTTCAAAAAGATCGTGAAAAGGCAGTGAAAATGCAATATATCGTCGTCCGAAGATGTCAAGTTCGTAAATCAAGTTCGTAAATCAAGTTTTATACGTGGCGTCAAAACTAAAGGTAAACCCGTTTTCGGTTTTTTAAACCTGTTAGTCAGTTACAAAGATAGTTTTGCAAACATGTCCGAGTATGTTATTCAGGCTTTTATTTGATATATAGCATGATTTTCTTGCGTTAGTAGTTCAAAAGATATCGTCGTCTGAATACCTAAAATATTTATACGGAGTTTGTCAATCCAATCCAAGCGTCGTCGCTTTTTTCAAGCTGTTAGGTATCAGTTACAAAAATATTTTTGTAGGTATGTCAGAGGCTGTTAATCAAGCTTTCATTAGATATGTAGAATGAGTTCTTAGAGTTAGTACTTCAAAAGATATTGTGGTCGGAACATTTCACTTTGGCATGGCGTCATGGCAACCGAAATTTAAAATTATCCCGTTTAGTCCCTCACACGGGGTTCCAAGTGTTTGCAGAGTGACATTTAGTTTAGATATTTATATATATATATATATATATATATATATATATATGGTCAACGGTAGTGGTGGGCGATACCCGAAAAATCGTTTCGATACGATACCGATTACTTTTGATGTTAGGTATCGATGGTATCGATTACTCAAACGATTACTGTGACGTCATTGTGACATCACACCTGTATCAGTTATGCTATTGCTTATATATGTTGTTGGACTTTGTTTCGTCTGGAAACTTTTCAAAATAGTTCCACACAAGACTACGCGTTGCAGTTGATGAAAACATTTGAGAGACTGACAATGTGAAAGACGAGAAAATCAGAAACAGTCCAAAAGGAACGCAGGCTCAAGTAATCGAAAGCATGTTCGATAGTGGTGGGCGATACTGCGAATATCGATTTCGATACGATACCGAGTACTTTTTTATCGATACCACTGTTTCGATACTTTTTTTCGATACTGATACTGGTCAGTAGACAAAGTACTTCATACACTAGTTAAATATGTTCGTACTTTATATTTAATTTAACATTAAACAACATTAACATGTTTAATTGTGATTGACATTGGCGCCGACATTAAGTGTTGACGCCATTTCTGCCATTTTCCAGCACGAAAAAGAAAAACCTGGAAAAAAAACTGTGAAATGGCAAAGAACTAAACGAAGAACTTCATGTAACATTAAATATTAACCATAATCCGGTCACATGACAAGTATCGAAAACATCGATATTTAAAAAAAGTATCGATACCATCTTTTGAATTGTGAATATCGAAAGTATCGATACTTTAGTAGTGGTATCGCCCACCACTAGTCACCGGGCGAGCGGAATATATATCCACGAACCAACTTGGCCTGTTTACGGGGCAGAAAGTAAGGTCAAAAACATAGAGAAAACACCAGCAATCAACGCGAAATACGGCTTGCTAAGAAAAAACAAACACAGCGATACTATTATGCACCAGTCAGTGGAATCCCCCGCACCCCCAGACCCGGGGAAGACCGGGGATTTAGACCAGACTGACAACTAAATCAAGCTAAATCCCCGCATATCGTGGCATGTTTTTGTGTCTAAACCCCTCATCCCCGACCCCAGGGCACTCCGCCGTTTCGCGGCTCGGTAAATATCCACAAGTATTCACCTCCACTTCGATGAATAACTGTTACTATTCACTTCCACTTCGGTGAAGAGTTGTTAAATAAAGTGGCTATGCATCTGATAACTGCAAAGGTTATGATCGGTATTGATAGGGTTAGATCTTATATTTAATAGGATTATTTTCATTCCTCTGTTCGGCCGGCCACACTTTTGTTTGCACACTTGTGCTCTCGCTGATTGTTGGTAGTAAATTATACATTTGTTTTCTTATAAGCGTACTATATTTGAGGCAGTGTGTCGTTAACTATGATAGTATTTAATAGAAACATTTGTAAGGCATTTCTTAGTCTCTGCTGCTGTAGGTTCTTCCATTTCGGCCATATTCAGAACGTAAATGTCATCTTCCGTACTTCTCCCCAGGCTCTTCTATATACGCGTAAATCACAATATATTGTAAGCTAACAAAAACCGCGATGATTTCCCGGCTATATTTTATAGCTGCATGCTAATGTGATAGAAATCCCCGGAGTGCGTGGCATTATTGTTGGTCAATTCCCCCGCTAAAGCCGCGCTAATCCCGGCCTGTCCCCGGGTCTGGGGGTGCGGGGGATTCCACTGACTAGTGCATTAGGTCAAAAGACCGTGAACAATGGCGACAAGTTTGGTGATGCTTACAATATTAAATGTGACTACAGATAAGCTGCTAGGTAAGTGAGTTAAATAATAGCCTATAGGTCTGGATATTTTAATTGGTAGTATATACACAAGCTTTCTCTGCCATTGTTATGCTTATGCTTTCTCTGTCGTTATGCTTTTGCTTGCAAAACTCTGTTTTTAACAGTCCTGATCAACAATTATTACTAGGCGATAGCCGAGTGTTTTGCCAGCTTCTCGAGTGCCATTATAACTCGATAATCACACAAGACAAGGTTTTTTATTTCTTTTATAAAATAACACCATTAAATTAACAATAAAGCCATGGAAAATGCAGATTTAACTGTTTATATTAATATGCGTTGTTATGTGCGTTGCTAGGAAGACTTTGTAGCGATTTTAGCGATGAAAATGTACTCAACGTTGCAGTTAAAACATTCTGTTGTGTTAGTACCTTGATTAGCCTTGTATCCATGTGTGCTTTGAATTGCTTTTGTGATTTAAACTACTTAAAATACGTCGAAACGACAAAATGTACGCGAGGAACACGTTAGCTTATGCCTTTAATATTGAGTAATATAATGACACAATTTTTGAGCTCAATCAGAATTTTTGCTGCCGAAGGCAGCACTACTTCTTGACATTATTTCCTCTTGCGTTTACTCGTGCCCAGTCCTTTTACCGAACTATGTATAGCTGACCAGATCTCGATTTGTTAAATTTTGAGTTTGTTTGTTTGGTACGGTGGCCCACAAGGGTCACGGCAAAACCACGCTAACTTAATTAGCGCGGTTTTGCCGTGACACTTGTGGACCACTGGTAGTGGCCCACAAGTGTCACGGCAAAACCGCCCTAAATTCTCACGGCAAAACCACGCTAATTCTTACGGCAAATTTGCTATTATCACGGCAAAACCACGCTAATTCTTACGGCAAATTTGCTATTCTCACGGCAAGCAGCACTACTTCTTGACATTATTTCCTCTTGCGTTTACTCGTGCCCAGTCCTTTTACCGAACTATGTATAGCTGACCAGATCTCGATTTGTTAAATTTTGAGTTTGTTTGTTTGGTACGGTGGCCCACAAGGGTCACGGCAAAACCACGCTAACTTAATTAGCGCGGTTTTGCCGTGACACTTGTGGACCACTGGTAGTGGCCCACAAGTGTCACGGCAAAACCGCCCTAAATTCTCACGGCAAAACCACGCTAATTCTTACGGCAAATTTGCTATTATCACGGCAAAACCACGCTAATTCTTACGGCAAATTTGCTATTATCACGGCAAAACCACGCTAATTCTTACGGCAAATTTGCTATTCTCACGGCAAAACCACGCTAATTCTTACGGCAAATTTGCTATTCTCACGGCAAAACCACGCTAATTCTTACGGCAAAACCACGCTAAAAACCACGGCGGAAGTGGAACCCACGGCGGAAGTGCAGCATAATCAATGTCGTTTACCCGCTGACCAGTTTCTACGGTGGGCCACCGTACAAATCGGTACGGGAGTAAGTACGGGAGTCGCACGGCAGTCTGTTGATGATTCGCACAGGTTGTAGGGGTGTCATGTGTAATTCGGACGGGTCGCATGCCCGTGCGAGTTTTTTCAAATGTTGAAAATTTCCATACGGCTGTCGCACAGTTTGCATTGGTCGCATGGGGGTCGCACGGCAGTCAGGTCGCACGGGAGTCTGAAGGGACTCCCAGCAGACCCGTGCGACTTCCGTGCGACATCCATCGGATTGCCGTGCAACCTGTGCGAATCTCATGCGAGCGTATATGCGAGCCCGGTGCGACTGCCATGCAAGTGCGATGCGTCCCTATGCGAGTGCGGTGCTACTGCCGTACAACCTGGGCGGATCTCATTCGCTACCTGATGTTCAAGCTGTCCACATCAAGATGAAAGACAACCAGAGAAGACTTAGAAGACTGAGGCTGCTGGTGCTCCTTGCAGCACTGCAAGCAGATGATGCGCGCCCTGATGCATGACGACACCCTAGCAGAGTCACCGAGCCAGCCGAAGAAGAGGGCGAAGAAGCACGCAGCCGCCGACCTGGAGCTGGAGGCGCTGGCGAAGAAGGCTCTCTGCACAAGCTGATCACAAGCTGATCAGGGCCATCAGTAGGTTGTTACCTGCACTTCCGCCGTGGGTTCCACTTCCGCCGTGGTTTTTAGCGTGGTTTTGCCGTAAGAATTAGCGTGGTTTTGCCGTGAGAATAGCAAATTTGCCGTAAGAATTAGCGTGGTTTTGCCGTGAGAATAGCAAATTTGCCGTAAGAATTAGCGTGGTTTTGCCGTGATAATAGCAAATTTGCCGTAAGAATTAGCGTGGTTTTGCCGTGAGAATTTAGGGCGGTTTTGCCGTGACACTTGTGGGTACGGTGGCCCATAAGGGCCACGGCAGCATACAAAGCTCCACGGCAACATACAAAGTTCCACGACAACATACAAAATCCCACGGCAACATTCAAAGTTCCACGGCAACATACAAAATCCCACGGCAACATACAAAGTTCCACGGCAACATACACAATCCCACGGCAACATACAAAGTTCCACGGCAACAAACAAAGTTTCACCGCACGGCAACATACAAAATCCCACGGCAACATACAAAGTTCCACGGCAACATACACAATCCCACGGCAACATACAAAGTTCCACGGCAATATACAAAGTTCCACGGCAAAATACAAAGTTCCACGGCAACTTACTATACAATATCTCACGGCAACAAATTCAAATTTCCACGGCGGAAGTGTTGAGGGGACTGGTTCTAAATATCAGATGCAATATGGCCGACAGCGAAAGTTCACGAGCCGGTAAATACCAGGGCGCTTATATATAGGGCGGTGCAACGCGCTCATATCCGCTGATCGATGTGTGATGCGGAAGTGGACTGGCACGAGCGTCTGTTTGAGGAAAACGCGTGCAAAAGTCATATTTCGAGTACTGTTAAATTATGGCTGGTGTTTCCCTCACTATGTAATTTTGGACGGATATTTTATCATGTACATGTTAAGTACTGATTCTTTTCACGTATGGGGGCTTATGTTGCTTAACAAGTTGTACTATAGAGATCTGATTATGGATAACGACTGCTTCTTTCGATGACTTCTATGGAGGGAAATTTCACCATGAAATCAAAGCATGTTTCCTGTTTGACCGCGGCAAGATATTCAGGTATGTTGAAGATAACATTAGTACGGTTATATTCTTAAATTTTCATAAAAATCGGAGTTGATGGTTTGCAGATAAAACGATCGGGATTGGTGCATTATTATGGCTTAACCCTTTCGTATTTATGCCCTTAGTTGTTGGAAGATGAGTAAACACAAGTGTTAATTTCGTTATGTCATTATTCTTGGTAATAATATCAATGACTTTATGGTGTTTATTTAAGCATTGCATATTAATAATCGTAAAATCTAAACAAATGTCACTCCTTGATCATTTTATCAAAATACAACATGTTGGATGTATACCCAGCGCATGCAGTTATAAAATGTTGTCCGCGCCTTATAAATTTGTTATCAGATAGATGACATGACTCCTTGTTACGTTTTATTCAAAAAAGGAAAATTTGAGTTGATAGTTTCATAATATTCAACTTCAAAAATGACAAACCACAAATTCAATGCAAGATATGTATTCTATCGAACATGGCCGAGTGATAACGTGTGCATACAAAGATAAAATGGCGTAAGCAAGTTGTTTTTCTTTTCATTTTTTAATTTGAGAGTGATTAAACTTTACTTTTAAAAAGAAAAATATGTGATACTAATACGGCAAAAGGCTAGCCTGGTCCCAGAGGTTATACGCCGCCCAAATTATTTTCCTTGTAAGCGAAATAAAATGGTTCAAGACCCTTATCAACCAAAATGGCAACGATAGACAGCAACCTGTCGCTGATTTTGAAAATGGTTTTATAAAAACAGAGCCAAGTCCTATCCAATTCTGTTTCGGAAAAACAAAGTTTAAATATCGCTAATATACTTTTCAGAAACTCTTTTATAATACAATTTTTTGTAACGTCTAACAATGCGTTCAAGGCCATTGTTTACTTTCTTCTCGTTTGACAGTGGGTCGTAAATTTTAGCGAGCGTTTGCAGGAATAACTCCGAATTCTTGTTAGTTATATCAGAAAATATAGTAGCGGAATTAACAGAAAAGTAATATTGATCAGCAAGGTTAACCTCGCTATCCATAATATCCTCCTCCAAACACAATTCAGTGTCTTCTACATGTATTCATGTATTCTACAATTGCATTACCCGCCATGTTTGTTTTGGTTTTTCCCAGAGGTTCAAACCACTGGTTCAAACTCATAACCAGTCCCCGCATCACACATCGATCAGCTCGCCCATTGCCGTTTCACCGCCCTATATATAAGCGCCCTGGTAAATACAGTACAGCTCCGGGCTCTTTCCGGTCCGCCATCTTGTTCAGAAGAGGCTGGGTACGAGTGCGCCCACGATACTTGCTGCGTTCGAACTGCGAAAACTGGTTACGATAATAAACTTAGTCACAAATTTACAACAGTGTTATTACTGTGAACCAATACAACATTTCTTACCCCCAATGGTGGGCAATGTTTGAATGTTAAGGCGTTTGTATACTAGTTAGTTTTGAGCAAAGCATCAAACTAACCCGCCGAAATAGCGTGTAAGTAGTCTAACGTTTCAAGCGAAGGCCCTTTCACTCTCTGACGAAGGGCTTCGCCGCTTAAAACGTAAGACAACTTACGTACTATTGCGGCAGTACACCAACCTTTTTAGATATTTGATTTGTATTTCTACACTGCCTACGTAGCACAACACGTTTTATAACCTTTAAGTATGTTGTCGAGGGTACTGGCCAATATGAAATATTTTGCCGAAATATAGGGAGATCATCATCTTACAAGGCTACAAGCTATATTGTGTTCTTGTTGAATCTGTTCCGAATGTCGGACTCGAGTCTTTCGAGACTCTGGAGACAGTATTTAATTATCCTTGGTTAGTGGGCATTTCTGAGCATCTGATTTTTTGAACAAATCTTGTGGGGTAAGAAATGTTGTATTGGTTCACAGTAATAACACTGTTGTAAATTTGTGACTAAGTTTATTATCGTAACCAGTTTTCGCAGTTGTATCGTGGGCACACTCGTACCCAGCCTCTTCTGAACAAGATGGCGGACCGGAAAGAGCCCGGAGCTGTACTGTATTTACCGGCTCGTGAAAGTTCAGAGCAAGGAGGCAAATCTCTGAAATCAGGAGATACTGTGTAAGTATGGGAATTGATTTATTAGCATTTTTTGTGATATGCTGAGGCTTTTTTTAACCTGTTATGTTTTTACTAGGTTTTGCAGTGGGTGTTCGGTAAAAGTGAGGCTTGGCGCTCGCTTTTGTTGGAATTGTCGGTGCAACCAGGCCACAACTGGACCTCCCGAGTGGTCACCATCCACAACTACAAGCTCTAGCCCAGCAGCTAATTCTTCCTTTACGTTTGGGCGACCACAATCGAATCAATCGACCATCGAGGAGTGTACGAAACGTCGAGTCGTGCCGCTCAACGATTATATTAAAGCGAAAACCAGTAAACAGCGTGGCAGCCAAGAGTTTAGATCGAAAAAGAAAAAAAGTCAACAAAGTGAAGAGGTGAACATCAACATTGGGATAAAAAAGCTTGAAAATGGATTACTTAAAACTGTGAGAGGTAAACGTCTACCCATCCGTATCCCAAAGTCATCCACTTGTAAACAAGTCTTGGGTGAAGGTGTGGATAAGTGGAAGAAATTTGACCGATGTTTTGATATTTCCAAGTCTTATTCTCTGGTCTATGAAGATGGAACCAATGCCCAATTTTTGCCTGGCCAGACACAACATTTCTTTGATCTGGAAAAGTATCGAAATGACTATGGAAAAGATTATAAGAGAATAGTTCTTTACCTTTGTGAAACTGATGACTTGACAACATATGAAGATTCATTTACAGATGAACAGAGGTATACAAAAGGTAGGTATTTATAATTAAAAGAAGTGTAATTGAAATCATTAGCTGCATCAAATTTGGAGGGTTTCAGATATCGTATTCTGTTCATACTGTATGTGAAAATTTTGTAAATTCTAAACCCTTTTAACTTTGTAGATCAAGAAATGACGAGTACTCCTGACGGTGAAGTATCTGTGTCTCCTTCCATCAGTGTAATATCCAAAAAGAGATACTCTGAAAGTTGTGATTCCTCTGTCTCAGCTTCTACATCTGTTTCGCCTGGTCAGACATTGCAAGAATCAGTCAGTGGAGATCAGCCTGTATCACAGTGTTATGGCAATTATGTGGACTTACTTGATGATGAATCATGTGAGGATGATGATAATGAACTTGTTGCAGCCATTGCAGCTAGCATTAAAGACCAGAGCAGTCATGATGAAACATCTTGTGGCTTAACCTATGAACAAGTACCAAATGCTGATGTTATTGGTAATTTTATAGCAAGCAACCTACAAGCAGCAAATAGTGAAGATTCCATCAACATCTTAATCAATCGAAAGGAAATTCTCACCACCACCCTGAGAGCTATTCAGAGAAAGAGATTCTCCTTCCTTAAGCCTGTTAAAGTAACCTTCAGTGGTGAAGATGCTGTTGATAATGGAGGTCCAAAAAGGGAGTATTTACGATTGCTGATGAGAGCACTTCAAAGTATGGGTGTATTTCAGGGGAAATGGTTTTCTCATGATTTAGAGCTTCTCATCAATAAAAAATATGAGCTTGCTGGCAAATTAATAGCATGGAGCATCCTTCAAGGAGGACCAGGATGCAGATGTTTAGCCAAAGAAGCATTTTGTATCACAAAAGGTCATTCTGTCTGCTTCAATGCAGCTAGAGAGACAGTTGGAGATGAGGAACTAAAAGGAATTCTTAAAGATGTGGATTCTTGCTCAACCCCAAAGGATTTTAACAATCTCATTCAGAATAAATCTGATGTTATTGCCAGATATGGTTACTCAAGGATATATACATCCAGTGTCACCAAGAAAAATGAAATATTTTCAGTGCATGCTGAAATGGAACAATTCTGGGATGGTATGAACACAATTGGGAAGTTGGGTGACCTGGTTAAGAGTTCTTCCACTTTATTTGAAACATTATTGTGTGATACCCAAACAAAGCTTGATCTTGCTGCTTTCAGAAGCTTGTACCAAGTTGATTTTTCACCTGAGGGTTCTAACCACAGAAACTCAGAAGAAAAAACAATATATTGCTTAGAAGTTTTCCTTCAAGATCTAGATGAAGGTCAGGTTGAGAACCTGTGCCTGGAAAATATGTTGGTTTTCATCACTGGTGCTGATGCAGTTCCACCCCTTGGCTTTGACCAGAAGATCTCTATTGCATTTTATAATCAGGATGAAAACATGAAAAGGTTCCCTTGGTCATCAACATGCTCTTTAGCCCTTTTTCTACCCAGAGGTATTGTAGAGACTGAAGAATTTAGCAGCATTATGTCCCAAGCACTATTAGATTGTCAAGGATTTGGAAAATGTTGATTGTCTATGACATGTTGAATTCTTAACTATTATCTCATGTATTAATATTATAATATATGCATTTTATTTGCATACTGGTTAAATCATGTTAAGTTTTTAAATTATGTATTATCTCATGTTTAAATTATATACAGTATATGCATTTTATTTTCATACTGAGTATATAAAGTATGATGATATCATTAACAAATCTAATTACTTGATATCACTACTCTTGTACTGTATTTCAAGGAAACAGTCACAAAAATTAAATATGGCTGCAAATGTTGTTAGAGAGGGATTCATGAGAATGACAGATGAAGGAAAAATATCTTCCTTAAACTGTTATGTTTAGTTATGTAGTGCACTTTTCACAGGGTCAATATCCACTTTCTAATTGGCAATACACATTACATGTACTGTACATGTATGTCAGAGAGGTTTGTATATATATATATATACATACATACATACATACACTAAAACGAATGTGATGTTGTTCACGGAACGTTGAAAGTGCTCAATACCATAAAGGTAGAGCGAATATAAGTGAAAGTGGTCTTACCTCAAAATGCCAAGTGTTTGGATCAGGTCACCCAAACATGGAAACCATTAGGTGGCTCTTTTATAAAATTACAAACTAATTTGTCGTTGGACATTTAAAAAATTTTCCAAGGTGGGAAATTTCCATGTTTGGATAGCCTGATCCAAACACAGGTATTGACCAATCACACAAATTATTTTATAACAATCATTTACTGGTACCATTTCATTTTATTTAAAGAACATATGAACAGCTCAAAAAAATGTCTTGGATTTTCTTCTCATTTTTTATAAAGACTAATTTAGTAGTTGCTAAATATTTTGGTCTTAAGATCCATTTTCTGCATAATTAAGAAGGGTATGGAACAACTGTAACGCTTCACGCCAATGGGTCGGTTGAGAAATGTTACAGTTCTCAAGGACATACTGGAAATATTCTTGATAATCATTCTGCACTTCTGTTTCAACAAGATTATTTCTGACGTAGTTAATTTCATTTTCTGGTACCTCCTTAATGAGGCCAGTTTCACCATTGTGTACTTCTGGCATGTAGTACAACAAATTTGGCTTGCCACTAACGGTATCATGTCGGGACTTCCGTACATAGTGTGTGTTCCAATGCATTTTAGTTTGATTCAAATTTCGTTGCAGCAAACCAGCAAAACAAAACCACAGGCATTCCATATGTAACTTATTGGTGGTGTCAACAATTCCTTGTTCCAATAAATCCTTAAAAAAGTTCATCCACCAGCTTGACATACCTTTCCTTAAGATAGACCACCATGCCTCAATTCTTTGATTGCGCTGAGAGGAGACGTACCTGTGGCTACTTGATTCTTCTCTGAAAAAAGCCTGAATGCCAGCCATTACTCCATTTTCTGTACCCAGATCAGTAATTAGATTGACAGGACAGCCATCAAATTCTTCCACAGCATCGAGAAAATAAGTGGCAATGTTGTCAGGCAAATTGTTCGATCTAGTTACATGAAGCCAAATAATTTTCCTGCTCCATCCGTCTATGCACCCGTGAATGGGGAAGCCATATGGCTTCAGCTTGTCGTAGCCATCTGCATGCCAAGCAAAATTTGGCCCACTATTATGGTATTCTCTCCTCTTTAAACGGTGAGCTCGTCGTTGGCGACTTCCTTCAGGATCCAGTTCCTTAAGCATTGTCCGAACCACGGTTCTAGGTACTTGAACGCCTTGAAGACGTAGAGCATGCCAGACTGCTCGATAACCACCCAAACATCCAGGCCCATCTAAAATAACACGAATATTCTCCTGCACTGCATTCGTGTCATAGACGATATTTCTTCTCGTTAGACCATATAATGTTAACCTTCTCTTTAGCGTCCTTTTGCTGATTTCTATATTGTGAAATCGTGAAAGAATTGATAGAATTTCTTCATGTGTATATCCTTGGTTAAAATAAGATTGGATTAAACTTTCCATGTCGGCCATATCCATTTTGCCATCGCTCTGATCTGACATTTGAATCCAGTCCCCTCAACACTTCCGCCGTGGAATTTTGTATGTTGCCGTGAAACTTTGTATGTTGCCGTGGGACTTTGTTTGTTGCCGTGGAACTTTGTATGTTGCCGTGAAACTTTGTATGTTGCCGTGCGGTGAAACTTTGTTTGTTGCCGTGGAACTTTGTATGTTGCCGTGGGATTTTGTTTGTTGCCGTGAAACTTTGTATGTTGCCGTGGGATTTTGTATGTTGCCGTGAAACTTTGTATGTTGCCGTGGGATTTTGTATGTTGCCGTGGGATTTTGTATGTTGCCGTGGGATTTTGTATGTTGCCGTGGAGCTTTGTATGCTGCCGTGGCCCTTATGGGCCACCGTATGTGGGCCACTACCAGTGGTCCACAAGTGTCACGGCAAAACCGCGCTAATTTTAAAGTTAGCGTGGTTTTGCCGTGACCCTTGTGGGCCACCGTAGTTTGGCGTGTGTCGGCATTACGTCACCCATATGTGCTCGAAAGTGACTCAACTGCGCATGTTCCGCTGCCTGTTTGTTTTTAGCTTGCATTTATAGATTCTCGAAGTTCTCGACAATTCCTTCACAGGAAATTCACGTTGTTTATGTCTTTATCTTGTCTTTACTTTCTCGTGGAAGTATTCAGCAAGGCCATGAAGGTTTCAGTGGCCAGTCTCGAGAAAAGCAGTGCTCTTTCATGAGTTTATCAGCGCTGTTAACAGCACAAGCTATTGGGCTAATGGGCTTCCAGTTACGAAGTGGAACTCGACAACCATCGACAAATATCTTAGTACAAGGAGACAACATGTACTTGAATGCTTTTAGCCATGATCATCAGGGATTTATGTTGTTGAACAACTTACCGTTGTTTGTTGCCGTTGGTTAGAAGACAACTTGTCCTGTCGATCAGTGACTTCGACACAAATATATCGCCCGTTGAGGCACAAAATAATATTGATCTGCCCAACTGTATATGTAATAAACTGTACATGGAACTGTCTTCAAGAAATTATTTACCTCAACTTTGTGAAAATTCAGTGGGATTTGTCCATTTTGTGAAAATTCAGTGCACAATGGAAATTATTTGTGTGCCATGGATAACCATAATAATTTGGTATGCAATAAATACAATATTACAAGTTCTTTGGGAAAATAAAATACAGTGGTTGCAGTTGACTGTGGTGTATTCCCAAACTACAATTACAGTATAATATGTGGAGTCGTGGACATGTGCAATGAACTAATATATCACAAAGATCTTGAAAGTATCGCATTCTCAACAATAAAATTTAGACGATATAAATAATGGTGCAACAATATTGTAAACATCTGTTACATACCATTTCTGGTATTTATTTAGTTGGCGCCTATATGTTTAGCGCTTGCTTTGTCATAACATATCACACACTTGCGATTCCACTGACAGCTTTGCCACAGTAAGAAGCATGATTTATAGTGGCAGTGATTTATCAGAAATTTGTTTACCAATCACCAACTACATACTGTAGTCATAATGTGTACTGTCTATCCAGTCAAAAGCCTTGCAAATTATATTCAGATAATTGATAATCATTTGTAATTTAAGTCTGCTGTATTTAAAATATTTAAAATAATTGATAGAAATGTGTACATAACTACAGTGGATTCATTTTTGAAATTTTATAAAATATTAGGCTTCCCATGACTTTCGAGGCAGCACTTCCCCTTGCGATAGTAACTTCTAGTTTTAAGGTATAAGAGAGCTTGTAGGGTTGATTATTTGTCAAGAAAACGTTCGACATATTAGGGTTATTAAAATTGCGATGCTGTTTTTGAAGATGGTGGCCAAATTATATTTTTGCATATATATTATAAGGCGCTCTTCGAACGTTTTGTTGAGAAAAAGTAAGCTTTACAAGGTGGTCTATTATACCTTAAATGAAAGATAATTTATCTGTCTAAAGCATACGTATAGCTTATTGTTGTAGCTTACTTAGTTTTCCTAAAAAGTCTGTCGTATTTTAAGCCGTTTACTTCGAACGTTTTCTTGAGAAATAATGAAGCGTACAAGCTCTATATTACCTTGAAAGAAATATAATTTATCTGTCTATAACATACGTAAAGTTTATTTTGCTAGCTTACTTAGTTTTATTATAAATTCATTGAGATCACGGACCAACCCGTTCCAAAATCGCTCGTCATCTTTAGTGTGGGGTCATGTAGCAGCTCTCGTAAGGTCTTGTCCTATTGGTCTAGACACTAATTGAGTAGCGAAGGTAGCAAGCTACCTGATTGGCTAATAAATTTGCAAGTTTTTTTAAATTAATAACTATTGATTGTATAAGTGGTTATAGACTTTGTATATTATATTAGTGCAGGTATTAGATTGTATTAGTGGTATTCATGGGAGCGATGGTGATAGGATAGTGGGGCTGATGGGGTGGTGTTACTGGTAGTACATGATGGTGGGGGAGATCGATGGTGGTTGGTGTTAGCAGTGTGGTAGTAGAAGAGTGAGTAGTAATAGTATAGAGAGATCGTAGCGAAGGTAGCGAGGGTGGCGAACGTAGTAATAGTATAGAGATCGTAGCGAAGGTGGCGAGGGTAGCGAATAAAGGTAGCGAACGTAGTAATAGTATAGAGAGATCGTAGCGAAGGTAGCGAGGGTGGCGAATTGACAAAATTTCATCTACTTAGTGATTGCCAATATGGCTTTCGCAAATTTCACTCAACTGCTACCGCATTATTAGATTGTACTAATAGTTGGTATATGAATATTGACCAAAAATTATTTAACCTAGTCGTACTAATTGACTTGAAAAAAGCATTTGATACTGTCGACCACCAGATTTTACTAAAAAAACTCGAACTTTATGGCATAAAAGAAGATGCTTTATCTCTACTAAAATCATACTTAATGAATCGCTGTCAGAAATGCCAAGTAAATGGAACTATTTCTGCGGAGCGGTTGATAAAGTGTGGTGTGCCACAAGGCTCTATTTTAGGGCCATTATTCTTTTTGTTATATATCAATGACTTGCCTCGTTGTTTAAACAAAACAGATCCTCGATTATTCGCGGACGACACAAACCTAACAGCTGCTGGAGAATGTATAAATGATGTTGAAAACAGCAATGAACTCTGATTTAGAAAACCTTAGGAAATGGTTAATTGCCAATAAACTAAGTTTAAATGTAGCAAAAACGGAATTTATGTTGATTGGATCAAAACCAATGATAAAAAGTATTTCAGATAAGCAGCCAAACATTATCATAGACAACAAGCCAATTAAGCAAGTCTATAATTGCAAAACTCTTGGAGTGACTGTTGATCAGCATTTATCTTGGAAGAATAATACTGAAAATATTTGCAAAAAAATAGCATCAGGATTGTCAGCTCTTCGTCGAATAAAAGAATTTGTTGAGAAAGATACGCTTGTTTCTGTATATAATTCACTTGTTCGCCCATACTTTACTTATTGCTCTGAAGTATGGGATGTGTTCAATGAAACACAATCAAAACGCCTCCAAAAGCTCCAAAACAGAGCTGCTCGAATCATAATGAATATGAGCAATGATGTAGATCATCAGGTTGCTTTAGATGCTTTAGATTGGAAGCCACTTAAAAACGGAAAGAATTAAGGCTAAGTCAAAACTTATGTTTAAATTGTTGAATAAAATAGGTCCTAAATCACTTACTGATTTATTTACTTTCAAAAGTGAAATAACAAATCATGAACTGCGAAATGTTAAAAGTACTCTTTGCTTGCCACAACCGCGAACTAATAGCATGAAAAAAAGTTTCATGTTTGACGGGGCGCAAATTTGGAATTCATTACCAAATGAAATTAGGGAGAGCAACTCCCTCGTGTCTTTTGAAAACAAAATCGCTACTCACATTTTTTGAATAACGTTTTTATGATAATATTTGTAAATAGATATGTTTCACTGTATACTTTTTCTATATTTTATAATATTGTACAGTACCTATAACTTTCTTACTATATGTTACTATATACTATATCTTTGTAATCTTGTAATTGTGCACGCCCCTTGTGGAAATCAGCCTAGGTTGACAATGGTTAGCGTGTTTAAATAAAGTTTCTATCTATCTATCTAGTAATAGTATAGAGAGATCGTAGCGAAGGTGGCGAGAGTAGCGAGGATAGCGAACGTATAGTAATAGTATAGAGAGATCGTAGCGAGGGTAGCGAAGGTAGCGAGGGTAGCGAGAGTAGTAATAGTATAGAGAGATGGTAGCGGAGGTAGCGAGAGTAGTAATAGTATAGAGAGATCGTAGCGAAGGTAGCGAAGGTAGCGACGGTAGCGAGAGTAGTAATAGTATAGAGAGATGGTAGCGAAGGTAGCGAGGGTAGCGAGAGTATAGTAATAGTATAGAGAGATCGTAGCGAAGGTAGCGAAGGTTGCGAGAGTAGTATATAGAGATCGTAGCGAAGGTAGCGAGGGTAGCGAAGGTAGCGAGAGTAGTAATAGTATAGAGAGATGGTAGCGAAGGTAGCGAGGGTAGCGAAGGTAGCGAGAGTAGTAATAGTATAGAGAGATCGTAGCGAAGGTAGCGAGGGTAGCGAAGGTAGCGAGAGTAGTAATAGTATAGAGAGATAGTAGCGAGGGTGCGAGCGAGGGTAGCGACTAATCAGTTCAAGTTACTCCATTATAACCTTTTACCTGTACAAAGCGTTCTTTCTTCATGTTTCAATTCGATAATATTTGCAAAGCAGACATGGCCATATACAAACCACATTACATATACAAATACTTTCACCTCAACACAACTATAACTTCGCAACAATCATTATCTTTTAGATATACTATTTGTTAATAGTTGATTCTAGTTGGCTGTTGTCGTAATAGCATAGTTGAGGAAAACTAACGACTAGTTTAATTATGGGGACCCTTCATCAAGAGTAAAATGTGCGAGATTCAATTTCAAACGTTATCACTCGAAATGTCAGAATTTTTCTCTTATCCACTGTCTTTCGAGTTTGATATGAACTTGACCTTGTGCTGACTTGACCTTGTGAAGACGCTGCGTTTGATCTCGTTTGGCTAAATAGCAAAATCTAATTAGTATTTTTATAAATGGAATACTCTAAAAGGTTGGTGTACTGCCCAAATAATATGTATAGTGCAGAAGGTTTAACGTTTCGACCCAAAGCCAATTCCAGAGGGGACTCCCGTGCAAAGGGGTGCAGGGATACTGCCTACTGGTCCGAAATTTTGAAAATGACCCCTAAAAAATAGTGTATATTTTCTCAATTTTAATAGTATTAAAGACAATTACAGCTTCGATTAATGACTTCTTATACTTCTACAAGTTTGTGAGGGAATTGTCTTTAATATATTTTAAAAGAACACTAACAAAACATTACGACCATGCACCCCCTTTTGTATAGGCTGGGAGCCCCAGGTCCTTCAAATATTCGTTAGAGAGTCAGTCGGATGTTAACGTTTTCCAAGTTTCAGACAGTTGATAATCAGTATTTTTAACTACAGGCCGCGTACATGTCACTTCACGAGACCGTCGGCTCAACAAATAACAATAAAACATCTGATGATTTTTGTTATAGAATGTTCTTTCATTTATTTAAACCCGATTTATTAATTATACTATTCACTGTGCCATTTTGATTGGCTGTGTAGCGCTAGGATAACAACAATATTTTAAAGATATATTAAACGGACCTGGTCAAAATCTGTCTCTCTGGTTAACTGACAAAACTATGACTCTCAACGTCCTTTGCCTACGTGACATTAAAATATTGCGTGTACTTAAACTATGTTCAAACCCATGGGCGTAAATATAGGGGGGGATGGGGTGTATATATACTCCCCAAATTTTGGAAAACAATGTTATATACCCCCCATATTTTGGAAGACAATGTTATCATTCCTCCATGCATGAGTTATGAAAGAAGAAAAGTTATAATAAAAAACTCAATTCATAAGAAAAGGCACATCTTAATTTGGGCTAGTCTGTCAACACATATCATCTGCGAAGCGTGTAGGTTTAAAAATTATTAGAAACAGCCAAACACGGCATGGTTTGATGATTTTGATCAGTGATTTAACTTTAACTTGAAAAGTGACTTTAACTTTTCTTATTAGAATTTTCTTTATAAAATAGTCAAATAGAGTTTTACTGTCTATTGAATATTATTGTCCGTAAAATAAGTAAAGAACCATGTACAAGTTATCAAGTTTTATTGTTAAGTAAATTGTATTGTAAAGTGTAAACTATAAAACTATTGTTTTTTTAGCGTATGTTTAGATTTTAAAATGAATACTACAGAGTACAGAATTGTAGTACAAAGTCAAGTTCTACATTCGGACAGCTGAGGCCCACATGACCAATTTTATAAACTTCTGAACTGACTGAAAATCACCGCTCAGAATGCAGGAAATGCCATTTGCGGAATTCTATATTTCAAAATTTTCAGGTTGAGCATGCCCCTGGACCCCCCTAGAAAGGCGCTCGAGATCATCCCCCCCCCCCCCCCACACCTCTCACAACAAATTTGCGCCCCTGTTCAAACCAATAATTAACTCAGCATGAGTTAAAAAATAAAACAATCGCCGAGGCAAAGGTAGCGAGGGTACTTACTACCTTCGCTACGGTAGCGAAGGTAGCAAGGATAGTAATAGTATAGAGAGGTCGTAGCGAAGGTAGCGAGGGCGGTAATGGAATATAGCTCAGCCGGTTAGCAAAGATAGCGAGGGCATTGAGAGTGGTCACTGAGCCCGACGAGAGCGCATGCTAATCACAACAGGAGTATGCAAAGTCCCTTATATGCACTTCGTGCCAATATAGTTTTATTATAACTATTACGTCTGTATACCAAATCAATATAGCCCACTAATATAATCGGCTGCATAAACCGCAGAATTATAATAAAGTGTTTATATAAGGACAAATAAACTATACAAGGTCAAGGACATTTTTATCGGAATAAAACATTTTAAACTTTGCCTGTCTACAACAACTCGATTTTTAACAACTAGGTAATTATAATAGACACCACTAATCCGGTTCAAGTTATAAAGATGCAGTTCATTATGAGATCAGGTTGATAGCAAACAACGATGTAACTCAATCCTACTCAATCGTATTAAATTCCATGAACGTTTTTCTTGAGAAAAAAATCTAAAACGTTTCTGTCCATTGGAAAGAAAAAGGACTGCAAACGTATTTTCAAACGTATAGAGCTTGCAAACGTATTTACTGCCACACTATGGAGGCCCTACTATGGAAGGCCAGCCCTCTTGGTAGATAAGATAAATCGTTTATTAAATAAAACACATATTGCAGTCTACAGTATACGACTGAATTATTATAGACAGACAGACAGACAGACAGACAGACAGACAGACAGACAGACAGACAGACAGACAGACAGATAGACAGACAGACAGACAGACAGACAGACAGACAGACAGACAGACAGACAGACAGACAGACAGACACTAAAAGTTTGATGCACAAGCAGGTAAGAATGATTGCTTAAATCTATTAATTTTACATTTAGGAATATTAAAATCTCTTTGAGTCCTAAGAAAGTAACTAGAAATATTAACGTCAGGGAGATCATGTAGTTTATGATTTCGGTTTGCTGCAATATTTTTAAAATTATATTATTATATAAAATTATATAAAATTATATTAAAATTATATTATTTTGGTAAGTTGATATCGGCGGTCATGAAGGCTATTTATGCTTGTGGTAGGACAATTGATAATACACGCTTTTAATTGTAGACGTTCAATGTTGTCACTTAGGTATTTTGGTAACGAAAAATGGAATACTTCACAACTGTATTCTAGAATGGATCGAATACACGCAAAGTAGAAGCTAACAATGACATTGGTAGGGACGTGGGCGCGTTTCAATTGAATTATGAAATATATCCGTTTAAATAATATTTTTGATATGTTCATTCCGTTTGAGGTCACTGCTAATCGTGAGTACTAAAATTCTTGCATGGTTTACAAGTTATACTTGACCAGACTCCAATATAATCGGGGGGTGGATGGTCATCGTCTTTTTGAACTGGAAAACAAGTTCCTTACATTTTTTAACATTCAGTTGAAATTTGTTAGTGTTCGACCAGTCTTGAACAATATTTGCAGCTAATTGTATAGAACTGTTACTGTTATTTTGAACAACTTCCGATACAGTGATGTCATCAACATATATCCAGTTAGCGAATTTAGGAATCTGAAGGTCATTAAGCATTAAGATAAAAAGCCAGGAACGGGAGCCCAATCAGAGAAGCAGTTATTCGGCAATTTAACCCGTTGGAATCTATTCTTTAAAATCAATCACCCAATTTATAATTTGTGGAGGCAATTGAAGCTGGCAAAAGCTCTTTCTTGCCAAAAGGTGATGGTCAATAAGGTCAAATGCTTTCCTGTAGTCAAGTAATAGAACACGTACTGGAGCACCAGTACCGTCAGTAACTTCTGACCATTCATATGAATCATGCTAATTAAGGTCGTCTGGGCAGCTGAAGATCCTGGAATTACTCCGAACTGAGCAGGATTTATTATCTTTAGAATTGCAGGAGCAACAAAAGCCTTTACGACAAAATCCTCGGCGATCTTTGATATAACTGGGGTTAAAGATATAGGTCTTAAATGTTTGTTTATATCACGAACTGGTGATTCTTTTGGGACTGGAGTTACTTTAGCGCATTTCCAGTCTGGAGGTAATTTCTGGCAGGAGGAGTTTAGAATAACAGCGACAGGTTCTGCCAGGATTAGGATTAGGTTAACGTAATTATATCATGTCGCAATTATATATTGCGAAAATTACAGAAAAAGCGCACTAACTTAACATCCGGCGGTAGTATAAATTATAAAACACTTTTCAAATATCCCAAAACATATGACAACATCAAAATTTCCCATCAGGCCTACCGAGATTTGCGTGGCTGCGGTCACACTAGCGAGTGCTAGCTAGAGTTTGAGACGAACACATTGCGGTCACACTACAAAAATGCTTCTTGCTTGTTTAAGATCGTTGACAGATAACCTGTTAATAAGGATTAATATTTGGCGCAAAATGTACACTTTGTAATATTTCGTAACAGTTCATAATGATGGAGAACGTTTCGTTGCTCTTGTTTTATTTCATGTATCAACGTATGCGCTGTTCTATCAGGCGCAGAGCAATCACTCGCAGAAGGAGAAGAATGTTCCTTATCCTACACCGTATCAAACAAAACTTGCTATTTTTACAAAGCATTCAAACGGCAAGATTAACAGTTAACACTTCTTGTTGCGGCTGCCAGTGCCAGGATAGTTCACCAAAGACTAGAGCGGGAGTACTGGGCACTTCCCAGACCAAGACTTGGGTGGTTCGAGCTCATCCTTCAAGACGATCGTCAGTCCCGTTATTGGAAAGAGCATTTTCGTATGCACATGACAAGGATACCTTCTTGCGACTAGTGAATCTCGTAGCCCCAGTGATATCCAAGAGAGACACTGTTTTTCGAGAAGCCATCTCTCCGCCTAAACGAGCGGCAATTTATTTCTGGCGTTTGGCAGGAGGTGGAAGTTTTCGGGACATCTGCACTACCCACTTCGATATCGGAAAGTCAACGTGCGTTACAATAACGAAAGAATTTTGCCAAGCGCTGAATCGGCTGACAATGAATTATATAAAATTTCCTTCAGATCGTCTTGAAACTACCAAGGCAATAGTACTGTATCAAGATGAATGCAAAATTCCACAAGCAGTTGGAGCAATCGATGCCACACACATCGGAATTATTGCACCTGAGGAACCGTTCGATTATTTTGACCGGCATCATCGTTATAGCGTTATTATGCAGGCTGTAGTTGGAGAGAACTGCCCGATCCACCGTGGAACGGGCTTTTGGAATTCTTAAAGAATAAAGGTAGATGGAGAATTCTCCTCAAAAGGCTAGATAGCAGATTTTATAGTGTTTCAGAAATTCATTTTACATAATTTTTGTCAAGAGGCAGGAGAAGAGTTTAATGATGACGAAGTTCTACAGAGGATCATCGCTATCGAGAGAGAATATTTACAGACTAGGGATCAACAGAACATTGCTCAAAATCCTGTTGCTCAAGATATTCGCCTCTCCATCGAGCAGCATTTGTTGTAAACTTAAAACTGATATATTTTAATCATAACATGTTCCCTATTTTGCTTCGAAATTTAACGTCATATACTTAAAAATCCCGCTGCAAGAATTCAATAAAAACATTACATATACACCATATCCGACGAACAATGAGTTTTATAATAAATTTGTAAATTTAGTGCATGTTAAGGTAACTCAGATTGTTGACGTGTTGTAAAATTCCGATTTATATTTAATAGATTTTTACTTTTAGCTATCCATAACAAAACATTAGATAATTATCAAAGACAGTCTACATGTATTTCCATCTGAATAATATACATTAAGTGTTTATACATTAAGTGTTTTTTATTTCTTCAAAAGCTCAGCCATACGCAAAAAGAATTCTTGATCCCTTCTCCTTGACTCTTCATCAAGTTTCCTTTGCTCCGTCTCCATATTAGCAGCTCTTCTGTTCGCGACTGCACTCTTTCCATCATTTCCATCTGCGAGCCCTGCATTTCCATGAGTTTCCGGTCAAGTCAACCATGGCAGTAGCTGCAATAACTCGACCTTTTTTAGCTTTTCTGCCTGGCTTTTGAGGTACCCTATTCTTTGGTTTCGAGCCTGCCTCTGGAGATGTAGCACTGCTATCGGATTCCACCGATCCATCAGAGTCTTCCTCTGAATTATTTAATGCCGCTCCACTCGTGTTGGCAGTTGGCCGAATCATTACTAGCATCAGGTTTGACCGGGCATAGTTACAACAGCTCGTGTACCTTGCACTTCGTCAAACGAGTTGTAGTATATGGACTGGTTTTTGGTGACCTTCCCGTTAGGTTATAAGCTAACTTCCTTGTATAGGCTTGCTTCAAATTGCGGATTTTGTCCTTGCACTGTTTTATAGTCTTCAGACTTCCAGCTTTATTCACGGCATTCAGTATTTGACGCCATGTTTCCGTGGCTCTGCTGCTTTCCACCTGGGTATCCGTTCTTTCCATTCGTGGACAAGGACGCTGGATTGCTCTTCCCTCCATTTCGTCAAATTCGCTTTGGCGCCAATTTTTGCACTGGTAGAACTAGAAGCTGGGTTCGAAGCAACGAGATTTGAACTGAGAGGCCTCTCAGGATTGACGATGTTGTTCACATTTGATGTGCTAGTCGTGGCATTTTCAGACCCCATTGGAAATGCGGCGTGAGAAAGGAAAACGTTTGTGGTTGCGAATGTGGTGGATGAGGGAAATAGGAACCATACTGTGAACCGGCTACGTTCATCCAACTGGATTGTGGAAGGTTATCACCAATATAGGCATGATGTGGAAATGCAGGTTGATTTCCGTTATTCGATGTTGAATTCGGTGTTCTAGACATTGTAATTGTTTTGGAATTCTTTGTCAAGAGCTGCGCGCCTTTTAATACCTATACTTGATCGACGAGAGTGTAAACTGTGCAAGTGCATGAATATTTCGAAATTACCGCTTTAGGCTTTGATGAAAAATGCGCAGTCTGGACCACGCTTGAAACTTGCTGCGCGTCCTTTGTAATTTCATGCATATCATTATCAATTTTCAAGCAAGCTCAGGTGATTGCTTGATCGCGCGCTGGTCCAAAATAATGTATTGGTTAATTAGCTGACTGAGATACAACAGCTTCAATGCCGTGTCGTATTACAAACATGTCTTCATGCGCCAGAGATCCACGGAGCGCTTCAAAAACATTCGTTAATCGTTATTACATCATAAATTTAATTTTAAAAGTACTTCTACATACTCATACAATTCCATACTTTCCCAAAACATTCAGGCGACTCAACGCTTTCTCCCTCTGCGCTTTCTCATATTTAATGTCTGTAGGCTGTAGCTGCTGTATTTCAAAAGTTATACAAGTTAAAGTGCATGTGACATTAGTTTCTATTGAAACAAAGCTATACGAGTATACGGTTCAACATAGTTCGCAGTTCGACATTGTTTACATTTAGATATCCAAATTTAATACTATCATTGCTACAATATATTAGCTTTTACTTCAATATAAACATAGCTACGTTCGTTGGCTTTCAGTCAAATTGCGGTTATGCATTGTGCTGCGTACTTTTACAAGGTACCGAGAGTATCTTTTGCTTACCAGTACGTTAAACCACACGTGGGCACAGCATGAATTTCGACATTGTCTACATACTATAACGGGAGCTCAACGATGTCAGAAATTTTGGGAACGACTACAGGTATATCCAGAGCTCAGTATTTTGCCTCAGTTTCCGGTCAGCACTTTTAATTTACCAATCCGGTAGCTTGCTACCTTCGCTACCCAATTAGTGGCTAGACCAATAGGAAAAGACCTTACGAGAGCTGCTACATTACCGCTTTAGTGTGGGTCTACCGCGATCGGTGTGTGCGATTGTATTAAGCATTGACACATTGTGAGCGTGTTTATGATAAAGATACTTTGCCAGCCACATTCCTTATGAATCTTGTCAACAAATTTACAATATTTCTTTGGATAGTTTGAGCGAACACTCGAGCAATAGTGACCAAAGAAGATGGCGCATAAAGAAGATGGCGCATAAGATGAGCACGCGGATAGCAGCCCGCCTCTCGCCCCCCCCCCCCCGTAATAATTGCAATTTGTCGACAAACAACGAAAAATTTAAAAAATTAAAAAAATAAAAAAATACAGGAAAGCCACTGGAACCTAGACTCGGCTACCACCACAGCTGGAACCCGAGTAATAACTCGCTGTCGACGAAGTTATAAATTAAAGGTGAATTAAATGCTTGTTTTACTTGCGACCGCATCGATTATCGTTGCTAGTAATGCTTTTCCCCTTTTCTTTATGTTTATTCTTCGCCAAATTATCAGTTTAAGGCACATGTTGAAATGTACAAGCGCACAAATCGTTGAAAGAAACATACCCGCTATAATGTTAATGTTATTGATCGCCATCTTGAAATTTCAGATTTCGCGCGATTTTCGATCCTGGGATAGAATTCCATGTAAACACTAACAGCCGCTAAATATATGTCCTCAATTCCACCAAGTTCATCTGATTACCATAATTGATTATTCTTTATCGGGTTTATAGTCCAAGATCGATTTTAGCACACTTTGTTGTGATTTGATAGATTGATGACTGGGCGGTCTTTGTGCAGCGGCATCCATTGAAATGGTAGGTGGTATGAAGACACTCTGCTGGGTGGTGGGACGAGCTGCGTGTCTGGAAGGGGGGACCCGATTTTGATGAGAGAATACACGAGGTGAACTACGGGACTCCAATTTACTACGTATTTCTACAAAGGTGTATAAATATATATGACTTGTTAGAACGGAAAGAGAAGTGAAAAATGGAATGAAAAAGGGAGTGGAGAATAAGAAATAAGATAGCTTAGGATGGGATAGGAGAGGATAAGGGAGTACACAACAGGATAATATAGACCCAACCTCGTACCCAGGCTTTTCACACCGCCTCGCCGAGCGAAAACCACACTGATCTCAAAAATAGATTGACGATTGAGCTTTCTATTGTATCTGATGAGCTGATTTTGAAGCTTGCATAATGTAAATTGACGAGAGATCATGAGAAGCTCCGAGTTTGCAAGCAAATCAAAACTGTGACGCTCGCGAAATAGGTTTAGTGTCTGGCCGCATAAAATCTTGAACCTAATTTGACGTCTCATATTAGGCTTCTCTCACTGGATAATTAGAGCCAACGGCGGCCATTATTGGGTCGGGCTATGGCAAATCTTTAATTTTCCATCTGTTGCCAATGTTTCGCCAAAGAATGTAATCGCCGAGGAATCGTAGCCTGTGTACAGCCTGAATATACACCTGTAATACAGTCTGTATTACAGGTGTATATTCCAGCTGTACACAGGCTAAGGAATCGCGACTCAAGTCTAGGAAGCAGCCCCTCAATATTATAAAGGGGGGCCGGAATAGCTTTCGGCCCCCCAATAATAATTGAATTTGAAAGAAAAATTGCAGCAAAAAAATTGAATTCGAAAGTAGAAGTTCGAAAACAACATCTTCCTATTAATGTTCTGTTAAACTGTCATAGAAGTAATTAAAAATAATAATCACAATATCTTTGCATGTTAACCCGAGTGTTTTACTAAACTAAAGTACTAATATTTCTCTAGTTTACGCAGCCCTACTCTAGTAGGCTTTCTTTTCTAACTGAGCAGAAGGGCAGAAATCGCGGAATGATTGAGGCTAAAAGGTAGCCGCGGTTGAAAAATACGTCCTGAATGTCCATGTCGGACTCACTGATCATTGGCAATAATATATGTTGTCAGTGGTTCCCCGGGAGAGCAGCGTGTGTCATTGTTTGGGGCCTACTTGGGGCCCACCACAGTCCATGTTGAAAAAGAAGGGACACGGGAGGATAAGAGACTAATTTCCTTATAAAAGCAAGCGCAGATTATTCGATTTGAATTACTCGCACTAAATGATCAGAACGGCAGGGTCAAAGCATGCCATGCTCGCACTAAATGATCAGAACGGCAGGGTCAAAGCATGCCATGCGGTCGAAATCATCCAGACATAAATGAGATAAATAATCGACTATTTGTTCAGAATAAGTAGTTGCGGCTAGCTGCAACACTACAGACTTCAAAGTGGTACAACTACGATCAAATTTTTACCAATCGATATTTTTACGTATTCATGAAGCAGATCTTCTAAATATTACTCGGTCGAAAACCGTTTTGGCGATTCGACGATGGCAAGTATTATTTTTCTGACTCCGAATCTGGAGTTGTTATGTCCGCCATTAATCGTTCATGTTCCTGACCAGCGTAACGAAGTGACGTCAGATTCTCAACGCGAAGACTCCATATGGCTAATTCTTCAAGCAAATCCATAGTGATCAAGGTCGTTTTTTCAAATTCTTCGTTTGAAAGGCTGGACATTTCATCAATTCTCCAAGAAAACAAGAAAACAAGTAACCTCGACTGAAATTCGAAATCGTCGACCAAATCGTCGCTGACGATAACGCCTTTGCAATCTCAGCGGTCGATCATAAATAACTATAACGTCTGTAGAGCATCCTGCCGCTTTCGTAAGCTATTGCATGTAGATTAATTAACAATATATTCAATGGAAGACAAGCAATCAAGCTGGAAATCAGACCAAGGCGTACATTAAAGTTCATGACGTCAAGTGTTTTCGAAAACCTTCGTTTTCGGCGTTTTCGCCCGTCCACACTAATACGAAAGGCCTCCATTTTCGAATGTCTCCACCTTGGTACGCGTTTTCGAAAGCCTCCGTGTTCGTGGATCAAGGTATCCGTTGTTTTCCATCGTACTAGTGTGGACGATAGGCGAAAACGCACACAAATGTATGCGTTTTCAAACAAAAACGGATTAGTGTGGACGGGCCCGGCCTAATATAAACCATCGCATACCTTCAATTTCTGCTTCGGTAGTACCAGGCCTTGGCTTGAATGGTGAACTCGGTTTACATCCAACGGCGGTCCATTCGTATTTGCTAATATTCTGCGATACTGGTGCTCTAACGAAAGAGAAAGGTTACATTGGTTGTATAGGTTGGAGCAAGGGTTTTAGTTAAAGCCCATCAGAGACCATTGACACACCATGATTCTACCTTTAAAGGGATATGGCAATATAAATTAACTTTGTCTCATTTGAAAGAACTCGTAAAATGGTATAAGAAGACCTTTTATAATTTTTCTGTATCTTTCTTGGTTTTTGAAATATTTCAGATAATTATGACAAAAGACAGTCTGCAATCCGCCATCTTGTTGTAATATACATTAAGTGTTTATACATTAAGTGTTTTTTATTTCTTCAAAAGCTCAGCCATACGCAAAAAGAATTCTTGATCCCTTCTCCTTGACTCTTCATCAAGTTTCCTTTGCTCCGTCTCCATATTAGCAGCTCTTCTGTTCGCGACTGCACTCTTTCCATCATTTCCATCTGCGAGCCCTGCATTTCCATGAGTTTCCGGTCAAGTCAACCATGGCAGTAGCTGCAATAACTCGACCTTTTTTAGCTTTTCTGCCTGGCTTTTGAGGTACCCTATTCTTTGGTTTCGAGCCTGCCTCTGGAGATGTAGCACTGCTATCGGATTCCACCGATCCATCAGAGTCTTCCTCTGAATTATTTAATGCCGCTCCACTCGTGTTGGCAGTTGGCCGAATCATTACTAGCATCAGGTTTGACCGGGCATAGTTACAACAGCTCGTGTACCTTGCACTTCGTCAAACGAGTTGTAGTATATGGACTGGTTTTTGGTGACCTTCCCGTTAGGTTATAAGCTAACTTCCTTGTATAGGCTTGCTTCAAATTGCGGATTTTGTCCTTGCACTGTTTTATAGTCTTCAGACTTCCAGCTTTATTCACGGCATTCAGTATTTGACGCCATGTTTCCGTGGCTCTGCTGCTTTCCACCTGGGTATCCGTTCTTTCCATTCGTGGACAAGGACGCTGGATTGCTCTTCCCTCCATTTCGTCAAATTCGCTTTGGCGCCAATTTTTGCACTGGTAGAACTAGAAGCTGGGTTCGAAGCAACGAGATTTGAACTGAGAGGCCTCTCAGGATTGACGATGTTGTTCACATTTGATGTGCTAGTCGTGGCATTTTCAGACCCCATTGGAAATGCGGCGTGAGAAAGGAAAACGTTTGTGGTTGCGAATGTGGTGGATGAGGGAAATAGGAACCATACTGTGAACCGGCTACGTTCATCCAACTGGATTGTGGAAGGTTATCACCAATATAGGCATGATGTGGAAATGCAGGTTGATTTCCGTTATTCGATGTTGAATTCGGTGTTCTAGACATTGTAATTGTTTTGGAATTCTTTGTCAAGAGCTGCGCGCCTTTTAATACCTATACTTGATCGACGAGAGTGTAAACTGTGCAAGTGCATGAATATTTCGAAATTACCGCTTTAGGCTTTGATGAAAAATGCGCAGTCTGGACCACGCTTGAAACTTGCTGCGCGTCCTTTGTAATTTCATGCATATCATTATCAATTTTCAAGCAAGCTCAGGTGATTGCTTGATCGCGCGCTGGTCCAAAATAATGTATTGGTTAATTAGCTGACTGAGATACAACAGCTTCAATGCCGTGTCGTATTACAAACATGTCTTCATGCGCCAGAGATCCACGGAGCGCTTCAAAAACATTCGTTAATCGTTATTACATCATAAATTTAATTTTAAAAGTACTTCTACATACTCATACAATTCCATACTTTCCCAAAACATTCAGGCGACTCAACGCTTTCTCCCTCTGCGCTTTCTCATATTTAATGTCTGTAGGCTGTAGCTGCTGTATTTCAAAAGTTATACAAGTTAAAGTGCATGTGACATTAGTTTTCTATTGAAACAAAGCTATACGAGTATACGGTTCAACATAGTTCGCAGTTCGACATTGTTTACATTTAGATATCCAAATTTAATACTATCATTGCTACAATATATTAGCTTTTACTTCAATATAAACATAGCTACGTTCGTTGGCTTTCAGTCAAATTGCGGTTATGCATTGTGCTGCGTACTTTTACAAGGTACCGAGAGTATCTTTTGCTTACCAGTACGTTAAACCACACGTGGGCACAGCATGAATTTCGACATTGTCTACATACTATAACGGGAGCTCAACGATGTCAGAAATTTTGGGAACGACTACAGGTATATCCAGAGCTCAGTATTTTGCCTCAGTTTCCGGTCAGCACTTTTAATTTACCAATCCGGTAGCTTGCTACCTTCGCTACCCAATTAGTGGCTAGACCAATAGGAAAAGACCTTACGAGAGCTGCTACATTACCGCTTTAGTGTGGGTCTACCGCGATCGGTGTGTGCGATTGTATTAAGCATTGACACATTGTGAGCGTGTTTATGATAAAGATACTTGCCAGCCACATTCCTTATGAATCTTGTCACAAATTTACAATATTTCTTTGGATAGTTTGAGCGAACACTCGAGCAATAGTGACCAAAGAAGATGGCGCATAAAGAAGATGGCGCATAAGATGAGCACGCGGATAGCAGCCCGCCTCTCGCCCCCCCCCCCCCCGTAATAATTGCAATTTGTCGACACGAAAAATTAAAAAAATTAAAAAAATAAAAAAATACAGGAAAGCCACTGGAACCTAGACTCGGCTACCACCACAGCTGGAACCCGAGTAATAACTCGCTGTCGACGAAGTTATAAATTAAAGGTGAATTAAATGCTTGTTTACTTGCGACCGCATCGATTATCGTTGCTAGTAATGCTTTTCCCCTTTTCTTTATGTTTATTCTTCGCCAAATTATCAGTTTAAGGCACATGTTGAAATGTACAAGCGCACAAATCGTTGAAAGAAACATACCCGCTATAATGTTAATGTTATTGATCGCCATCTTGAAATTTCAGATTTCGCGCGATTTTCGATCCTGGGATAGAATTCCATGTAAACACTAACAGCCGCTAAATATATGTCCTCAATTCCACCAAGTTCATCTGATTACCATAATTGATTATTCTTTATCGGGTTTATAGTCCAAGATCGATTTTAGCACACTTTGTTGTGATTTGATAGATTGATGACTGGGCGGTCTTTGTGCAGCGGCATCCATTGAAATGGTAGGTGGTATGAAGACACTCTGCTGGGTGGTGGGACGAGCTGCGTGTCTGGAAGGGGGGACCCGATTTTGATGAGAGAATACACGAGGTGAACTACGGGACTCCAATTTACTACGTATTTCTACAAAGGTGTATAAATATATATGACTTGTTAGAACGGAAAGAGAAGTGAAAAATGGAATGAAAAAGGGAGTGGAGAATAAGAAATAAGATAGCTTAGGATGGGATAGGAGAGGATAAGGGAGTACACAACAGGATAATATAGACCCAACCTCGTACCCAGGCTTTTCACCCGCCTCGCCGAGCGAAAACCACACTGATCTCAAAAATAGATTGACGATTGAGCTTTCTATTGTATCTGATGAGCTGATTTTGAAGCTTGCATAATGTAAATTGACGAGAGATCATGAGAAGCTCCGAGTTTGCAAGCAAATCAAACTGTGACGCTCGCGAAATAGGTTTAGTGTCTGGCCGCATAAAATCTTGAACCTAATTTGACGTCTCATATTAGGCTTCTCTCACTGGATAATTAGAGCCAACGGCGGCCATTATTGGGTCGGGCTATGGCAAATCTTTAATTTTCCATCTGTTGCCAATGTTTCGCCAAAGAATGTAATCGCCGAGGAATCGTAGCCTGTGTACAGCCTGAATATACACCTGTAATACAGTCTGTATTACAGGTGTATATTCCAGCTGTACACAGGCTAAGGAATCGCGACTCAAGTCTAGGAAGCAGCCCCTCAATATTATAAAGGGGGGCCGGAATAGCTTTCGGCCCCCCAATAATAATTGAATTTGAAAGAAAAATTGCAGCAAAAAAATTGAATTCGAAAGTAGAAGTTCGAAAACAACATCTTCCTATTAATGTTCTGTTAAACTGTCATAGAAGTAATTAAAAATAATAATCACAATATCTTTGCATGTTAACCCGAGTGTTTTACTAAACTAAAGTACTAATATTTCTCTAGTTTACGCAGCCCTACTCTAGTAGGCTTTCTTTTCTAACTGAGCAGAAGGGCAGAAATCGCGGAATGATTGAGGCTAAAAGGTAGCCGCGGTTGAAAAATACGTCCTGAATGTCCATGTCGGACTCACTGATCATTGGCAATAATATATGTTGTCAGTGGTTCCCCGGGAGAGCAGCGTGTGTCATTGTTTGGGGCCTACTTGGGGCCCACCACAGTCCATGTTGAAAAAGAAGGGACACGGGAGGATAAGAGACTAATTTCCTTATAAAAGCAAGCGCAGATTATTCGATTTGAATTACTCGCACTAAATGATCAGAACGGCAGGGTCAAAGCATGCCATGCTCGCACTAAATGATCAGAACGGCAGGGTCAAAGCATGCCATGCGGTCGAAATCATCCAGACATAAATGAGATAAATAATCGACTATTTGTTCAGAATAAGTAGTTGCGGCTAGCTGCAACACTACAGACTTCAAAGTGGTACAACTACGATCAAATTTTTACCAATCGATATTTTTACGTATTCATGAAGCAGATCTTCTAAATATTACTCGGTCGAAACCGTTTTGCGATTCGACGATGGCAAGTATTATTTTTCTGACTCCGAATCTGGAGTTGTTATGTCCGCCATTAATCGTTCATGTTCCTGACCAGCGTAACGAAGTGACGTCAGATTCTCAACGCGAAGACTCCATATGGCTAATTCTTCAAGCAAATCCATAGTGATCAAGGTCGTTTTTTCAAATTCTTCGTTTGAAAGGCTGGACATTTCATCAATTCTCCAAGAAAACAAGAAAACAAGTAACCTCGACTGAAATTCGAAATCGTCGACCAAATCGTCGCTGACGATAACGCCTTTGCAATCTCAGCGGTCGATCATAAATAACTATAACGTCTGTAGAGCATCCTGCCGCTTTCGGTAAGCTATTGCATGTAGATTAATTAACAATATATTCAATGGAAGACAAGCAATCAAGCTGGAAATCAGACCAAGGCGTACATTAAAGTTCATGACGTCAAGTGTTTTCGAAAACCTTCGTTTTCGGCGTTTTCGCCCGTCCACACTAATACGAAAGGCCTCCATTTTCGAATGTCTCCACCTTGGTACGCGTTTTCGAAAGCCTCCGTGTTCGTGGATCAAGGTATCCGTTGTTTTCCATCGTACTAGTGTGGACGATAGGCGAAAACGCACACAAATGTATGCGTTTTCAAACAAAAACGGATTAGTGTGGACGGGCCCGGCCTAATATAAACCATCGCATACCTTCAATTTCTGCTTCGGTAGTACCAGGCCTTGGCTTGAATGGTGAACTCGGTTTACATCCAACGGCGGTCCATTCGTATTTGCTAATATTCTGCGATACTGGTGCTCTAACGAAAGAGAAAGGTTACATTGGTTGTATAGGTTGGAGCAAGGGTTTTAGTTAAAGCCCATCAGAGACCATTGACACACCATGATTCTACCTTTAAAGGGATATGGCAATATAAATTAACTTTGTCTCATTTGAAAGAACTCGTAAAATGGTATAAGAAGACCTTTTATAATTTTTCTGTATCTTTCTTGGTTTTTGAAATATTTCAGATAATTATGACAAAAGACAGTCTGCAATCCGCCATCTTGTTGTAATATTTGACCTAGGGTAAACCTGATGAAACTACTCCATAGGTGACCGAATTTCCGCGGAAGGCTTTTTAAAATATTGTGGGCCAATTGAAAATGGAAATAGTGCAACATAATCGAGTTTCTGGCTCATAATGTCGTAAGGTTGGCAAGATGAAAATTTCACTTTACCCTACTTATGACGTCACATGCATATCGAAAATAATTCCAAGATGGCGGACAGCACGCTGTCTTTCGTCAAATTATTTCGAAAACCAAAAAAGATAAGGGAAAATTGTAAAAGGTCTTGTTATACCATTTCACGAGTTCTTTCAAATGAGACAAAGTTAATTTATATTGCCATATCCCTTTAAGCGCTATCCCCGGCCGACTATAAAAGAGCAAAATGAAAAGGTGGTAAACTGCCAAGATTTTAATTTTTTAGTGACGAAATACTGACTTTTCGAGCGAAGCCCTTCATCAGAGTAAGTCTTGCATCAGAGTTGGTCTTACTCTGATGAAGGGCTCCACTCAAAACGTCAGTATTTCGTCACTAAAACTCTTCACAGTTCACCACCTTTTCACTTTGCTATATATTCAAAACACTGTCTACGCAGCACTCTACTTTTTTACGACTATATAAAAGAGCTTGTATGTTCTAAGGATTCATGGTGAAGGAAAATTTCGAGTGTTGGAATATATACATTTTAAGACCAAACCGGGACCGGCCAGTTGCAAAAAACATCAAGGCCTTCCTGCTGGAATTGAACCCGCGACCCTGCGATGCTATAGTGTAGTGCTCTGACTATTGAGCTACGGAGGCTGTTGCCGAGAGCCTAGTCACGAGTTCTGTATATATAGTGGTGGTAAAATCTTATCCCAGCATTACCACTACTATATATACAGAACTCGTGACTAGGCTCTCGGCAACGGCTTCCGTAGCTCAGTGGTCAGAGCACTGCACTAGCATCGCAGGGTTGCGGGTTCAATTCCAGCCGGAAGGCCTTGAAGTGCAACTGGTCCCGGTTTGGTCTTAAAATGTATATATTCCTACACTTGAAATTTTCCTTCACCTGCATAAATCCTTAGAACATGTAGTTTAATCGAGTGAAATGCCAAATATTACTTGTAATACACCCAATATCTTTCTAAATAAATAACTTTTTAAATGTCTCTTAAAGGAGTTTGAGGATTATCTTATAAAAAACGGTAAGATGTTCCAAACAACAGGACCAGCCTTAAAAAAGGCCTTGTCTCCAAAGCTTTTACAGGATGATAGATTTCTCCCTAAAAAGGGCTTTTCAGAAACTATTTACAGATTTTAAAACATTTAGAACTATATTTACAGTTTCAGTGTAAAAGACAAATGAAATTATAAGTGAATTTTAGAAGCTATTTTAAACTACAAAGTTTAATTATAAGTTAATAGTAGCGAGCAAATGTTCCTTAAGTGCCGTCTTAAATGTTTTGAATGAAGAGCTATCTTTCAGGTCCTTGTCTAAATTGTTCCATATGTTGACAGCTCTATAGGCAAACGAACGTTGGCCAGCTGCGGTTTTAAACAATGGAATCTGCAGAGAGTCGTAATTACGGGTCCTTCGGTTATGGATTGATGACCTTTTTATCAACTTGTCACAGAGGTACAGTAGTCGGTTGTAAAATAACTCTTTTATTTGAAAGAACTCTTGAAACTATATAAAGACGAACCAAATATTTACAACTTTTTCATATCTCACTTCCCTCTTGAGATATTAAGATTTGTTTAATATGTACATGTAAATGATCATACTTATGACATCACACTATTGAAAACACTTATATATCCTTGAGATTATGTAATGAAATCACTTGAAATGCAGGTGCATGTGCGTGGATGTATCCTGCAATGACATCAAATATGCAAATCATCAAATGATTCCATGTGGTAATGGTAAAGATATGCAGAAATTTTCAATAAGTCATGCATTGTGATGTCATAAGTATGATCATTTACATATTAAACAAATCTTAATATCTCAAGAGTGAAGTGAGATATGAAAAAGTTGTAAATGGTTAGTCTTTATAGTTTCAAGAGTTCTTTCAAACCAAAGAGCGAGAAAATACTGTATATTTTGGTTTTATTTTAGTGAAGTTTGGAATACTGTTTACTCTTGATATTTGGTTTGTCACTTATCACTCACCCAAGCACTGGAAGTCAGGAATATTATTTTGTTCAATAAACCTATTACCAGTATGACTTCATATCGGTAATAGTGCTATTCTTCTCAAAACGCGGTCGTGCAACAATAGATCCGAAGAAATACTCCTCAATAAATCCTGCGCTATATCATGAAATTCATTTTTTTCTTCACTTTTACAAAGTTAGATGACATCTCTTTCGGAGGAAAATAGAACCTCAAAAATATCGAATAGGCAGCCAGTGAAGTGAACAAAATAGTTCTGCTCAATCTATTTCTAACCTTGGTGTTTTCTGCAGCTCTCTCGAAGCCTCTTCGATTTTCTCCTCAAACGTGACGTCTGCTTCGTTGGTCTGATCCTTCTTTCCTCGAGCTTTGTTGAACGCATTAATGGCGTCTACGTCAAGACTGCTCTCTTGTTGTAGTAGTTGATCGTCGTAGTGTGGTGACCGAACTGCATTGTTGTAGCCTTCTCGGAACTCGTGGTCGGACGAGGATATGGCGCGAATCATGTCCAGAACCAATTCTTTTTCTGCGAAATAAATACGAAATAGACTTTCATTTGAACGATTTTTATTTGTGTTTTTCGCGACAACGGTCCAATGCAGTTAATCTAGAGACGATACATGGACGATCGTCAAGCTCATATCCTCAGAAAAATGATTCTGAGTCCCGTACAAGAATCGAACCGTGACCACAAATCAACCAATGACAGTCTGTATTATATCCGGGCGGCGAGCGGAGATGAGACCCTGGGTACGAGGTTGTATAACAATGCGAATTATTGCACGGAGGTCTCCAAAAAAATTATTGAACGCTGATGACGTCACTATACAAAGCGCGCGAAAATTACAAAATAAAAAATGGCTTGTAGTAGATTACTATACCAGACTGTCACTTTGTTTGTATATTTTTAGTAAGACTATTTTGAACAATGTATAATAAAACAATTATTGGATTCGGCTTATGCATGATATTTAACAATTATTCACCGAGGTGGAAGTGAATAGTGGTGGATATTTACCTCGACGGTGATAAAAAGTAGGTAAATTTCGGTTAGTTTCATTATAATTTAGCCAGGAATTGTCGTGAAACGCAAGGCAAAACTAAATTCTCCCGAGGTGGCAACTCCATATATGAAGTTGTTTACCAGTTTTGACAAGCTGACAGCTGCCAGTCGTTTTGAAAATCCTTTCGAAGTTGGATCAAAGTAAGGCAAAAACCACTGGATTTTTAGCTCAAAGGAAATATTTTAATACTGTACATGGGAAAACCTTAATAGGACAAAGGAGAACTAGTGAATTTTGGGTGAGTAAACGAGTTGTTGTTTGCAAAAGATGAGTTATATATATAAGCGTTTTTATTTCGGTCAGTGCAGTGACAATGTTTCATGTGTTTAGTCGTTGAATTTCCTTTAATTTATAAATAATTTCTGTGGGTGTTTACTGTTATAAAATCGGTAGTATGTTTCCCAGGTCATTTGTTTAGTATTCAGTTCATTATTACTAATTCTTAGTTTTTCTTGGTTTTTGTTGTAACTGAAATGATTTTTAATGTTTGTAAATGTTATTAAATTCTATATGAAAGGCAATTCAAATTGTCTCATAAACTATATATAAAGGCAAATATCGATTTATGAACTACGGAGTACACTTTTCTAAAGAAAACTGACATTAACAGTCAGTTCGTTCAATTGAGTTTGTTTTTGGAGCACATTTATTTCGTTGTTCTGCGGGTTTTTGAGCACTTTCTATTCTCTTTTTGCAACTTGTTTTTCATAAATATTACGTAAAATAATTTCCCTACATACAGTAATTGTTTTCTACCTGCCTGCATTTACCAATTTCTTGCATTATGTAAAAAGAAAATCGTTCAAGAGAAGGACACCATCTTGTTTTGCGAAACAGGAGAGGAACCAATCAGATTGCGCGAAAAGCACTATCCACTGTTTTGGTATATGCTAACAACAATTATCCAGACCTCGGTCAATGTTATCCAGACTTCGGTCAATGTTATCCAGACCTCGGTCAATGTTATCCAGACTTCGGCAGATAACATTGACCTCGGTCTAGATAATTCTTGAATGCTCAGCCTCATCCAATCATTGTTTATTATTTCCTGGTCGTCTTGAGTTTGTTTTGCATTTGAAATGTTGGGGGCGTTGGTTGTCGTATTAACCAATAACGTTAGCGCCCATTTAGTTTTGGACAACTTGCCGTTTGGACAACCTGCAAAGCTATAACTTTTCTTTGTGTTTTGAAAGACTTTTATTTTGTATAATATGCGATCCGCTTACCTCTGTACGGAGCATTCACCAACCATGACTGGACAGCATTGACGGAATCCGTCTGAAGTATATTACATAATGTTTCAAGAACCTGACGAAAGATAAATCAATTTTCTCATTTATTGAAGAATCGATACAATTATGGTAAGGTTATACAATTTAAAAAATGCTTGGATTCTTCTCCGGGAATCGAAGTCGAAGCTTTCTGGTTGTCGTAGGTACACTGACTCACGTACACATGCACATACACTTTCTCTCTTACACACACGTCGTGCCTTTTCATTCACCACTCACACTTTCTCATACACACTCTCCCTCTCCACTTTCCTCCCTCTTTGCATCCCTTCCTATCTCACCCTCCACCACTATACCACTCTCTCCATCTCTCTAATATTTTCTCATACACTCTCTCTCCCTCCTTCCCTCTCCAGCTCCTTCCATCCATCACTCTTTCTCCCTCTCCATCTCTCTAAACCTTTCTCGTACACACTCTCTCGCAAACTCTCCCTCTCCACCTCCCTCTCTCCCTCTTTCCCACTCTCTCTTCCACCTCTCTCACACTTTCACATACACTTTCCGTCCTCCTCTCTCCCCTTCTCCACCTCCCTCCATCTTTCTCCCTCTCCATCTCTCTCACACGTTTGCATACACAATCTATCTCCATGACACGCTCCCTTCCTCTCTCTCCACCTCTCTCACACTTTCACATATACACTCTCCCTCCTATCCGTCCCTTTCCATCCCTCTCCACCTCCCTCTCACTCTTTACATCATTTCCTGTCTCCCTCCCTCTTTCTCCCTCTCCCCATCTCTCTCACACATTCTCATACACATCCTCTCGCACACTCGCCCTCTGCACCTCCCTCTCTCCATCTCTTCCTCCATTCCTCCCTCTTTTTCCAACTCTCTCCACCTCTCTCACACTTTCACATACACTCTCATACACTTTCCGTCCTCCTCTCCCCCCTACTCCACCTCCCTCCATCTCTCCATCTTTCTCCCTCTCCATCTCTCTCACACGTTTGCATACACAATCTATCTCCATGACACGCTCCCTTCCCTCTCTCTCCACCTCTCTCACACTTTCACATATACACTCTCCCTCCTATCCGTCCCTTTCCATCCCTCTCCACGTCCCTCTCACTCTTTACATCATTTCCTGTCTGCCTCCCTCTTTCTCCCACTCTCCCCATCTCTCTCACACTTTCACATACACTCTCATACACTTTCCATCCTTCTCTCCCTTAACTCTCTATCTCTCCCTCTTCCTCCCTCTCCATCTCTCACACTTTCTCATACACAATCTCTCTCCATCACATGCTCCCTTCCCCCTCTCTCCCCCTCTCTCCTACTTTCTCATACGGTCTCCCTCCTCTCAATCTCTCTCCCTTCATCCATCTCTCTTTCTCTACATCTCTCTCCATCTCTCTCATACTTTCTCATACACATCTCTCACACACTCGCACTACTTTTCTCCCCTCCTCTCCACCTCCCTCGCTCTATAACACTCTCTCCATTTCTCACACCCTCTCCCCATCTCTCTCACACATTCTCATACACATCATCTCTCACACTCTCTCTCCACCTCCTCCCCCTCTCACACTCTCTCCACCCCCTCTCTCTCTACATCTCTTCCTCTCTCCCTAACACTCTCTCCATTTCTCTCACTTTCTCTCCCCATCTCACTCACACATTCTCATACACAATACACATCCTCTCTCACACTCTCTCTCCACCTCCTCCCCTCTCTCACTCTCTCTCTCTCCACCTCCTCCCCTCTCTCCATCCCTTCCTCTCTCCCTAACACTCTCTCCATTTCTCCCACTCTCTCTCCCCATCTCACTCACACATTATCATACACATCCTCTCTCACACTCTCTCTCCACCTCCTCCCCTCTCTCACACTCTCTCTCCACCTCCTCCCCTCTCTCACACTCTCTCTCCACCTCCTCTCTCTCACTCTCTCTCCACCTCCCCCTCTCTCTCCATCCCTTCCTCTCTCCCTCACACTCTCCCTCTTCTCCTCCTCCCTTCCCACCCATTTCCCCCTCCCACTTTCTCCCACACGTTCTCATACATTCATCCATATTATTCTTTTTCTTCCTAAAACTGCGCCAGCTTCACTCTTGTCTTACCCATCCTTCATTATCCGTCATAGAAATGATGTGCTCAAACTGTCGGTCAGTTGCATGAGCCTGACGCGATGCCTGACAGGACGGTGGTGGCACTCCATTGTGTGGTGTCCCAGGTTTCTCACCTGGATGGGGAAGAACAAGATGGTGAGAAGAACAGAAAAAAGGAAAGAAATAATCTGTGATCAAGAGATGGCTCATGTGATGATGTCGAATGATAAGATCGAAGATGGTGATATTGATGGTGATGATAATGATGGTCATGATGATGGTGTTGTTGATGGTGATAATGAAGGTGATGATTATAATGATGGGATGGTTGTTGATGATGATTATGATGATGATGATGTTGGAAATGATGATAATAACAAATGATGATAATAACAATGTTGATGGTGATAATAATGATGGTGATAATGGTGATAATGATGATGGTGATAATGATGATGGTGAAGATGATGGTGATAATGATGATGGTGATAATGATGATGGTGATAATGATGATGGTGATAATGATGATGGTGATAGTGATGATGGTGATAATTATGATGATAATGACGGTGACAATAATGATGATGGTGACGATAATGATGATGATGGTAATAATGATGATGATGATAATGGTAATAATGATGATGATGGTGATAATGATGACGTTGATAATAATGATGGTGATAATGATGATGGTGATAATGATGGTGATAATGATTAATGATGATGGTGATAATGATGATGATAATGATGGTAATAATGATGATGATGATGGTGGTGGTGATGATGATTGTGATGATGATGGTGATGGTGATGATAATGATGATGACGATGGTGATAATGATGATGGTTATAATGATGATGATGGTGATGATGGTGATGATGGTGATAATGGTGATAATGATGATGGTGATAATGATGATGGTGATAATGATGATGGTGATAGTGATGATGGTGATAATGATGATGATAATGACGGTGACAATAATGATGATGGTGACGATAATGATGATGGTGATGATGGTAATAATGATGATGGTGATAATGATGATAATGATGGTGGTGATGATGATAATGGTGATAATGATGATGGTGATAATGATGGTGATAATGATTAATGATGATGGTGATAATGATGATGATAATGATGGTAATAATGATGATGGTGGTGATGATGGTGATAATGATGATGGTGATGATGATAATGATGATGATGGTGATGATGGTGATAATGGTGATAATGATGATGATGGTGATAATGGTGATAATGATGATGGTGATGATGGTGATAATGATGATGATGGTGATAATGATGATAATGGTGATAATGATGATGGTGATAATGATGATGGTGATAATGATGATGGTGATAATGATGATGGTGATAATGATGATGGTGATAGTGATGATGATAATGATAATGATTATGATGGTAATAATGATGATGGTGGTGGTGATGATGGTGATGATGATGATGATGGTGATGATGATGATGATAATGATGGTGATAATGATGATTATGGTGATAATGATGGTGATGATAATGATGATGGTGGTGGTGATGATGATAATGGTGATAATGATGGTGATAATGATGATGATGTTGATAATAATGATGATGGTGATGATGTTGATAATGATGATGGTGGTAATGATGATGATAATGATGGTGATGATAATGATGATGGTGATAATGATGATGATGGTGATAATGATGATGATGATGATAATGATGATTATGGTGATAATGATGGTGATGATAATGATGATGGTGGTGGTGGTGGTAATGATGATAATGGTGATAATGATGATGATGGTGATAATGATGATAATGTTTATAATAATGATGATGGTGATAATGATGATGGTGATAATGATGATGGTGATAATGATAATGATGATGGTGATAATGATGATGATGATATATCAATGATGGTACTTACCATTTCGTGAAGGAGGAACTTCATCACTGACTCCTTGTCGTGAAACAGACGGCCGCTCGCATTGGCGTGACGAGGGTGGTTGGAGGAGTCCAGTTTTGCTGATAGTTGGATGTCGTTTTCTTAATCCAGCTGCTTCTGTTAATTTTGCCAGCTCTTCCCTCCATGTTTGAGTAATTGGAACTTCATAATAAGAAATAATGACAGTATGAAAATAACTGTAACATTAATATGTTAATCATGTATTCATAAGAACCAAACCATGTTACAGTAAGCAAATCAATAACTATGAGAACATCTACCTTGGGACTGTCCGACACTCTTATCTAGCCTGTGTCTATGGGGGTTATAATGGGTCCCACCATCTAACAAATACCAGATGTCTTGCAGTGGCATAACAGCTGGTAGATGGGGCCCTTATATATGTCTTGGGTCCCATGAAGGCTTGACTATAGTTTCTATATTATCACTATACAGTACAAGACAACTATATGTTTCTTCCTCCTCGAGTTAAACGTTGGCAAATCAGTAAATCAGCTCATTCTTATCAACTGAAAGTCCTAACCCCACCTAACAAATTTTCTAACCCTAACCCCCCACCTAACAAGTTTTCTAACCCTAACCCTCTGGCTGTGTTTTCATGTCATCCGCAGGCTGGGGCCTATCCACTCCTGGTGGGCCACATCCACTCCCCTATTAGTAGAATAGTGAGACAGACTATTAAGCATGTGGGATTAGAAATTGACTGTTAGATGCATGCACTCAGTAATGTGTTAGCAATCCCACATCTAGTGAGCAGGTATGAGGGCAATCTACTCGCTCGTCAATGCTTTGTATTTGCTCGTCAATGTCTTGTATTTGCTTGTCAATGCCTCATTGTATTTGCTCGTCAATGTCTTGTATTTGCTCGTCAATGCCTCATTGTATTTGCTCGTCAATGTCTTGTATTTGCTCGTCAATGCCTTGTATTTGCTCGTCAATGCCTTGTATTTGCTCGTCAATGTCTTGTATTTGCTTGTATATTATTATTGTATGAATACGTACTAGAAGTAAATATGGGAAATTCCTGGGGAGGCTCAAGAATTTGAGGGGGAGAAGTAAATGGTCAATGAAAATTCCAGGGGGAGGATGATGAATGTCAGATGGTAATTCCAGGTAATTCCAGGTAATTCCATCATTCACCCATTTTGACTGCTTTTACTCAACGATTGTTCACATTGTATAGCACAGAAGAGAATCAATTTTATGTTGGTAAGTTAGGTATCAGTCAAATCCAACCATTACCACCCAACCCCCCCCCCCCCCCCCCCCCCCCCCCTTGATCACATTAGATAATACAGTAGTCTTAATAGCCTCGGTTAACATCTCAGATGATTAACATCTGCCTTGTAAATAGTATTTATTATATAATAATTTGATGTTTGAAAACATTAAAAATTGCTGTTATTGCGTTCATGTTTCCCCCGCGTGGCATTTACACCTGCATTTCATCCCACTGTGAGGAATTAGCAGCATTTTGGAAAAAAATGTCAAATGCCCAGGGATAATTGGCAAGGATTTGACTGTAGCTTTAAGGTGGCTCCCTACTGTTTCTTGAAAGGTGGCAAAAATGCAAATTTCAATCTCGAAAAGTGCCCATGGATATTTGGGAAAAGATTGAAACTAAAGCTATGCTTAGAATAACTTTCAGGGCATCAAATACTATTAATGGCTAAAGTGTTTCATCTGTTGCTATGACAACAGTGACGTTTCAAAATGGCCGAAAATGAACATTTCATCTAATTTATTTCGCAAACGAGTCGGTGACCCCCGAATTTTTTTGCATTTAAACATTTCTTTTAGTTTAATTAATAAATAGGCAGATTAAAAAAAAGTTCTGTGGAGCCAATTTTTTAAAAAACTAAAAAAACATGATTTTTTTTGTGTAAAATAATTGGCTCCACAGAATTTTTTTTTAATCTGCCTATTTATTAATTAAACTAAAAGAAATGTTTAAATGCAAAAAAATTCGGGGGTCACCGACTCGTTTGCGAAATAAATTAGATGAAATGTTCATTTTCGGCCATTTTGAAACGTCACTGTTGTCATAGCAACAGATGAAACACTTTAGCCATTAATAGTATTTGATGCCCTGAAAGTTATTCTAAGCATAGCTTTAGTTTCAATCTTTTCCCAAATATCCATGGGCACTTTTCGAAATTGAAATTTGCATTTTTGCCACCTTTCAAGAAACAGTAGGGAGCCACCTTAAACGTTAAATACAAAAACAAATTGACGAAGAAGCTTCGAAACATTTATAACAGCAGCTGGATCGAAGGCTGAATGTGGGGCAACGACAACTTAACACTGGTCTCTGTCAAACAAATCCTAACCCAAATCCTAACGGAAATCCAAACTAAAACTGACTTGGGTTGATGCTATGCCTATAATAATTCTCATATATTGAGAAAGGGCCCAACTATATCTCGTCAACTATAAATCGGCTCTTACTACACAGAAATTTAGCACTGCATAGAACTGTCTCGTTCTTTAAAAAATCCTGTTTATTTTCCAGTTTAGTTTGCAACCGAATTAATTCGATAACAACAGCGAGACGATAAATAGCATCTGAGCGCAAACATTACAAAACATTTTAAGACTATAAACCGTGGTCAGATCACTGAGTTAATAAAAGATCAGTGTAAACATTAAGTCGCAAACCAAAGAATACGACCAAGACACGAGTTTCGGATTTTATTGCTTTAAGAATTAGTAAAACCGTTAAGAGTTTAAGCTTCGGAAGCGTTTAAACGCGAGGAAATTGCTCAAATTTCAGGCAAAAAGAAGCTAGAAATGTCGACAGAGCGATATGGAGCTCGCGATGATCGCCCGTTTCCAGGCGACGATTAAAAAGTCTATTATTGTACACCAGCGTAGAACTAGAAGTTTATAAGTTTATTGACTATGACTCTCTCACGCAAAGCGAACATAGTTCTGGCCAAACAAAAGTACAGTAAAAATCTACGTACCTAAGCCAATTCTGGGACAGCTTTCTCCTTGCAACGCGACAAAGTGCTGAGAGTTCAAAGGAACGCGAAGACCTCTTGTCCGCGGGTCGTCAGTTGGTATGGTAGGCGTTTGAACGAGAAACCTTCCCGGGTCTTCGTGGGAGTTGTTGTCGATAACAGTACACACGGGTACGTCCAGGAGGCCTTTGAGATGAATAACTCTCTTTGGGTGAGGGTTATGCCTCACGAAAAAAGGACTCTTGCTCGCTCGCTGGGGGAAACTTGCGCTTCGACTATGAAGTCCCTGTCTCGAAGTGAGAGACGGATATGCATAACGACTTGTCTTTGGTAGAATGCTATCAGAGAGATGTTTGCCATCGCCGGGTAGTTTTTGGTCGGCAACGAGCAGCTCGTGTAGTGTTGCCATGTTGAGAAGGAAATCCAAAAAGCAGCCAGCAGAGCTGAAGGCGTTTGGGGAACGACTGACTAGCAAATGGCAAAATATTGTTTGTGTTCTTTGCTTGGTATCAATTTACAGGGTTCTAATTGGTTCTTGGTTACTATGACATTTGTTCCTAACTTGAGTTGTAAACAACAGCAAATCCCTTTGATTACAATTGCCATCAAAATCTCATGAGTTCATTTTTTAGCTCTATATTGCTGCTATGTATAGTCAACGAAATCTCGATTTGTGTAAATTGCCCTCTGTCGGGTGGGGTCTGCACGCAGGCTACTGTTTGTCGTCTTTCGTCGTTCGGTAAACGTTCTTTAATGAACAAAATAAGAAATTATAACAACATTTGGGCTACCTATGCTCATACACAACTGACTGAGATATAAAGCGACAGAATATATTGAACTGCATTTTTATAATTTATACAAGAAACAAATTCTGATTAACTTAGTTTATCAACTGTTATAATGTCAACTTTTTGTGATCATATTGAACTGCATTTTTATGCAAGCCTTAACCTGAGTATTAGGCCTTCTAGGGGGGGGTAGGGGTCTCCTCCCCCTCCCCTCGCTCCCCCCGCCCCTCAAGAAGGCCTGATACTCAGGTTATGCAAGCCTTGTACCTCTAACTATGTTATACAACTATTTTATCTTTATGTTCAACTGCATTTTTATGCAAGTGTTCAACTTACAGCTGTTTAATATTACACGTGTTCATGAACTACTATATTGTGAATAGATATTGAGAATGTTACAACACAAGGGGGTCAACAAGGTTGGGGCAGACGTGAGACATCTGCAAATGAGCCAGGGGCAGAAAGGGGGCCCTGGCTGTGCATAATGAATGTCTTACCTCTGCCCAGATAGATGTCTAACGTACCCCAGAGTGCGAGTACCTATACTGCTCTGGTATTACTTAAACCATGACCGCATGGGTACGAGGCTGTACTACCCGCTGCGACTTTGACTTCAATAAGCCAACCACTTATTTTTGCAATTTTGCACAATATCACAACTGCCTTGGATTTCGAGGCAGCACTTCCCTTGCGATAGTAACTTCTAGTTCTTAGTCTTTAAACTGCGATATATAACTGCGATATTATTGCCAAATTAGCTGATAGTCAGTTCGTCTAAAAAAGCAAAATTTTCTCTATCTAACCAATATAGAAACAAAGAAATCAATTATTAATTATTGCCATTAAAAATTTCTATACAAAATAGGTCAAAAGCATGCATTTTGTACGAGTATCTTGACTGACTTACTGTTCTTCTTTAAGGCCATCAATGCCATTGTAGCTATAGTTATAAACTCTGATGAAGAAAGGCTCCGCTCAAAACGTCAGTATTTCGTCACTAAAAATCTTGGCAGCACTGTCGTCTTGTTCCCGGCCGCTTACTAGATCCTCCGCAAATGTCAATGCAATCTCATTCCGTCAACGTAAATGTAAAACAACTGGGACCATAAGTACAATACCCTGGGTTGCGTTCGAGTTCGATCCGAGGATTGGTGTTGTGTTGGGATAGCTTCTATTTTGACCATTAATCATTATCATCAAAATGGTGCATATACTAGTAATGTCTGAAACCGTTGGGTCGACAGTTTGTTGGTTTACCCAGTAACTCTAAGTCAACTCGAGGTTTACTCGAAATTAACTCGAACTCATGGATTACCAGATCCCGTCAAAAGCATGAATTTTGTACGAGTATCTTGACTGACGACTTGACTTACATGGCATTGTATACCTATCGTCTGATGAAGTTATATAAACCTTAAAAATTCCCTTAGTAATCTACAAAACATACAGTCACATATCTGGGTTGCTGGGGACTTTAACTTATCAGGTTATGATTGGAAAAGAAATGGCCTAAAGCTAAACTGCCACTACCCAGACCTAACAATGAAATATATAGATTTGTTTGATGATCACTCATTAATACAAATTGTCAAGGAACCAACCAGAGGAGAAAATATCTTAGATCTGTTTTGCAACAAATAATGCATCTCTTATAAAAAACAGTATCTATAATACCTGGAATAAGTGATCATGACATTGTTTACATTGAGGGAGACATAAGTCCTATTAGTTTACAAACAACAGAGACGCAAGATCTTTCTGTATAAGAGAGCTGATTGGGAAGGTCTGAGGCACATATGTCCTCTTTTTGTTCCAACTTTGTAAGATCCTCCAACGAAGAACGCTTTTACCTCTGTGAATATGATGTGGATGCTATTTAAGAACGAGCTCCAAAATGCTATTGAAAAGTTTATCCCCAGTAAACAAGCTAAAAGTAAAAACAAACTCCCTTATGTAGACTGCAAACTGAGACGATTAATGAGAAAGCGAGACAAACTCCATCGCAAAAAAGATCCCAGGTATAAGACCCTTAAGCGTGAAGTCCAAAAAAGTTTACGAGTAGCGTATTGGAAGTATGTGGAAGAGGTGATAACCCCCACCGATGACACACCTGAGGCAGTTTTACGTATCGAATAAACGTTTCTGGTCTTTATTCAAACACGCAAAGGCTGACTCCACTGGCATACCATCCCTAAAAAGTAATGGCCTGCTTGTTTCTGATGCTGCTGCAAAAGCATCTCTTTTGAATTCAACGTTTTTCTCTGCCTTCACAGACGGTAGTAACAGATTCCACCCGGCCATTTCATACTAGCAGCCCACACCCAATTATGCCCGAAATAAACATCACAGAACCTGGAATAGTAAAACTCTTGGAAAATCTAAGCCCTCATAAAGCCGCAGGGCCTGACAACATCCAACCTATGGTCCTAAAACAACTGGCAACTATAATTGCGCCCATACTGAAGGAAATGTTTGTTGCGTCCCTTAAAGCCCACCAAGTTCCAGATGACTGGAAGCTGGCTAGGATCACTCCTGTGTTCAAGAAAGGCGATAAAGACTGCGCTGTAAATTATCGACCCATATCACTCACATGTATATGCAGCAAGATTTATGGAACACATAATTACCAGTAACGTAATGCATCACCTTGAACATTTTAACATCTTACATAACCTACAGCATGGATTTAGATCTGGTAGGTCCTGCGAAACCCAGCTTCTTGAGCTAACTACCACGCTACATTCAAATCTTGCAGCTCGCACACAGACTGATCTTGTTGTGTTGGACTTTTCAAAGGCTTTTGACAAAGTTTCACATAGTAAACTGTTGTCAAAACTCGAGTATTATGGCATAAGTGGAGACACTCATATGTGGATACAGGACTTTCTTCAAAACAGACAGCAATGTGTTGTTGTTGACAGTGCACAGTCACCATATCTACCAGTGTTGTCTGGCGTCCCCCAAGGTTCAGTGATCGGTCCGGCACTATTCCTAATTTTTATAAATGACTTACCAGAGTATGTCCTCTCAAATGTCCACCTATTTTGCAGACGACACAGCCCTACTTCTGGCTACCAACTCGAAAGAAGACTCCCTTAAACTACAAGCAGACCTGCAGAGATTAGAAGAATGGGAACATGACTGGCAGATGAGTTTCAACCTCGAGAAGTGCGAGGTTCTCCGGATAAGTCGGAAGAGACAAGACATACATTATGACTATGTTCTTCATGGAGTGCTGTTGAGAACAGTCACCAGTTCAAAGTACCTTGGTGTGCATTTGACTAAAGATTTAAAATGGAACACTCATATTTCGAACATTACGGCTAAAGGTAACAAGACTCTTGGTTTCCTAAATGAGAAATCTTAAGGTAAGATCACCGACCCTTAAAGAGAAAGCATACAAGACCATCCTTAGACCTAAGATGGAGTAACTGTTCAACTATATGGGACCCAAGGAAAGGTGTTGAGAGTAACGGTTTACCACAGGGTAGAAATGGTGCAAAGGCGCGCAGCCCCGTTGGGTAATGTCTCGGTATCAACCCCAAGAAAGCGTGACAGCTATGATTGATAAACTCGGTTGGGATACATTGGAGAAAAGGAGAGCCATCGCACGCGTAACATTATTATACAAGATCGTAAAGGGCCTTGTTGTAGTAAATACGTGTGAAAACTTACAACAACCTACGAGGAAAAGTAGACACAACAAGGATCACTCTTTCAAACAAATTGCCTGTAAAACTGAAGCCCATAGACTATCTTTTTATCCAAGAACCATTGAACAATGGAACGCTCTCCCAGAGAACGTATTCTTGCATGCCACGAATACTGAATCATTTAAACGCATGATTTCTAAGCTTATAACAACTTAGCTACTGACCACACCGGCCAAAAATCCTCACTGTTGAGGGGTGGCTGTATCGGAAAATAAATAAATAAATAAAGGGCTCCGCTCGAAACGTCAGTATTTCGTCGCTAAAAATATTGGCAGTTTACCACCTTTTCACTTTGCTATATATCCAAAAACACTGTCGTCTTGTTCCCTTAAGACTTACTAGATCCTCCGCAAATTAATGTCAATGCAATCTCAAGAAATGAGCGATTGAAAGTAGTTGTTTTACATTTACGTTGACGGAATGAGTCATTCTGTCAACGTAAATGTAAAACAACTACTGTCATTCCGTCAACGTAAATGTAAAACAACTACTTTCAATCGCTCATTTCTTATTAGAACAACTAGGACGTCTTGGAACTCTCTCCCTAAACACTCATTTAAACTTTAAAAAATTTAAGAAGTTACTATTAGACTATTATAATAATGCTCTATTATCCTGTTACAATATTGTTGACGATACTCAAACTTGGAAAACTGTCTGCCTAAAGTGCAACACATCGCGAAGCCTCACTGAACCCATAACTTGCTGTTATTAGTTATTATATTATTTTTGTAAGCGTCCACGTACTGTAATTGGTGTTTAACTGTTGTGGTGACCCTGTTTCTTCTATGTATTTTTAAGAGGAGAAGATAAATAAAATTACATGCGTAGTCTAAAGACGATATTTTATTGATCATATAAATACGTGATGCCGTGATATTTCAAGTATGTTTTTATTTATTTGTAATTTATCGGCAAAGAACACCATACCAATCCTGTCTTCCCATACCATGAGTGAATCCTGAGGCTGGACCAATGGACCATCCTCCCTGACTAAAACTATCATTACATATATTAAACAATAACTATCTAGTGTTCTTTGTCTAATGTTCTATATATATATATATATATATATATATATATATATATATATATATATATAATAATATATAACTGAACACGGACGGTGTATTTTGTGGAATGGCGGAATGATTAATACCTCTTGAATATAGAGGATGTACCATTGATATTCCACCACCAGCAGCGAAACACGTACCAAGCACCTCCGACCGATCGTCGATGGATACCGACGAACCTCCGACAGATCTCGACCGCTTCGAGATGGCCTACGAAGACCTTCCAATCCGACCACCCCCGGATGACTCCCGAGAACCTTCCGACGATTTCCGACCACTTGCGAAGTTTCTCCCACCACTTCCGATGTCGCTCCGACGGATTCTGAAATTGTTCCGACAACTTCCGATGATGTTCCGACGGCTTCTGAATATGGGCCTAGCACTTCCGAAGTTGGCCCGACCCTCCATGAAGACGTCCTGACCTTCCAGTATCGTTTCCGGGCAGTCACTTTTTCCATATATGTATTTGACAATAAATAAGTTCAGGATCCTCCATCTTTAGTCGTAGTCGCCAATCAGATATGTTGCTACTTGCTTTAACAAGAAAGATTCAGCTATCTTTGTTATTCATTCGTGTTCTAGTGCTTTCCAGCGTCAACTACATCTTATTATACCTTGGAAATAAACAGATGGTATAACAATTACCTGGTTTTAGAATGTCTTTATTGAGTCTTTTATAAAAATAATAGCACAGTTGGCGGAAAACACAATCATACAAATATTTACAATTCTCTCTCTCCTTATAGGTGCCACAAAGCGTTTTTAGATTGCTGGGCGCTAACGCGAACGCTGAAGACTCGAGCTTAATTAGGGACCCTGGTTATCTCTCGGGACATCTTTTGAATTTCCCTCTTGTGAAATGCATCTAAAACTGCCAAACGTAAAAAACTAATTTGTTATTAATCAGCGTATTACAAACCAAACGGAACTAAACCGAATAAAACGAATATCAAATGGCCGTCGAAGTCTTGGCAGTAAACAGGTGGCTATAATTATCTAGCTCCAGAATGTCTTTAGAGTCCTTCCCTCTTCACAGTTGCCATAGCAATCTGTCTGTTAATTCATGTAACTATAGAAAACATAATCATCGACTAGAAAGATATTCAATAATATCTTGCCTTACATTTTTGTAATCATCGATTCGAAAGATATACTAGAAATACGAATCCTCAATAATCCCCTCGCTCGTCTTTTCTACCCCCCAAGAGTTTCATCCTAACATTCCCCCATACATGGTCTCCAGACCTCGCACGCCGTGTATTAATTTGTTGATGGCCGTTTCGTCGTAGAAATTTATTTTATATTTTTTTAGTTATCTCGACCAATATTTAACCGATTTCAATTCTGAAAACAGATTTGGAATTACCGAGTCTAAATACATAACATACGTGTCTATTATATCATCAGAACATGCATATCCTTCGTAAAAACCTGCCGTACTTTAGAAATTAATCGGCAATGAGGAGGCCGCTTCGTCGTGTATTATTTTGAACGTTATCTCGATCAATATTTAAACGTTTTCAATTGTTAAAACAGATTTGGGATTACCTAGTCAAAGTACATAACATACGTGTCTATTATGTAAAAACCTGCTTATGAACTTAAAAATTAATCGGCCATGTTTGTGCCGTTTCAGTCTGGCGCAACGAATATTGGCCGATTAAAACGGATCACGCAAAAGGCGTACTCGGAACTTACCGGTTGCTCTTAGCCAATCATGTGCACGAGATTTGGTCCTACCATGTTCGGCTTTTATATATATATATATATATATATATATATATGGTTGATATATTCACTGAAGAAGCCTTCACCGGCGAAATGTTTGGAAATATAACTTTTTAATACTTTGCCTGAAGAAGTTTACCTTCAGTTGTCTTTATATTCTATATATATATATATATATATATATAGAATAACTGCACACGGTTACACTTTCGACATTAGTTTATTGCATACAGTTCTGTTTCGTACCAGAACTGTTTCGTACGAAACAGAACTGTATGCAATAAACTAATGTCGAAAGTGTAACCGTGTGCAGTTATTCTATATATTTGCTCTACCGATGGTATCGAGCACTCTTGAAACACAAACACAAGATCTCTATTTGATATATATATATATATATATATATTCTAAGAATTTATGGTGAAGGAAAATTTCGAGTGTTGGAATATATACATTTTAAGACCAAACGGGGACCAGTTGCGAAAAATGCAACTTGAAGGCCTTCCGGCTGGAATTGAACCCGCGACCCTGCGATGCTAGTGCAGTACTCTGAACACTGAGCTACGGAAGCCGTTGCCAATTAAGAGCCCAGTCACGAGTTCTGTATATATAGTGGTGGTAATGCCGGGATAAGATTCTGGGTATATTATAGGTAATATTTGGCATTTCACTCGATTAAACTACATAAAAATACTTCTCGTGTTATCTCATAGCAATGAAGGTTGCCAGAACAGCCACAGAACATTCCAAGGGCAATTTCGCAATGCTGAAATCGCGAGATCTGATCTGAAATGTTTTTTTCGGTGTTTCAATACAGAAATAGAAATACTCGTGAAAGTTTGGCAGATCTCGAAATCACAGTGAAAACACTCGCCCTTCTGCTTCGTCTTCCTACGGTAATTTCTCGTTCTCCCTAACTTCCACTCGTGTTTCTATGATTGTATGGAAACACGGTAAATGTTATCTCTATTTAAATAGAAAACGTTGTGCCAGTGCTAGTTGAACAGATGTTGTGCTCTTTATGTGCTATTTAATTGTTCCATAGGACATCAATTAACTAAATAGCCCAAACTTTTTAATTTTTGGGTGCAGTAACAAAATAGTTGGGAAGTCTACTGCTATTTATACCATCAATCACTTACTTGTCTCGCACTATTGATGATTCCACATGAAATAATCAACTCAGTAGTTAGTATAAACCGACACCAAATCGGCTGTTGAAGGAAGAAAGTGCATCTATATCATACAATGGGTCCCCTTTTGATCAAATTCGTTCACATATCTAGGGTTTATTTCAAATACTATCTAGGATCTATTCAAATTGGGTTTACTAAGACGTATTAGGGATTCTTCCCCGATTGTTGGTGTAGATAGATTGTATAAAGTAAGTTGATAATTCTACCCACATTAGACTACTGCAATGTGGAGCTGGCAGGGATGTGGATAACTTAATATTGATGCTCTTGAGATGTCTCAACGCAGGCAGGGAAACTGATCTTTTCTAAATCGGGACATGCAACTGATCAGTCTGATCGGTTAATAGGAACCCTATGATTGGTACCATCTGGTAATTAGAAGAAAGCTACATTATGTAAAGCTAGTAATTAAGAAATTCTGTGAATGCATTTTAACAACATATCTAGAGAACTATTTTCATCTCAATAAATCGTTAATTCATACATGTTTTAGCAGAATTATATATTGCCTTAATTGACAAATATATGTGCAGGATTTATACAACTTTTGAGTTAAAATTAGTTTTTTGTAACATTGTACTGTACATATATAAATATGTGTTTATATTTGTAATAACTGTAATTTGTTAGGAAAGAAGACCCCATTGATACCAGTGTTAGGATTGAAGGGGCTATCCATATAAAATATTATTGAATTATTATTATTATTATTGTTAATAATAATAATAATAATAATGCCTAATGCAGATACCATATTTCGATGGTTATTAATGCAAAAGACATGTATGTGCAACAAAGCATATGGCATTGTGTACTATAGTATCTAAATTATATCACCATGCACATATATAACCTATATTCAGGTTGACATATGCCTATAGCCCACTTGTTGACAATGATCCAGCTGACACAGTTGTACTTGTTCAATCCCTAACATATTTAATGTTTGTTTGTAAGAAATGCTAATGAATGTGACATTAAATCAGGAATTTGGCATTCTTATCTGCTTTAGGTGTCAACCTCGTACCCAGGACATTTTGCCTCCGTGGTGGAATGTCGGCGATCGACTGGTCACATGACACCTAGAATTTCTGGGTGTTTAGATATGATAATTTTTTGTGGTCTTTGTTCCATTGCCTTTGTCTAATTTATTGACCTGAATAATTGAGAAATAATCAGAGTTGTTTCTGTCAGCATTTGTCAGCATAAAAGCAGCTAACAAGCTTAATAATCCACCATACATCCATGGTTATCTCAAAAGGTATGAAGAAGCATATATCCAATTTAGCGAAAGCTATCACTTCTAATTTGCTGTACAATTTAAAGACAGCATTCAGATTTATAGATGAATAAATTATTTTCGTCTGAATTAATTGCGTTTTATCACAAGCCAATCGGATTATACAATGACCAGCCGATCCCAGGGCCATTTTCGCCGACCTTCCACCGTTGGAGGCAAAATGACCTGGGTACGAGGTTGCTTTAGGTATGATAGACTGGTTGAGAATTTGAGTTAAAAAGTTGATAAAATCTCTAGTATATCGTTCAAGTATATCAACGTTTTGAATTAGATAAAATTTCGCTAGCAGCAGAATATTGTATCAGAAAATAATGCGTGACGTCACACTCGTTTAATATAGTTTAGTTTCTGAAAAACCGGTTTGAAACAGGTTTTTTCCCGCTCTTTTCACCTGTGATAATTTTAAATGTCTTTGAAGTCTTTGTTTACAAGTTAAGATTGCAAAGAGAGAAGTTTTGTTTTTTATAGAGTTGGATAATAAATATCTTATTCAGTGGCAGAACAGGGTATCTTCGATGCAGGAGGACAAAACACGAAATTTTACCGACAAAGTTCTTCTCGAGGATGAATTTACGGCAGTCTACGGTGACATATATAATTGCAGTTAGGTAAGCAATACGTACAGTGTTGTAACGGTTCACGGCAAAGCCGCAATTGTCTAGATGGGTATGTTATATTTAGACATTTTTGAACAGAAAGGGAGGCAGAAGGAAAACTGAAAATTCTTGTTAAAGTTTTGTGACCCAACAAAATTTCCCTGGATGGTTTCATGACCCAACTATACATTTTGTTTTAGTTTCGTGGCCCAGCGCATCTTAAATTTTCAATTTTCATTCATACCAACAACACAGGAGTGCTGGGAACTGAGGCTAGTCTGCCATATTATAGAGCAAGGAAAACAATAAATTTTGTTTTTCAGCCGGGTTTTCGCATTCCTGAACTCGTATAGTCTCGAACAACTGAAATCCAAACTATATATACAAATACATAATTTCTGGGAGTAAGGGTTTCAACTTTTCTTTGGGTGTGATATGGATATTTCTTGGACTTACATAGCGTATATAAATTCCTCATATTATAAATATTTGTTTTCTTCGATTACTTTTGATACCAATCAAAAAGTTTCATGGCGCATCAAAGGTTTTCCAAATGTTTTCGTAGCCCCACCAACTCTTGATTTATAGTTTCATGGCCCAGCACTTTTCCTTCTGCCCCACCCCCCCCCCCCCCCCCCCCCCCCCCCCTCCCTTGAGGAATTAATGACAGCTCCCTTATATAATGTAGCTAAAAACGCGTAAAGGGATTTATAGGTAACGCTAAAAGACTAGCCATTTTTTATCACGTTTAAAATATTTAGTTGGTGCGAGTCAGTGATGTTAATACATGGGAAACTTGAGTTTGTATGTCGACAAACAGGATGAATCGATTGTACGGATGGCATCATGACAATGGTCTATTGCTTGGTGTGACGTTACAGCAATGACTAGAAATACGTGTACGCAACAACCCCTCGCCCACTTACTGTTTGAAGCCTTCATAGCATAGTGCTTAGTTATATTACTTAACTAGAAATACGTGTACGCAATAACCCCTCGCCCGCCTTTTCTATCCCCATCCCACCCCAGTGCCCAGACCGCGTATTTGTATTTGTAGTCTGTCGTCTGTCGATAACAAATCGCAAAAGGCTGGTTCATCGTACGTAACTAAAGCAAATTATTAAGTTTAGAGACTATATTAATAACAAAGAGAAATGGAAAGTTTATAATAACGACATTTGGATGTAAACTAAAATACCAATTCGAACTAAAACAAATTATCAAGTTTAGACACTAGATTAATAACAAAAATAAATGAAAAGTTTATAATAACGACATTTGGATGTAAACTAAAAATACCAGTTCTAACTAAAACAAATTATTAAGTTTAGACACTAGATTAATAACAAAGAGAAAATGGAAAGTTTCTTTAACTTTACGTTCACAACATTGATAATGATAAGTACAAATACAGGATCCTTGTTTTTTCTATCTTTTCTCTAATAATGACATTCTAATGTCAAAAAAAATATCCCAACTAAAATGAACGAGGACGGATTTTTCATCTCGCTCTTCTTTAAAGAATATCCGCTTCCTTTCCAGTGAGACCAGTTTACTCCAACACCACCAGAGCTGTGAGGACCACGTAAGTACTGAGCATTCAAGTTGGAATAATGACAAGCCTTTGTTACCACCAGGCACCTTTGTAACTCACAGCACAGTTTGAACTCCACACGTCATTATCCTCGTCTTTAGTAGTAAACTTCATCCCATTGTGAGTAGAAAGTGAGTCACCAGCATTTCCTGCAATAAAATATCAAATTAGGACTAAAAGGGTTCAATAAAAAATCTCAAATTTTTCTCATTAACATAAAATAGATAATTCAAAAATACACAAATCAATTAAAACAGGGTAAAAATATTTAACTTAAAAATAATTTAATTTAATTTAAAATTTAACTTAAAGAATATATTAATAATTCATGAAGAAAAAAAGAGTCTCCTAATATACATAAAATTGATCTTTTTTTTCTTGGCTAAAATAATTCATATCGCAAAATTAGTTAATATAGATGCATTCATACTTTAAGTACGATATTTCTGCTCGCCTTGTAATCTACTAGATACACGTGTACCACAATAACCCCTCACACCCATCCATTGTCCCCAGGGCTCAGACCGCGCACGCCCTGTAAGTGTGGTCTGTAATCTGCACAGATAACAAATCGCAAAACTGAAGCCGTTTCGTCGTACGTAGATTTTGAAGGTAATCTCCGACAATATTTACTCGATTTTAATTTCTGAAAACAGATTTTCTAATTACCGAGTCTAAATACATAATATACGCGTCTATTATATTACGAGAACGTGCACACCCTTCGTAAAAACGGTTTATGTATACTTAGAAATTAGTCTAACATTAGCCACATCATGTATATTATTCAGTATAAATCTCAAATGTCGACTCAATATTTCTCATTACATTTACCGACGTTAAAAAACTTACGCCAAAGGCTTCCAAGGTCAATTAATGTGTTGGACCGCTGGTCTAGAAACCCATAGAGATCGCGGATTCGATTCCAAGCCAGAAGCCCTTAGTCTCGTAAAAATGTAACTACTTCTTATTTTATAACGCAGGTAGAACCACATACTTGTGAACTAAAATTGAGGCAAGCTCCTTAGTTTATCAGCAAAGATGGCGACAGAATTTCCGCTTGAACTCCAGTTTTGATGAAATAACTTTACTATTTGATTTCGTTAAAATGAAGTTATGTTAATGGTGGGTGACTGGGTCCCTTATTTAGTTAAGTTGAAATACGAGTAACTAACCTGAATAACCTCCAACAGTTAACTTGTATTTTTCTGTTTCACTTGCCACTGCAAATGTTGAGTACTGAGCATAACGTGCGTTGTTTTGAAAATCTTCAAGATCAACTCTCAAAGAATTTTGTCCACTATCTGACAAACGATGGATATTATCTAGACCAAGCCAGAACTCGCCATTTAAGTCTCCAAATCCTTTCTTATACTCGTACCATCCAAGATAAAACTCAATACTTCCATCCACTCGTCTTTGAAAGACAGTCCAACCTCCTCCACTTGTCGTCATATCACATCTAACATTGAAAGCTCCAAGACCATCAGGATCAATTCTGTAGACACCATCTTTTATTTTTCCGTTTTTGTACAAATCAGCGCAACCAGTATGAACTAGAATAGAGTATAGGTGAAGTTTGACTAATAAATTTCACATTTCTTATATCTTGTGTTTTCACAAGACAGATTTCTAACTTTATTTGGCAAACTACTCACAAAAGTGCAATATAAATTAAAATAATTAAATAACACACACAATTAAAGTAGAAAACCCGCTGAGCAGGGAAAACACCAACAGGACAGTAAAACACATGCGAGGTGTTCGCCATTTACATTAAAATATAATAAAATACGCTTCTTACTTCTGGTTTGTTAATTCCAAAAGTGTTACTTTCTTTTGTAATTCTGTAATTCGTTTGATTAGCTGAAAAAATAAATACAGCAAAGTAAAAAGGTGGTAAACTGCCAAGAAGTTTAGTGACGAAATACTGACGTTTTCGAGCGGACTAGATGAAATAAAATAAATAGGGCTTATATATATGCCAAAAGGGTGTCACAAGTAGAAAGTATCAAATGCACGGGAGATAAACAAACTAATAATTAATGAGATGCGAAAAGTTAAATCATTTGCTATTTTTACAGTCCGATCAGCAAACGTACTGAGGGGGAGGGAGAAATGACAGGTCCAATTATTATGTCATTTCTCCCTCAGTCTGTTTTGCTGATCGACTGTAAAAATAGAAAATGATTTAAAGGGGAAATCTAGTAAAATAATTAATTACTTTTAAATAAAAGGCCTTTTAAGCCTGGTTTCCATATGGTCGCTGCGCTGGTCTTTCGGTCTCAGAAGTGAAGCAGTGAAGCGTGTTTCTTTTGTTATGACAAAAGAAACACGCTTCGCTGCTTCACTTCCGCGACCGTAAAGACAGCGTAGCGACCATATGGAAACCAGGCTTAAGTATAATGTTTAAAAATGTTAATAGTTTTACGATATTTGCTCTTGTATTCGAGAAATAACGTGTTCATTCTCGTATTTTATGCTTCTGGACGCCGCCATTTTCGAGTTTGCTCGACGGCTCAAGCTCGATGTTCAGCGGATGTTTTCTTTTCAATTTTGACGTCATTGAGTGCTTGTCTTTTGTTCCTTAAATAACACACACAATAACACAAAGTAGGAAACCCAAGCGGGAAAAGCGCCAACAGGACAGTAAAACACATGCGAGGTGTTCCCCGTTTGAATTAAAATACAATAAAATACGCTTCTCACTTACTATTTGTTAACTCCAAAAGTGTTACTTTCTTCTGTAATTCTGTAACTCGTTTGATTAGCTGAAAAATAAATTAGTCAAAAGAAACATAATTTTAATATATATATATATATATAAACGTAAAATGAATATTAGAGCCCAGCTCAAAATTTGAATGTGGAGAGCCATCTCATAACAAACATGGGATAAACAAGAAAGAAATTTTAAAGAAATTTTACTGACGTTTCGTTGCCAACGCGCAACATTCTCAAAGTGAAATACAAGATGTGAAAATTATTATTTAAATATATTTACAGTGTTAATAATAATCCAATCAAAACAAAGTCAAAACAAAGAAAGCGGAACGGAACTGACGTTTCCGTTGAGGCAGCGTTTAAATTTAGAAATAAGTAAACTTTCTCTGATTGGTAATTCAAACGTTGCATTACACGAAGAAAGAAGTTCATTCGGAAGTCATTTATGCTTAAATGTTTTCTTGTTAAACAATGGTTACCCTGCTGTTTTCTTTCACCGTTGTCTTAGGGTTTTTCTTGATAACGTTTTTTCTCCATCTGTTAGTAATATTACTGGTACTCATTCACTGGAAATTCGCACCAAACTTATCAAACTTTTTAAGTCTTGTTTCCCATAAATCGACCTTCGTGTCATCAGGGCCAGATTAAACGTTGCGCGAGGCCTGTGGCATATTTTTAGTGCGAGGCCCCCGGACCCCCCCCCCCCCCCAACGTTATGAACACCTAACTAAATAAATTCAAAGACACAAAAGATTAAAAAAAATCGTTTTCAGTTTTCTCCCCCCAAAGACAAATAATAAATAAATATATAAATATATAATAATAATATATAAAATAATATATATAATAATATATTTTATAAATTATTATAAAATTTGAACGTTGGGATCGGTAAATTTCTGCCGCCATCGGATCTCCTTAAAATTTATCATCGGACCTCCTGTACTTTCGTTTGGGGCCCCGCGCTGGAAGCCAATAGAAAAAAGGCTATCAGAAAGCGCCGGGGGACCCTAAAAGAGCGGGGCTCCTAAAAGAGCGGGGCTCCTAAATGCGCGAGGCCCCTAAATGCGCGGGGCCCCTAAATGCGCGGGGCCCCTAAATGCGCGGGGCCCCTAAATGCGCGGGGCCCCTAAATGCGCGGGGCCCCTAAATGCGCGGGGCCTTTAAAGAGCGGCCCCCTAAAAGATCGGTCTTTTAGGGCCCCAGCTCTTTTAGAGGCCCAGCGTTTTAACACACATATACATTATTTCTACTTCAACATTATTTCTATCTCAATATTTTTTCTACTTCAACATTTTTAAAACTTAAACTGTGTTTTTCACTGACCTGCTACAACTTCAGAAAAATTCTTCTTTAAGATTTCTATCTGTTTGAAGTAAAAAAAAGAGTGGTTTAAGATGCTTTTCCAAATTTCAGGAAAGCGTTTTCTGATATTCTAACATGATTTCTCAATTGAATATACATGAAATTGAAATAATTATTTTAACTATTCTCATACTTTTCTAATAGGAAAGGAAGATAAATAACCTGCTTTTCTTCTCCAAGTGCCCTCCAGCTTTGTCCATTGGTCAGGTAAATTTTTTCGTTGTCTTTCCGATAAGACAACAGACCTTTCACTAAAGGAACGTTGTCGAGACCTGCCTTGTTAGCTACTTGAACTACCTAAAATATTTATTATATAATTAGGAGTAAGCAAAGATTAGGTAAGTGCGTTGAAAGAAAATATATTAAAGAGGTGAATGAGGAGGATGTGTATGTGAACAAATATGAAACAGATGTTAAATATGAGATGAACATGAAAATGAGTAAATGGAGAGCTTTCTTATTTACTATCTAAACACTAACATTTACCATCTAGCCTCACATTGACAGATTACAGGCAAATTAGACATCTTCATTTTCCATAAATTAAATTATAATCAGCAAAAAACTCTTTTTATTATTCACTATTCAGTATTTAATTTTGTCAATACATGTAAAGTACAAAAAAACATGATTACACAAATGGCGAGGAAGCCCAAAAGAAACAAGGAGGCTTATATGGCATTAGGCTACCTTAGAAGATTGCTTAGTACAAAGTGATAGTAGGAGTAGCTTAGAGTAAAGAATATAGCAATAATATAATATATAATATACCAATATTTAGCAATTATTGAACGAGGTTGAGCGTGATATGAAGAATTATCATGCCCGACGTTTGCCGTTATCAACCGAAGCCGCAGGCTGAGGTTGATAACGGCAAACTGAGATTATGTTTTTATGAGATTATGTTTCTTGACATAATCTTTTGCCGTGTGAAGCTGCTGCAGTCTCCGATGATCAGCAAAATCATTTTTCCAAAGAGTCTATTTCATTCATACCTACTATGCGGGGCTTCAAATTAGCCGCACTTAACGTGACAAGTCTAGTAAAGCACATCGACGAGCTAAGGGTTTTGCTTGTTGATAACCCAGTCGATGTATTAGCAATAAATGAGACAAGGCTTGATTCTACTATTAATGACAACGAGGTGCATATATCTGGCTATGAAATCGTACGTCGCGATAGAAGCGTCAATGGTAGATTTGGTGGAGGTGTTTGTTTTTATGTTCGCCGTAATATTAATTTCTCACCACGCCTTGACCTGTCTATCGATCAGCTTGAAAATTTATGCATCGAAATTCGTAAACCTAGATCCAAGCCTTTTCTCATTGTGACTTGGTATAGACCACCAGACTCGGCCGTTGACAAATTTAATTATTTTGAGACACTAGTAGGCAGACTTGATGCGGAAAGTGTTGAATATTATTTAATGGGTGACCTGAACTGCAATTTAGGGTCAACCGTATTAGATCGTAATTCAACTTTGTTGACTGGTATTACCGATCTTTATAGCTTAAATCAATTAATAAGCGAACCAACTCGTGTGACCAAGTCATCTTCAACTTTAATTGACTTGATATTTACTAACACTCCTGACAAAATTGTTTGCTCCGGTGTCTCTCATATCGGTATTAGTGATCATAGCCTAACTTATGCTTTTCGTAAACTTTCAACTGGTTTATTCACTAAAGGTCACTCTACAGTAACCTATAGGAAATTTAAGAATTTTGATTCAGCCAGTTTTAGAAATGATATCTGTTTACAGAATTGGGATGATATAAAGGCGTACGAAAATCCAAATGATATGTGGCATGTTTGGAAGAACACATTTCACAGTGTTGTTGAAAGACATGCCCCCCTGTGTACAAAGCGTGTTAGGGCTTCTAAATCGCCTTGGATCACGCCTCAATTAAAACAACGTATGCACGAAAGGGATACTCTCAAGATAAAAGCGACTCGCTCTAATGATCCAAACGATTGGTTCGCCTTTAAGAGAACCCGCAATTCTGTAAACACTGAAATCAAACATACTAAAGAAATATATTTTATGAACGCTCTTCACGAAAATAAGAGCAATTCGAAGAAGACTTGGAATATTGTTAATGAACTTACTTCAAGAAAAGTTAACAGCTCACACATAAAATAAATCAAATTGAACGGCTCTTCAATTAGTGGCTATCATGAATTATCTGAGGCGTTTAATGATCATTTCGCCAGTGTTGGGCCTAAGCTGGCTGACAAAATACTTTGCAATGAAAACAGCCGTTCACATTTGGATTATCTTACATGTCACGAAACTAGAGCTAGTTTTCAACTGAAGGCAACAAGTTCGTCCACAGTCTTTTCTCTTTTATCTAAGCTAAGTAAATCTAAAGCAACTGGCTTAGATAAGATATCTGCCAGGCTTCTTCGTGAATGTCCTGACTTGATTGCAGAATCCCTTTGTTTAATTTTTAACCGCTCCATTAACACGGGTATTTTTCCCGATGAATGGAAGTGTTCAAAAGTTATACCATTATTTAAACAAGGGGAACGTAAGGATCTCGATAATTATCGGCCCATCTCAATTATTCCGGTCGTGGCGAAAATTTTTGAGAGGATAGTTTACGACCAAGTCCATGTTTTTCTTATCGATAATAAACTACTTTCCAATAGTCAATCAGGGTTCCGAAGTCTTCACTCCACAGTCACTGCTCTTCTTGAGGCCACTAATGACTGGGCATATAATATTGATCGTGGCAATGTTAACGCTGTAGTTTTCTTAGACCTCAAGAAAGCGTTTGACACCGTGGATCATGGAATTCTGTTATCAAAATTAAATGTATATGGTATTGGAGGTGTTGTGAGCAATTGGTTTAAGTCTTACTTAAGTGACCGGAAACAAAAATGCTATGTGAATGGTTTTCTCTCACAGAAGCGTTCATTGTCCTGTGGTATCCCACAGGGAACTATCTTAGGGCCACTATTATTTTTAATTTATATAAATGACTTACCCAATTGTCTCGCACACTCCCAGCCACGTATGTATGCAGACGACACTCATTTAACATTCGCAACAAATAATGTTCATGATATTAATCTGAAACTCAATCAAGACCTGGCAAACGTTAATGAATGGCTTATCGCAAACAAGCTTACTCTAAACCAATCAAAGACAGAATTCATGTTCATCGGGTCTAGGCAAAGAATATGTACGTTTCACTCATCACTATCTCTAGAAATTGATGGGATCCCAATTAATCAGGTTTCCCATACAAAGTCTCTTGGTGTACATATTGATGAGAATCTATCTTGGAACGTACATATTAATAAGCTATCTAAAAAGATTGCTTCAGGCATTGGATCTCTAAAACGTATAAGATCTTTTGTCCCTGATACGACGCTACAGCTTATTTTCAATTCGTTAGTTCAACCGCATTTTGATTACTGTTGCGTTGTTTGGGATAATTGCAACAAAACCCTCGCTGATAAACTTCAAAAATTACAAAATCGTGCAGCCAGGGTGTTAACATTTTCTAGTTATGACACTAATGGTGATTTTCTCCTTGAGAAACTTGGCTGGAGGAAACTTGACTCCCAGCGCAAGTTTCAAAAAGCTGTTATGGTCTACAAATCACTTAATGGGCTCGCTCCTAATTATTTGCGTCCCATGTTCACAGACCGTAGCAGTGTAACGAATTATTCATTGAGAGACACCGAGGGCAAACTAGCTATTCCTAAGCCTCGTACTAACTACCTAAAAAACAGCTTTAGTTATAGTGGTACGGTGCTATGGAATAGCCTTCCTATCGAGTTGCGGAAGGCAGACACTCTGGGTGAATTTAAATCCGGCTGCAGTAGCTTCTTAACCTCTTAACCTTTTTATCGCACGGCACTCATGGAAAGCAGGTATTTTTAGCTTAGTATTATTAGGAATATTAGAATTGTAATGTTTGTAATTTGAATTTGTGAATGTATGTATTAGAACAATAATTTTGTAATTTAGGTAGTGCATGCAAAATCCTGATGAGTTTTTTACCGTGGTTAAATAAATTAGTAATAATAATAATAATAATAATAAAAATAATGATAATTCTTCATATCACGCGAAAACCGAGTTCAATAATTGTTTTATTATTTATTTAAAAAATGAAAAATATCTTGCGTGCTAGCCAGTCAAGAATTACGAAATGCGCGAGGTCAACAAAGAAGATATGATTGTCGTCGCCATAACCATGACAACGAAGTCATATTGACGCGTTAATAATTATCATATTGACTTGCTTGACCATATTTGGCAAGCTGTCGCCGCGTAAAGAGCCTGGACACGAGGTTGTTGAGTTGATATGACGATTTCACAGTTGGCTGTTAGCCAATCAGAAACCAGGAATTTTTTAAATAAATAATAAATATATATATATATATATATATTAATAGTATAACAGATAACTTAACTTACAATAGGAATATCACATAATAAATAAATAAATAAATAAATAAATACATAATATATTTATTATTCATTAACATTATTTTTAAAACTTAGATTGAAACAGAAAGTTGTCTGATTTTGGTTCTACAGAAAGGAACATCAACTAGTCTATAGAATGTCGAGTATTATAATTCTTTGTGGTAATAAGCTATTTTTAAACAAAAACATAAACTTGCTATTGTATTTAGTTTTTCTTATTTTAGTCCACTAGCTACTAAATTTGTATAGCATGTTCTTATATTTTCACCTATTTAATTTGTATTATGATTTCTATAATTATTTCTTATATATATGGCCTCTATTGCTAACAGCTGACTATTTGGTTGGCTGATTGAGTTTACCTTATTGAAATAAAGGTTTATGAATGAATATATAAGGTATATACAAGTAATTTTATTATAAGGTATATATATAAGTAATGTTATCCCCTCGCCCGGCGCGAAGCGCCGGCCGAAGGCCGAAGGCCTGAGGGCGAGGGTGCTAATATCGACCGGCGTTTAGTCCCTTATCACGCGAGATCCTAGCGGATCCTGATCTCGGATTGGCTTTATAGGTATATATATATATATATATATATATATGATCAACCGTCCTCATGCGCGGCATCGGAAAATGTGGCACTGGTAACTAGATACTCAGATTAAATTGAACCGTCACATGAGACATAGGTTTTTGAGGAAATAGAAATCCGAGTCCGAGTATGTATTTTGACTCGCTAATTCCAAATCTGTTTTCAGAATTGAAAACGGTTATATATTGATCGAGATTATCATAGCCGACCAAGCCCGGACTAATTTCTAAGTACATAAACCATTTTTACGAAGGGTATTCACGAATTCTCGTAATATAGTAGACACATATGTTATGTATTTTGACTCGCTAATTCCAAATCTGTTTTCAGAATTGAAAACGGTTATATATTGATCGAGATATTCAACATAATATTCGACGAAGTGACCGGCTATAAATCGTTATTTAGCCGACTAACTTTCTAAGTACATAAACCATTTTTACAAAGGTTATTCACGTTCTCGTAATATAGTAGACACATATGTTATGTATTTTGACTCGCTAATTCCAAATCTGTTTTCAGAATTGAAAACGGTTATATATTGATCGAGATATTCAACATAATATTCGACGAAGTGACCGGCTATAAATCATTATTTAGCCGACTAAATTTCTAAGTACATAAACCGCTTTTACGAAGGGTACTCACGTTCTCGTAATATAGTAAACGCGTATGTTATGTATGTTGACTCGCTAATTCCAAATGTGTTTTCAGAGTTTAAATCGGTTAAATATTGGCCGAGATAACGTTCAAACATTTCTTCGACGAAACGGGCTTTTGGAAATTGTGAATTTTTGCAAAACAGAAATAATACACGGCCACGGCGTGCGAGGGGGAGGGGGGGGGGGGTAGAAATGGCGGGCGAGGGGATTATTGCGAATTCGTATTTCTAGTTATGAATATACAACAATCAAATCATTGATCAGTAATCAATCTACGAGGCCAACGATTAGTTACCAGTCCATCGACAGCAAGCGGCCTATATATGCAGAGGCAAAACTCGTTTAAGGTGGTCCCTAAGGTTTTCTACAAAATGCGGTCAGACCACTGATCTCAAAAATAGGACTGGATTGAGCTTTCTATTGTATCTGATGAGCTGATTTTGAAGCTTGCATATTTGCATAATGTAAATTGACGAGAGATCATTAGAAGCTCCGAGTTTGCAAGCAAATCAAACTGTGACGCTCGCGAAATAGGTTTATATAGTTTCTTTGTTAACATAAAATGCATAAAATCTTGAACCTAATTTGACGTCTCATATTAGGCTTCTCTCACTGGATAATTAGAGCCAACGGCGGCCATTTACTAAGGGATCAAAGTCGTAGTAAATCTGTAGATATAGCCATGAATCGTTTTTACCCAGTAATTTCAAAAATGTCTTCTGGTCCTCTTTATAGTAAAAATTATTTTATTTTGTCGATGGTAAGAGCACATAATCCAACAAAAACCTCATAGGATCCTCAGTTGGTCCCTTAGTAATGGCGGACTTCCGGCTTCAATTTCTGAACAATAGTTTGCTCGATCCAGTCTTTTTTCCAGATCAGTTGGTCAGACAACCCTAGAGATATTAAATTTCTTACCCCATCAATAAGATTTGCCACTCCTTTCTGGCTGCAAGAACCCTGCAGAGAAAATAAAGAAATAATACTGTGTAACAACCTTTCTTGACGTTGGGTCATATTTTTGCAAAACCTAAGGATGGTATTGCAAAGGAACAGAGGAAAGACGTTATTTATTCCATTCCGTGCAATGACTGTGATCAGGAGTACATCGGTCAGACTAAACGTCAGTTTCGTACGCGTTTAAAAGAAAACCAAAAGGCTGGTTTTTTTCGAAAAAGGAAAATTCTGCTTTGTCGGAGAACGCGTGCGTAACCCACCATGAGATTGCGTGGACAAATTCCAAAATTATTACCACTAATCCGCGGTACCGTAAAAGACGTTGTCTAGAGGCTTGGTATATCAATAGTGCCCACGCCCATTGTATAGCTTATTTGCATCGTGTTAGTAGATAACATCATCATCGGTTCTATGAGGGTATAAATAGGGATCCTAACTTTACAACGATCACCCCTGATGAAGACACTAGATTGGAGTGTCGAAATGAAAGGTTAGGATCAAGGTTTAGGATTAGAATTAGGGTTGGGATTAGAAAATGGGATATCCTTTTGAGTCATCACTTTTAGCTTTGTCCACAAGTGGAAGCATGCTTCTTAGCCTAGTTCCTAGGCCTTTCCGCGCCGTACGTTTCGAAGGATACCGAGGCATATGTATTTCCAGTACGTATATTTCTCCTCCGCAGAGGCTTATATATTTTTATTAGAAAAGCGCGGGCGAGGAAGGCGTGCGGGAGGAAAATCGGAAGCGCGCATCTTCCCGTCGTCCACCGCGCTCCCGAGCTTTTTACGCCTTCCTCGCCCGCGCTTTTCTAATAAAAATATACAAGGCTCTGCGGAGGAGAGAGGGCTAGGGTGTTTTGAAAACTCAGCAGGAGGGTTAGCACCTTTGTTGTTTTGGGGTCGGTTACAATCCAATTATCTAGGAGGCTGGTAACGCGCTATTTGATCGTTAATTCACTTGCTCGTCTTATAAGGAATACGTACTAGATACCCCTATCATCCGAGGGGACACGCCCAACTGACTCGGCGGTCAATTTCATGGCGGAAGCGAAAGGCCTAGAAAATAGGCTAGGTTCTTCTGCCACATGACTTGTGACGTCATGTACTGGGTAAAGCGGACAGTGATGGTGGAAATAAAAAGATATTAAACTTCTTCTCAACGTTATTTTCGTAATTGATATTACAATCAAAACTGGGCTCAATACATGGGCTCACGATAGGTAGCACAAAAGGACGAAATACAACACTTCCCAGCACATGACGTCACGGTCATCAAAATGGCGGCCCAACAGTCAGTTTTTAGATGGTTTAATCATCTTTTACATGTGTTCCTATTTTCATAGCTCCAAACTACTATATTCCCAACTAGCTAACTCATATACTTCCATATAAAAAGTAGTTTTTTGTTACCAATGTTCCGTTTAAGAGTGTTTCAGACGTATTTTGTTGCTAGAAAACAAGTTACTTAGGACAGGTGATTTAGCGGCCAATATACTTCGTGAGTCGACAATAAACTCAAGATATAACCAAGATATTTTATGTGTGCAACATGTAGGAAAACTTTTTTCGTCTGGTCATGATGTAATTTTGATGGCGTCCACATTGACGAAAAAAGTACATATGGATTTATTGATAAATTAAGTAAAAATGAAGTTAATCCATATGTACTTTTTGGAAGACAACAGTCCAGATACTAATCGCGAGTGAAAAATTAATTTTACTTAAAAACCGTCGAAGAAGGAATTTTCATTTTTCGATGACGTCATCATATCATATAGCATTACCAAACGAAAGAGTTTTCCCTCATATAGTACATACAGACTGTCTTGATGGATTCTTAAATCTTTGAAATTCTTATGGCAAATTCGTTAATTCTAAGCTTCCTTAGCAACGAATATAAGGTCTGCAAATCGAAATACGTCCGAACACCTTTAAACATCTTATTGCTAACAATACCAACACATAATATCAAATTACACGCAAACCTTCTTCAAAACTCCTGTCTTGCCATCAATGAAATGTGTCTCCTCATTTCCTTGATCTGTTTGCACAATGTACTCCATGCATTTTTTCAAGAAAGGTCTTTCAGGAACAGATGAACGAATCCAAAACCACGCATGTGCATTCAGTGAAACAGTTCCGCCATTAATACTGCGGCATCTTGGTGAACAAAAATCACCAGTTGCTCCTTTTGGTCCAAAACAGACACAGCACTAGGGAAAAGATGTCGTAGTTGTAAAAGAAAGTTTATATCAGCAGCTCACTGTGCAATTTTATTTGCATTTGGATAAGTTAAAAGTCAAAGTATTTTCAACATTGAAGTTTAAAGCCTTTTCTATCTTCTTAATTGTTCTATCTACATGTGTTGCGGCAGGCTGTTGATCTATTTCTCCACCTGTGTGTGTCTAGTGGACATGTTATATGTCAAAATCGTCGCAATGGAGGAATCAGGCGTGAGTCGTAGTCTAGTTAGGAATATTATTGCTCGGCAAATAGCTGTGTATATATGTGCACGATTGCTGGTTCTCATTAGAAGGTTGCAGGTTCGTTCGACATGTTTCAATTTGATATACGAAAAAATAATTATCACATACATGTAAAAGTTTCGTCAGGATGTGTAGGTTGTACATTATATTGTATATATACGGGTTGTATGAAATACGTCACTCGGTCCCGGATGTACTGTATTCTACGAATGTTATAGTTTCCTGGTAAACTAGTAAAATATATATTTATTACCTTTCCATGATCACAACCAATGAAGGCTGTAGAGTTATGGCTGATGCCTGATTTTTGTGAATTTGCACTGTAGCTGTTAGAAAATGAAAAAATCGACTTTAAAAAATCGAAATAAGGACCGAGCAGAAGGAGAGGTCCATAGAAGCGAAAAAATAATTCGACCAATATCCTTCAATTTGGACCGAACAAGCTCAGATAATAAGTTATCCTGTTTATATGAGATGTCCCGGTTGCCCGAGACGTTTTCAGATCCCTGGTTTATATGATCTCGGTACACCGGGGATGTCCCCGGGTGACCGGGATGCGTGAAAATGTTGATAATAATTGATAATAATTTCTCAATGAAACAAAAATAATTTTATTCGCATAAAAAGCATCCCAACGAATGTTTTTTTCATTTTGGAACTTTTTGGATATTTTACCGGGTTCAGACGACGTTTTAAATTTCAATTCACTTCATCCCGGATGTTTGCGTTTATATGGAAAAAATCTGTACCGGTGTACCTGGATCTCGGTTGCTTCAACCGGGATCCCGGTCAGGCGGGATGTCCCGGTCTCCATATAAACGCCACTGCGAAAATAACAGTAAATTATATACAAGCCGAGATCCCGGTATACCGGGATCATATGAACAGGCCCTTAATGGCTAAATCTAATACACTTGTTTTCATCATAATACACTTGTTTACATCATTTGAACAATAAAGTCAATAAATGACTCCAACCATAAAACATTCACTGGTCTTCATTTAAATCACTAAATAAAGATTGCTTGGGGCTGATTTCACTTTGTGATCGGTCCATACTGTTGGTTTCCGATCGCTAGGTAACCAATCTGAATGCCCCATTTTAAGATGGACTGCAGAATAACCTCTATTAATCTTCCTTGGGTTTATCTTCACTTAATTGAACCACCAAAAGTAAAAACGGGGTCTGTCTGTGGCCTATATATAGCGTATAGGTGCGAAGAACGTATCAATCTGCAGGTATCTATATTTATACAAAGAACGTATCAAGTGCTTTTATAGTTGGCCATATAATAAAGATAATTGAACACGAATTGCGCACAAAAATTAGGACATTTGAATAAGTATTCAAATTAGGACACAGGAACAGCATACAGTCTCTATGGAAGACACATAAATTACAACAAAATTGACCGTGTATATACCGAGTAGTAATTAAAAATTGAGTTTTTATGAACGCTTATACACTTGACATTAACAAGAACTGGTTTTGTATATTGTTTAGATCTATGTTATACCAATACCTAAATGATCCAAAGTGATCATATTGAAAACCAAGAACTCCTGGAATCATGGCGTATCCTTCTTTACATGCCTGGCTAAAGCATTTATTCATTCGTTTCTATGAATTAAGAGATGGGAAGTGAACAAAGTCATAAAAGGTAAGTTAAATAATTTCATTCATCGTCATTGTCTGACTTACCCAGCCTAGTTGTGAAGGATATGAAGGTCCAAATCGCGAACATTCAAATGTTTTGGTGACAACTTTTTCGGCAAGCAAATCTTTAACATGCTCAATATTTCCAATGCCAGGATAGTTATTTGTACAACCTTGTTTGTCAATGAAAAGTTCTTTAAGCTGACGAGCACTTTTGAATCGATATACCCTAAGAAAAAGTAAGATATTTATATATATTATATATATATAATATATATATAGCAAAGTGAAAAGGTGGTAAACTGCCAAGAATTTAGTGACGAAATACTGACGTTTCGAGCGGAGCCCTTCATCAGAGCAAGACGAGATGAAATAAAATAAATAGGGCTGAAATATATATGCCAAAAGGGTGTCACATGCAAGCAGAAAGTAGCCAATAAAATGCACGGGAGATAAACAAACTAATAATTAATGAGATGGGAAAAGTTAAATCATTTGCTATTTTTACAGTCGATCAGAGGGGGAGGGAGAAATGACAGGTCCAATATTCAAGGGGATTAGGCGATAGTAAAGCGGTAAGAAACAAAAACTTAAAAAGGAATGAAAGTGCATAAGCTAATAATAAAAAAGTTCCAAGCAAAGTAAAATAACAAAAAACTTGTAGGAAATTAAATAAAAGAAAAACGGATGTGTTGTGCCAAGTTTAAAAATGAGACGCTTCTGACTTGCCGTTTGCGGTTATCGTTACCACCTGAGATGGGAAGGATGGCACAGACTTTCATGTCTGAAACCAAAAATTGAACATGCACTTGTAGCGCTTTTCTCTCTCCCTCTCTCTTATATATATATGTATACTATATATATGTGTGTGTGTGTGGTCCTTATTTTAATTTTTTTATATTTTGTATAGTCTCACCCTCTTAAATGGTTTCAATTGGGTTAAAAATGCTGTGTGTAAAATTGTATTAAAAACTATTGATATTTAGGGGTAGCTCAAGGACCCTGAAATTTACTATAGTTATCCCTATGAGAAAAATCAGCCAAATTGTCCAATATACTATAAGTCCTCAGGGGAGTGTCGGATTGGTTTAAAAATCCACTAGTGAGTAGTTTAGACCTCGTTTCCTATTTGACTTTAAGACAAACTTATAGCCAAAAATGTATAGTTTCCTGAGATATAGGGCTCCAAAGTTCTTAAAATTCTCATTGGTTAAAAAAGTTTGGAGCCAGCTATATCTCGGAAACCATACATTTTTAGCTATAAGTTTGTCTTAAAGTCAAATAGGAAACCAGGTCCTAAACTACTCACTTGTGGATTTTTTCGACCAATCCGACACTCTACTGAGGACTTATTGCTATACAGTCATCAGGACCACTTTCGAGCTAAATTCGGAACAGCCTATGTGACAGATCTTTAAATAAATTGGCCGCGGAAGTACATATATGGAAAATAGCTAGAGTAACACCACTTTATAAAAATGGCCAGCGGAACTTGCCTGGGAACTACAGGCCAATTTCAGTATTGCCAGCTATAAGTAAAATTATGGAACGGATCCTCTATAATCAATCATATGACTACTTGACAGAAAATGAGCTTCTCTCGGAATATCAGTTTGGTTTTCGTAAATTTCATTCTATACTTCAACTGCATTACTAGACTGTACAAACAGCTGGTATATAAATATGGACAAAAAATTGTTTAATTTAGTAGTATTCATAGACCTAAAAAAGGCTTTCGATACAGTTGATCACCAAATTTTTGCTAAAAAAAATTAGAGCTATATGGAATCAAAGGGAAAGCATTATCCCTATTGAAATCATATTTAGAGGAGCGTAACCAAAAATGTCAAATAAATGGCATTGTTTTCATCAGGGCGCAAAATTAAATGTGGTGTTCCTCAGGGCTCGATCTTGGGGCCACTATTCTTTTTAATATACATAAACGATTTAACTGAATGCCTAAATGAAACTAAACGACGATTGTTTGCTGATGACTCAAACTTAACAGCCTCTGGTGAGACAATAAATGATGTCGAGATTGCAATGAATTCTGACTTAGAGAATCTAAGGAAATGGTTAATAGCTAACAAACTTAGTCTGAATGTAGCAAAAACGGAGTTTATGTTAATCGGCTCTAAACCAATGATTAACAATGTCTCTAACTCACAACCAAATGTCAGTATAGAAAATAACTCGATTAAACAAGTGTTTGAAAGCAAAGCTCTAGGAGTGACTGTTGACCAACATTTGTCGTGGAAAAGTAATACTGGGCATATCTGCAAGAAAATCACATCAGGATTAGGTGCTCTCCGACATGTACGAGAATTTGTTGACAAAGACACTCTTCTCGCCATCTACAATGCCCTTGTTCAACCATATTTTAACTATTGTTGTGAAGTATGGGATGTATTTGGTGCGACTCAATCAACGCGTTTACAGAAGCTCCACAACAGAGCGGCTAGAATTATAGGAAATATGAGCAATGATGTAGACCACAAAATTGCATTAAATGCACTAGGGAATGCAAAGAAAAAAATCAAAAGCTAAGATCATGTTCAAAGTTTTAAATAACATGGGACCAAAGAGTCTCACAAAATACTTTACTTATAAGAAAGAAAAATCAAATTACAATCTTAGAAATATTTCAAAGGCTCTCTGTTTGCCAAAACCGCGTACCAATAACATGAAAAAGAGTTTCATGTATGATGGGGCATCTATATGGAACTCTTTGCCCACATAAATTAGGGAGAGCAAGACCCTGTCATACTTTGAACACAAAATCGCTACTCATACCTTAGAATGAGTTTTATGTAGATAGAATGTGTAAAAAATGACCCTTCTTAAAATAGTGTATAGCATATACATTATCTGCTCTTTACTCAGTGTGCACTCCACTCTGAAATATGTAGATCAATGGTGCATGCCCGTTACTTATTTTCTTTACTATAACATATAAATTTGTTCTCTACTTAGTGCAGTCCACTGACCTATATCTAACTGTGAATTTTAAAACGGTTATGTGTAGGTCAGTGGTTACTTACTTTTTACTATAGCATATAAATTATCTATTCTTTACTTAGTGTGCACTCCACTGACGTATATATAACCATTGTATAACCGTTAATTATACGTGAGTAGTCGGTAAGTCGATTATACAAATGTTATATATGGGTCAGTGGTGCATGCGAGAAAAAAATATACATTGATAAATAAGTATACATTGATACACCTGTAAATATTCTAAAAACTAACAACGTTATCGTTATGTTAATAATTTAGTATTCTATCTTTTAAAACTTATATATTTTGTAAATAGTTCAATTTAATACCATTTTTATACATGTAACGTTTTTATATTTTGCACACGCCCCCCGTGGAAATCAGCTTCGGTTGACGGGGTCAGCGTGTATAAATAAAGTTTCCATCTATCTATCTATATTCTTGCCATATATTGGTCTCTGGCACGTAGTAATTGCTATATAAAGGTATTGTGCTACGTAGGCAGTGTAGAAATATAAATAAAACTTGCACAGTACACTAACCTTTTAGGAGGTCTGACATGTTGAGTAAAGGTCCTTCATCACAGAGTGAAATGTAAAAAGTAACTAATTACTATATAAAGGTATTGTGCTACGTCAGGTAGTGTAGAAATATAAATAAAACTCTAAAAGGTTAGTGTACTATCCAAATATAATGTGTAGGAGGTCTAACATTTTGAGTAAAGGTCCTTCATCACAGAGTGAAATGTAAAAAGTAACTAATTACTATATAAAGGTATTGTGCTACGTAGGTAGTGTAGAAATATAAATAAAACTCTAAAATGTTAGTGTACTATGCAAATATAGTGTGTAGGAGGTCTAACATTTTGAGTAAAGGTCCTTCATCACAGAGTGAAATGTAAAAAGTAACTAATTACTATATAAAGGTATTGTGCTACGTAGGCAGTGTAGAAATATAAATAAAACTCTAAAATGTTAGTGTACTATGCAAATATAGTGTGTAGGAGGTCTAACATGTTGAGTAAAGGTACTTCATCACAGAGTGAAACGTGAAAAGTAACTAATTACTATATAAAGGTATTGTGCTACGTAGGTAGTGTAGAAATATAAATAAAACTCTAAAATGTTAGTGTACTATGCAAATATAGTGTGTAGGAGGTCTAACATGTTGAGTAAAGGTCCTTCATCACAGAGTGAAATGTGAAAAGTAACTAATTACTATATAAAGGTATTGTGCTACGTAGGTAGTGTAGAATAAATAAAACTCTAAAATGTTAGTGTACTTACTTCATCACAGAGTGAAACGTGAAAAGTAACTAATTACTATATAAAGGTATTGTGCTACGTAGGCAGTGTAGAAATATAAATAAAACTCTAAAATGTTAGTGTACTATGTAAATATAGTGTGTAGGAGGTCTAACATGTTGAGTAAAGGTACTTCATCACAGAGTGAAATGTAAAAAGTAACTAATTAGTATATAAAGGTATTGTGCTACGTAGGTAGTGTAGAATAAATAAAACTCTAAAATGTTAGTGTACTTACTTCATCACAGAGTGAAACGTGAAAAGTAACTAATTACTATATAAAGGTATTGTGCTACGTATAGGTAGTGTAGAAATATAAATAAAACTCTAAAATGTTAGTGTACTATGCAAATATAGTGTGTAGGAGGTCTAACATGTTGAGTAAAGGTACTTCATCACAGAGTGAAACGTGAAAAGTAACTAATTACTATATAAAGGTATTGCGCTACGTAGGTAGTGTAGAAATATAAATAAAACTCTGAAATGTTAGTGTACTATGCAAATATAGTGTGTAGGAGGTCTAACATGTTGAGTAAAGGTCCTTCATCACAGAGTGAAATGTAAAAAGTAACTAATTACTATATAAAGGTATTGTGCTACGTAGGTAGTGTAGAAATATAAATAAAACTCTAAAATGTTAGTGTACTTACTTCATCACAGAGTGAAACGTGAAAAGTAACTAATTACTATATAAAGGTATTGTGCTACGTATAGGTAGTGTAGAAATATAAATAAAACTCTAAAATGTTAGTGTACTATGCAAATATAGTGTGTAGGAGGTCTAACATGTTGAGTAAAGGTACTTCATCACAGAGTGAAACGTGAAAAGTAACTAATTACTATATAAAGGTATTGTGCTACGTATAGGTAGTGTAGAAATATAAATAAAACTCTAAAATGTTAGTGTACTATGCAAATATAGTGTGTAGGAGGTCTGACATGTTGAGCAAAGGTACTTCGTCACAGAGTGAAACGTGAAAAGTAACTAATTATTATATAAAGGTATTGTGCTACGTAGGTAGTGTAGAAATATAAATAAAACTCTAAAATGTTAGTGTACTATGCATAATAAATTTGTTCTTTTCAACCTGCCATATAAATGAAAGCACCTCAAATCTTACCAGTCAATCCTAGATTGTTTCGGACTTTTTGTGATAGAAATCTGAATTCGAAATTCCAACATCGACGCATTCCCCAACACACTTGACCAATGAGGTTTACCATGAGGAGCCACCACACTTGCATGTGATGATACATTCCATGAAACTGGGCTATCTTGGTGACCAATCAACATAAATCCACCACCATCAGTTGTAACATCACACCACACCTGTTGAGGTTAATTGAAAGATGTAAAACATTAATGTAGTGACTATCTTTTAAAATAATGTTGAATAAATAATGGCATTACTCGCCAAAATATTTAAGGTGTCGCAGGAATGGCAAAACAATTTATGGTAAAAATAGTTCAACGCCATATGAATTTTGCTTAAATATTTCAAGGCGATAATGCTCAAACTAATTGCCTGAATTTGCAGGCCAAACGTTGCCCCCCCTGCCTACCTAAAGAGAGCATCCTTATCATGCGTGATTGACTCTAAATAAATCATACTCATACAGATCATATTTTAAACGTTTATCAGATTATATTACTTTGGTCACGTGCTGTGATCCAGATGTCTTGATCCAGTAAAATCCATCTTTTGCATCTTTGTTCGTTTCTGTGATTTCAAAACAATCTGCGGCAGGATGAAAATACTCTCCTAAAGTTGGAAGATCTTCAAGAATAGAAAGAACAATTAAAATTTATATAACAGAGATACGTTTTTAAAGTATTAGCTAATATAATGAAATATAAATTGAGGTTAAGGGTAATTAAATATTAAGGCTTCATTAAGTTACTGTATGTATAGGTGTTGATCATTTTAGTTTTTACTTTGGGAAGTGTAGCACCTCTTCGTAAGGTTTTTGTTGATTGGCTAAGAGATGACCAGGTTTATGGTTAGGATATTAGGGGTAGCGTTAGTTTAGGGTGATGGTTATCTTCTCTATGGTTAGGATTGGCTTTATGAGCGGGTTCTTGATTGGCTGTGGTTAGAACAACCCACTAATATTAGATCTTTGAGATGCTACGCCTACAACACCCCTTACTTCCACGGAATAAGTAACCGGGTAGTCAAAGAAAATAGAAAAGGGAAGAAAGTTTATCACCCACCTCTCTTTCAACAGTATAAACAATTAAAAACAATCCTTATGATTGTATCACCAAAAATATCATAACTTGTCAAAACTGGAAAGGTCCTTTCCAAAAGGAATTATGACCTTACTCTAACTCCGACTTTGTCCTCCCGTTTCTAAACATCCTTAGCCACAGAACTGCATTCCCGTCACCTACATTTACACCCATGACGTATGTACAATCATTAATTATGATTCAAGATTAACCAACATGTTCAGGGGCGTACCGTACGGGGGGGTGTGGGGGGGGGGGGGGGTGTGACACCCCCCCACTTTTCACTGAATTGGTCGGTAAAACGCGGAGTCAGTCGGTAAAGCCTGGCATCGTCGGTAAAGCCTGGCATCGTCGGTAAAACCGATTGGTCAGACCGGAAGTTGGGAAAACCTTGTAACAGTTAAGGCTGTCGGTAATCTGTTCGTCATATTAGATCGTTGGTAAAATTGACTTAATCGACTGTTTAAACTTTGTCGGTTGTATAAAATTCGATTTAATTGCATTTAATTCACATTTCGGTTAATGTTAATGTTACAAACCTCCCTTTTTCCGATCGAACCTAGTAGGCAGCAGGCAACTCTTGGATTCATTTGAACTATGATCGCTGCAGAATTAGATGAAAAAGTTTGCTCAAATTGCTGCAAATTGTCTTTCCGAGCTTCTAGATTTCAAAAATTTTCGGGGAAGGACCCCCGCACCCCCCTAAAAATGCGGTCACTGATTACCTACTTGTCGACTTCAGCCCCCCCCCCCCCCCCCCAACTTTAAATCCGCTCCTACGCCTCGGCGCCCACGTGTTCGTCGGTAAAACTAAGACGATACACCCCCCATCCAAAATGGTCACGGTACGCCACTGAACATGTTACTTACTACTTCTTTATCACTTACTGTCTAATGCTTTCCAGGTAAAGACTCCATTGTTTCGAACGCAAACTATCAATCTATCGTTGTTATCTCTGTCGACAACAATGACTCTGTTCCCTCTTGAGTTGAGATCACATATTCCAGGGTCTTTATCTGGCGTTACCTTAGCCTTTTTAATTATACAGAAACAATTAGATGAATTATATATATATATATATATATATATATACATATTATATATTTGATATAATTATATATATATATATATATATATATATATATATATAATATACATATTCAATTCCAGCCGGAAGGCCTTGAAGTTGCATTTTTCGCAACTGGTCCCGGTTTGGTCTTAAAATGTATGTGTTCCTACACTCGAAATTTTCCTTCACCATAAATCCTTTCAACATGTAGTTTGATCGAGTGAAATGCCAAATATTACCATATATACATATATATGGTGCTACAAGCGGTTGTCAATGACGATCGTAAGTGTATAATAGTCCAGCCAGACTCATCCAGATTGTTCCAAGCTACACTGATGAGCTGTGGTACAGCGAAACACGTGTCTGTAGATTTAATTATATATATATATACATATATATTTGAATGAAAAATATATGCGGACTGCCTCAACCGCAATCGAACGGCCCGAGATCTCCTACAAGAGCTGCGAGTCTCTGCTAGAGGAAATCATTTAAGATGCTCCGCTCTACACACGTAAAGATCTCACAGGTTGTAACAAGGTTGTTGGTTCGACATGCCTGTAACAGCATTGTGAACATGATAGAACATGACTGTTAAAATAACAGCACTGTTCAAGCTTGTTTCAACATGTTGTGACAGGCTTGTTGAATCGACAGCAGTTCATGTTCATGCATGTTAGAACATGCAAAAACCAGCTTGATAGAACAACCAAGTTCATGGCTGTTGTAACAACGCTGTTCAACCTTGTTATTTCATCATGCTCCGCTGACAACATGTTGTATCATGTATGAACAATGTTGTTCAACGCTGTTCAAGCCTGTTCGCGGCATCAGCCATGAACAATACTGTTCCAACATCCATGAACAGTCCTGTTGACATTACAACCCTGTTCAAGCTGGCCAGCTCAACCCTGTTCAAGCCTGTCCATATCAACCATGTTTCTGGCTGTTAACGGGTAAAAACAGACTGTGCGTTTTTACGTGTGCCTTGTGAAGATGAGATGTCTTCCTGTATAGACACGAGAATTGCAGCGATCTTGAAATATGAAAATTTCTGTATTGTTTATCGTACTATAATAATGTAAATCAATCATTTAAAAAATTCGCCATTTACTATTTTCACAATAATAATCTTTCTTTATTTTAAATAGTTCCTTGATGTCCTTCTCTCGTATTTTATCTTCCAATGTCGACGCGTGAACTCACTTAGTCGCTCTTTTTACCTGGCTTAATTGCCTTAACCACGAGATAGCGGACACGTACACATTACCTATTTTATTATCACCATTAGCTAGATGAATATCACTAGAATTATGTACATTTCTCCCGTCTTAAGATAACTAAATTCCATCAAACTACAGCGTCTTAGCCGCATTGTTCATCTTGGGCATTGTTCAAAAATCATGCACTAAATTTCTGGCTGTGATTTCTGGCTGTTCTCCTTGAGTGCCGATGCGTTATTTCGGAGACCTCGCGTTTGATTCCACGTTGGGGCAGTCACATTTTCATATAATTATTATATATGTTAAATCCTCATGTTAGACCTTTATACATTTATACATGGATACATGATACATAACATATATACACACTATTACACATATACATATACATATACATTCACACACTAGATATATATATAAACACATCGCAACTCACCATTTTAACACAAGTGTTTGCAAACAATACTAAACATAGAACATCCAGAGATATAACACTTCTAAACCACTTCATTTCTACAGCGAAGTTAAGCTATAGTTAACACGAACCTCTTACCGACTGAACTGAACTAGATGAAACAGCATTTATCTTTATAGTCTCACTTGATTAACCACTGCAGGGGAGATGCAACATGTCGTGACATGAAACTTAAACGCGCTTTATCGTCATGCTGAAACAAGGTCAAGCATGTAATCCATTTTCAAGAACGGTGATTTCTTAAAAAGACAAAATCTTTCGTGTTTACGGAGCTCCTTAGGAAACAAAATATTGTAGTTTATCGGGATAACATACAATATATAACAACAGTACATTACTAAAAAACAACTTTATTTAAAAAAATTATTGATCTCCTTTTTGTGAATTTGCTTCACAGATGATCCGACTTAAGTGCTGTGATAACGTGTTGATTGATTCTGAATTGTCGATCATTCATGACACTCTGCTCATGCAACTAAACTAAGCCAGGATATAAGTTGCACGAGGACGTGACGGTAAAATTTGTATGTATTTTTTGTCGGATTAGAAATCTGGATGACAATCTTTCAAGGTAGTTCATGTCTTCCTATAAACAAATATAAAGAAAAGTTAATAGTAATTGTCGCGTGATAGGATTGTTTTCAATAGAGTGTTTAGCGGATATGAATAGACTTGTTTTGTCTGAACGTCGTACAAGGTCAAGCAGTGCATTTTCTGCATGGACATACGTCACTGTGTAGATTCTGTTTCAGAAGTATTATTTCATATCCGAGAGTCTGTGTTTGAAGTAGACAATGATAAAAGAGATGACTCAAAAGGAACTTGCTATTTTCAAGAACTATAGTCTAATCTTAATCGCAATCCTATTCCTAAACCTAACTTTGATAACCGTGACCGTGACCTAACCCTAATCTAACTAAAAATTATAAATATCAGTCCGGTATCCATCTAAATCGCGCGCTGTGATCGGCTTGCGAGCGGTGCGGTATCCTCGCGTGTTGCAAACATACACGCAAAATAAAAAAGGTTTTCACAATTTTCTACTATTTTTTTCGCGAATTTTGGCTGTCAGTATTTGAAAATATACCAAAATGGATAATGATAATTAACAATTATTCACCGAAGTGGAAGTGAATAGTGGTGGACACTATACACATCACAACTCACCATTTTAACACAAGTGTTTGCAATCAATACTAAATATAGAACATCCAGTGATATAAAGTTTCTAAACCACTTCATTTCTACAGCGAAGTTAAGCTAACACGAACCTCTTATCGACTGAACTGAGCTAGATGAAGATTAACCACTGCAGGGGAGACATGACAAGTCGTGACATGAATAACGCGCTTTATCGTCATGATGATACAAGGTCAACTGTATATAATCATTTTCAAGAACCGTGGTTTCTTAAAAAGACAACTGAATCTTTCGTATTTACGGAGCTCTCTAGGAAACCAAATATTGTAGTTTATCGGGATAACATATAATATATAACAATACATTACTAAAAAACAACTTTATTTAAAAATTTATTTATTTACTTTTTGTGAATTTGCTTCCCAGATGATCCGACTTAAGTGCTGTGATAACGTGTTGATTGATTCTGAATTCTCGATCATTCATGTCAGTCTGCCCATGCCGAACTAAACTAAGTCAGGAACTAAGTTGCATGAGGACGTGATAGTAAAATTTGTATGTATTTTTTGTCGGATTAGAAATTTGGATGACAATCTTTCAAGGTAGTTCGTGTCTTCGTATAAACAAATATAAAGAAAAGTTAATATCAATTGTCGTGATAGTATTGTTTTCAATAGAGTGTTTAGCGGATATGAATAGACTTGTTTTGTATGAACGTCATACAAGGTCAAGCAGTGCATTTTCTGCATGGACATACGTCACTGTGCAGATTCTGTTTCAGAAGTATTATTTCATATTCGAGAGTCTGTGTTTGAAGTAGACAATGCTAAAAGAGATGACTCAAGAGGATCTTCCTATTTTCAAGAACTATAGTCTAATCTTAATCGCAATCCTATTCCTAAACCTAACTTTGATCCTATCCTTAACTCTTTCCTGTCCGGCTGAAAAACATCCAAAATTGAACTACCTCTTTGTTCTATTGATATCTCGGGAAATATTCATAACTGTTGCGATAACCTATACCTTTTCTGAAAGCCCAATAAACCGGCTGTTACCAATGCTTTTGAATTTTCCGAACAAGACACATTATGTTTACTATAAATTAGCATTAATTATCATAAATCAGGTTGAAAATTTTAAATTTTTCTAGAAAAGGCCATCTTGCACGCCCGCGTAGCATCTTGAAAACTCAAAATGCCACCAATCGCAGAGTTGTTTATGAAATCAAATCAAACTTGGCCTGTGAGTGGATCTCAAGTGTCTGGCGCTTGTCGAATTTCAATTTTTAATCTTGCGTTACCGTGTGCCGTGTTTTTCGATTGACGACTTCGGGGTTCTTCTATGACCCCTTTTGACTGGGCCGGACTGGAAAGAGTTAAACCTAGGCCGTGACCTAAACCTAACCTAACTAAAAATAAATACCAGACAAAAAAGTGGCGTTCTCAATGGTAATTATTTTGGTTCGGTGCGAGCAGTGCGGTATCCATCTAAATCGCGCTCTCTGATTGGCTGACGAGCGGTGCGGCATCCTCGCGTGTTACAAACATACACGCAAAATAAAAAAGGTCTTCACAATTTTCTACTATTTTTTTCGCGAATTTAGGCTGTCAGTATTTGTCATTTGAAAATATACCAAAATGGATAATGATAATTAACAATTATTCACCGAAGTGGAAGTGAATAGTGGTGAACACTATACACATCACAACTCACCATTTTAACACAAGTGTTTGCAATCAATACTAAATATAGAACATCCAGTGATATAAAGTTTCTAAACCACTTCATTTCTACAGCGAAGTTAAGCTAACACGAACCTCTTATCGACTGAACTGAGCTAGATGAAGATTAACCACTGCAGGGGAGACATGACAAGTCGTGACATGAATAACGCGCTTTATCGTCACGTCATGATGATACAAGGTCAACTGTATATAATCATTTTCAAGAACCGTGGTTTCTTAAAAAGACAACTGAATCTTTCGTATTTACGGAGCTCTCTAGGAAACCAAATATTGTAGTTTATCGGGATAACATATAATATATAACAATACATTACTAAAAAACAACTTTATTTAAAAATTTATTTATTTACTTTTTGTGAATTTGCTTCCCAGATGATCCGACTTAAGTGCTGTGATAACGTGTTGATTGATTCTGAATTGTCGATCATTCATGGCACTCTGCCCATGCAACTAAACTAAGTCAGGAACTATGGAGCATGAGGACGTGACAGTAAAATTTGTATGTATTTTTTGTCGGATTAGAAATTTGGATGACAATCTTTCAAGGTAGTTCATGTCTTCGTATAAACAAATATAAAGAAAAGTTAATAGCAATTGTCGTGATAGGATTGTTTTCAATAGAGTGTTTAGCGGACATGAATAGACTTGTTTTGTATGAACGTCGTACAAGGTCAAGCAGTGCATTTTCTGCATGGACATACGTCACTGTGCAGATTCTGTTTCAGAAGTATTATTTCATATCCGACAGTCTGTGTTTGAAGTAGACAATGCTAAAAGAGATGACTCAAAAGGAACTTCCTATTTTCAAGAACTATATAGTCTAATCTTAATCGCAATCCTATTCCTAAACCTAACTTTGATCCTCATCTTGATCCTAACCCTAACCTAGACCGTAACCACAGCTAACCCTAATCTAACTAAAAATAAAGACCAGACACAAAAAGTGGCGTTCTCAATGGTAATTATTTTTCCAGGTCCGGTATCTATTCTATCTAAATCGCGCGCTCTGATTGGCTAGCGAGTGGTGCGGTGTCCATCTAAATCGCGCGCTCTGATTGGCTAGCGAACGGTGCGGTATCCATCTAAATCGCGCGCTCTGATTGGCTAGCGAGTGGTGCGGTATCCATCTAAATCGCGCGCTCTGATTGGCTAGCGAGTTGTCAGGTATCCTCGCGGGTTGCAAAGATACACTCAAAACAAAAAAGGTTTTCACAATTTTTACTATTTTTTTCGCGAATATAGGCCGTCAGTATTTGAAAATATACCAAAATGGATAGTGATAATGAGAGTTACCATATACCAAAACAGTCAGGACTCAGGATTGTGCCTTTCGCGCAATCTTATTGGTTCCTCTAGCTTGGGATATCCTGCACAATATTCACTGTTTCGCAAAACAAGATGGTGTCCTTGTCTTGAACGATTTTCTTTTTACCTAATGCGAGAAATTGGTAAAACGAGGCATGTAGAAAACAATTACTGTATGTAGGGAAATTATTTTAGGTAATATTTATGAAAAACAAGTTGCAAAGAGAGAGTACAGTAGAAAGTGCTCAAGAACCCGCAGAACAACGAATGTGCCCCAACTCAATTGAACGAACTAACTGTTATCAGTTTTCGTTCAAATATTTTGAAAGAATAGTGTACTCCGTAGTTAATATATCGATATTCGTCTTTATAATAATAGTTTATGACAATTTGAATTGCCTTTCATATAGAATTTAATAACATTTACAAAGGCCTACAAACATTAAAAATAATTTCAGTTACAACAAAAACCAAGCAAAATTAAAAGAATTAGTGCAGTTTCGGCCGTATAAAGATTACCGCGATACACTGCCCAAGGAACTGGCGAGTAATGAACTGAATACTAAACAATGACATGCGGGAAACACTACCGATTTTATAACATGAGTAAACAACCAAAAAATCTTTATAAATTAAATTAAATGAAATTCAACGACTAACACATGAAACATTGTCACTTCACTGACCGAAATTAAAACACTTACTCATCTTTGGAAAAGAACAACTGTGGTTTACTCACCCAGAATTCACTAGTTCTCCTTTGCCTCCTCAGGTACAGTATTAAACTATTTCCTTTGAGCTAAAATCCAGTCTTCAAAAGGTTTTCAAAACGACCGGCGGCTGCTGTCATGCATGGAAAGGTCACCTTGGGAGAATTTAGTTTTGCCTTTATGAAACTAACCGAAATTTACTTAATTTTTATCAATTTGTTTTGGTATATGCTAAAACAAATATCCACCACTATATTCACTTCTACTTCGGTAAATAATTGTTATAACTATCACAACAATAGTGAATTGTATTTATATCCAGAAGAGTGTCAAAAAGAAAACGAGGAACGAAGTATAGCAACACAATATTACAAAATAAACCATCCAACCAAAACATACCTCAATTTTTCTAGAACAGGAAAAAATAAACATGTTATTTGCCGGCCTACCTTGGTCGGGAAAGGGAAAAACTTTACCCTCTGTTTTGAAAACGGCCTTCGGTCTCGCGCCATCGACACAGTTTCTCCTACCCAGACCTCGCGGCAGGGTAAATAACATAGAGAGAGAGAACTTAAGTAAGTCACGTGTTAAGCCTGGTTTTTGGGCACGGCACGCTGGATTAAAGCACCCTTGCCAAGATTTTTGGCCCGCCAATGTTTCATTTACACGGCAAATTTCACTGTTAAACGCCTAATTTCTGTGATTGGCACTCCTAAAATTAGAAACGGCACCCCCTAATGTGTGTCGACGACCGTGCGCATTGCCAGCGGTCGAGCCGCTTTTAGTACTTTACATGTACGCCGCGCGATGTGTACAGTCCAAGATGGCCGATGCCAGCCAAGTTCGTGCAATTCTGTGGTAGTAACCGGGTTACTGTGGTAGCGCGCGAGTCTAGGTTTCGGCTTCGTTATTACTCATCACGCGACGGGTAGCAAAATAAGCGCCTGGGTACGAGGCTGGTTATTACTCGGATAGCCGAGTCTAGGTTTCCCGCGATATTATTTTTTGGGGTTGAGATTTGGCCCCAACAGGCTTTGCGAAACTCAACGTCGTAAGGTAAGGTAAAGGTAAACTTTATTTAAAATCACACGCTAGCGGCGTGTGGATTACATTATTTGTTCAAATATATACATTTACTAATTAAAAAATGAATTATTTACTAATTAAAAACAGAAGCTAGTTCTACATATACAAATCGATAATAATATATTAAATTAAAAGGTCTGTATAGTATTAAAAATTGTGAGCGTCGATTCCATTTTTGAATATTGGTAATGAATTTGATTCACGCAAATCTGCGGGTAGAGAATTCCACAGTTTAGCTCCATCATAACAAATTATTTTCTTAAGATTTTCAGTTCTAGGTAAAGGTAGCTGCAGAGAGGTAGAGGAGCCCCTAAGGTCATGATCTGTGATATTTCTTTTACATATAAAAAGATTAGCAAGGGAACTCGGAGCCAAATTATTGCTGCCGACCGTAGGGCACACTATTCTTTACACTTGCTTGGTTTCCTATGCAATTCGTGCCAGTCCCTTTGGTCGAGCTATGTATAGTCGACCTGAATCTCGATTTGGATGTCTGTTTGTCGAGTTTTATGACGTTTTATGACGTAGGAATCATCAAACAAAATGACATACTCCAGAGGGTTTACTGAAGCGAATGAACTTGCGAACGTCACAACGGCCATAGCATTCCATCCTCAGTTTCAACGAGGAAAGATTCTCTTGTCAAGGTAAGATAGTAGTGCGAACTTCAATTTTCATTGTGTTTTGGTCGAGGTTTATCAGGATATTTCTCCGGAGAATTCATGGCTGTTATCTTTTATTTTTAGGTGCATATTGGTGTGAGTTTGTCCATTCTCACAGGAGCCATTGTGTTCGCGCTGATCAGCATTCTGATCAGACGTTTATATCTACGTGTGCCTATCACGTATATTAAATCAAATCAACCCATTGTGCTTGTCAAAAACGAAACGAGCCATTGTGCTTGTCAAAAACGAAACCAAGCGAAATCATTGTGCTCGCTAAAAACAATACAAACGAAGCGTCGACCGCTAAATTCTAGAATACCCGTCCACTACCTTTCGCTATTTGCATCTGTTGACAGTTAGTAAAAGGGTCAAATTACGGAAAGTTCATCATATACAATTGCTTCGTTCTATTTTAAAACCCCATTTAATTTGATAACTATCAACAAGTACACACAATATAAACCTTCGAGATTATATTTAAAGAGATTTTAGAGCAACCTGGTTTCTATTTCTGCCTCAAATGCGGTTTCAAAAGTTGACGGGTATTCCGTAGAATATTTGCTCCGCGTCGACATCAGAAGAATACATAGTCGTCTTTATTCTTGAATAAATGTAGATAACAAGATAACAGATATTGAGCATGCAGAAGAATGCACAGTCCGTGTCACTGGTGTCCATATCAGAAACAAATTCTGATTTACTTAGTTTACCAACTGCTATTGTGTTCATATTGAACACCAATTCAGTTTATCAACTGTATAATTAGCCTGCGTGCAGTCTCTACATCGAAACGATGACGAAACATTCATCGGAAACGAAACAGGCTACTGTATAATGTCAACAGTCAACTGTTTTTGTTATACAACTGTTTTAGCTTTATGTTCAACTGCATTTTTATTGAACTGTTCAAGTTATACATCTGTTTAATATTATACATGTGATGTTAATGAACTACTATATTGCGATTGAATAGATGTTGAGAAACGGTTAACAAGGGGGGTCAGACAACAACAGGGAGGGGGGCATCCACAAATGTGCCAGGGGCCCCTGCAAGCTAAGGGTAACCAGAATTTTTCAAACGGGGGTCGTTTTACCTCTCATGAAATTATTTTGGGGTGGGGGAGGGGAGCAACAGCCAAAGGATTTCTTCCCGGCATGTTGAAAGTCTGAAAACGCTTTTAACTTGAATTAATTTAATTTGAATTAATTTAATTTTACAAAAACCCAAGGTTTTTACAGGAATGTAAAAATTCCCTTCCATGCACCTAAGAGTACCTTGGTCCAGCAAGCTCTGTGTGAGCTTCATATATATGTAGAGCTCACTGCTCTGGTCTTACCTACACCATAACCGCATGGGTACGAGGCTGTATTTCAAGGCAGCACTTCCCTTGCGATAGTAACTTCTAGTTTAGAACTTTATACATTTGTTTTGCTTTTGATTTGGCTCGTTGAATTTCAAGAGTTTCCCACCCTAAGGCGTTTATCGCTTCTATACCAGGAGTTTCATTACTCATATTCATGACTACTCGTGCAACTCTATTCTGAAGTTTTTGCAATCTATTTAAAAGACCCGCACCAAGGGTATCCCATACCTCACTACAGTAGTTAAAGTGGGGTTGAATTAAAGCATAAAAGATAGAGATCAAAGTTTGCCTATCAACGAAATCACGGATTCGTCGTATAGCTCCTATTCCTGAAGTAACTTTTTTAGCTACATTCTCAATATGTTTGTTCCAAGATAAATTCTCATCAATTTCAACCCCAAGGACTCTGCTATAGCAAACTTGTTTGATATTGTCTTGGTCGATTTTGACAGATGGTTGAGTAACAAGGCTATTTAATTTATAATGTGAACCAATCAGAAGAAATTCTGTTTTTGCAACATTAAGACTCAATTTATTAGCCAAAAGCCATTCTTTTACACACATAAGATCACCATTCATGGCCGACTCGACTTCCTCTATAGTTTCACCAGCTGCAGTAAGATTAGTATCATCGGCAAATAACCGAGGAGTAACTTGTTTAAGACATTCCGGCAAATCATTTATATATAAGAGGAAGAAGAGCGGGCAAAGAATGGAGCCCTGTGGAATACCGCATGTTACACGACTCTCAGAAGACATTACGTCTTCCAACTGACATTTTTGTTTACGATCGGTCAAATATGATTGTATCATGGATAAAGCACTTCCAGTGATACCGTATATCTCTAATTATCGAAGGCCTTTTTTAAATCCAGCAACACAACCAAATTAAACATACCCAGGCTTTTCACCCGCTCGGCGGACTATATTATATGTGGACCAGTGTCTTCTTTCTTTTCGTGGTTCGAATCCGAAGCTAGTGTTTTTGCCAGCGATTGCTTGGAAGAAAGTGTACGAAGTCAGTTATGTGGCTGGGAAGTATCTTGTTCTTGAATACGCTCACAATGCTTACAATCGCACGGCATATTGTAAAACGCGGCCTGGACTGGACTCGTGGACTGGACTTGTAAAACGCGGACTTGTAAAACGCGGACTTGTAAAACGCGGACTTGTAAAACGCGTTAAATATTATACACAGTATCTCCTCATCTCAGCCAGTAGGCGTCTCAATCTTTGTACGCGCTAAATTGCTCACCACAATTCCACAAAGTTGCTAAGGTGAGAGACAACTACGGAGGTTTGGGGGCATAATCCGTCGGAAATTTTTGGATTCTAGGGTTTCCTGCATTTTGATGCGTGTTATAAGATAGTTTTATGGTTCTAAAAATGCATTGACTACAGGGCTCACTGTCTGTATTTTAATTGTAAAAATATATCAAACATGCCAAATTGGCATAATTTGTTATAATATTAAAGATTATTTCGGTCTTGATAAATAATATTAAGGGGGACCCCGTTAATATTATTTATCAAGACCGAAATAATATTAAATATTATAACAAATTATACCAATTTGGCATGTTTGATATATTTTTGCAATTAAAATACAGACATTCCTATTAATTTCTATTCGATTTTTCGGAACGTTTTTCATGCTAATTTTTCCTATATTTAGGAAGATATGTCAGTGAGCCCTGTAGTCAATGTATTTTTACCATTTTTAGAACCATAAAACTATCTTATAACGCGCATCAAAATGCAGGAAATGGTGTTTCAGAGACCCTAGGAATCCAAACATTTCCGACGGATCATGCCCCCAAACCTCCGTAGTTGTCTCTCACCCCTTGTTAACAATTTAGGACTACACCACTGGCTGAGATGATGAGATACTGTGCATAATATTTAACGCGTTTTACAAGTCCGCGTTTTACAAGTCCGCGTTTTACAAGTCCGCGTTTTACAAGTCCGCGTTTTACAAGTTCGCGTTTTACAAGTCCGCGTTTTACAAGTCCGCGTTTTACAAGTCCAGTCCAGTCCACGAGTCCAGTCCACGAGTCCAGTCCACGAGTCCAGTCCAGTCCACGAGTCCAGTCCAGTCCGTGTTTTACAATATGCCAATTTGGTCATTTGCGGCAAATTCGGCAGAAAAACACTTTTCTCGAAAAAGTGTTTTTCTCAGTCAAAACAGTCATAACTTTGAAAATAACTGTCCAATCGCTCTAAAAATGGTTTTATTGCGCTCAGCGCCTAACGCAGCATGTTTTTATTCATTTTCAGCAAATTTGGTCATTTGCGGCAAATTCGGCAGAAAAACATTTTTTCTCGAAAAAGTGTTTTTCTCACTCAAAACAGTCATAACTTTGAAAATAACTGTCCAATCGCTCTAAAAACGGGTTTACTGCACTCAGCGCCTAACGCAGCATGTTTTTGTTCACTGGTAAATATGATCCGTATATAAATGTTTCAGTAACTATATAATCCGACACAAATTTTGAAAACCTGTTTTACACCAACCATTAACAAACTAGTTGAATCTTAGCGACTCAAGTAGAGTAGCTAGCACGTAAATGTTTCTCTAAGAAAAACAAGGAATTAAAATAAATATCACAATTTCACAATAGCCTTGTTTTTTCAGAATACAATAAATTAAACCCACGTATAAGAACCTAGATTTCTCCACGTTAGCATGAAAAGGTTCTTGTATAAATGGTGTTTACTGCAAAATTAGGCTATTTAGGTTCTTAAAGAGTGAGTGTCAGGGTAGTGCTTTGCGCGCTTGTTTTTTTCTTGGCGGCCATTTTATGGGACGCCTATTTCAGTTCACAAACGAATCCGTCTATATTTGATCAATCCTTCTTATAAATTATCCATTTTCAAGTTTTCTAAGAAGTAAATATACCTGAGTGATCAATTATTGTGATATTTTTCGTAAAATTGATCATTTACTATAGTAATCTTTTCGATACACAGAAGCTGCTATGTAATGAAATATTGAGTATGTATGCATTTTCTCTTCTTATCTAAAAATTTAGTCTTTCTTGATCATTTTGGTATAGGTCAGACTAAATTCTGCGAACTAGAAGTTGTTCAAATTACAATTTTTTTTATTATACATTGTAGCCCTTTCCTGTCTTCTCATTGACTAAGCGCATACAGTTAATTATGGGAATCAGTGCTGGCAGATCATTCACTAATCTGTAGGTTGCGCCCGCAATGCGAGATTTCCTAACGAGCGGTAGCTTTCCACACAAGCGTAAGTACTTCATCTTATAGAGATATAGGGAAACCATACCACTAAACAAGAGATTATAAACTCTTTCCTGTCCGGCTGAAAAACATTCAAAATTGAACTACCTCTTTGTTCTATTGATATCTCGGGAAATATCCATAACTGTTGCGAAACCTATACCTTTTCTGAAAGTCCAATAAACCGGCTGTTACCAATGCTTTTGAATTTTCCGAACAAGACACATCATGATAATATAAATTAGCATTAATTATCATAAATCAGGTTGAAAAACTTCCATTTTTCTAGAAAAGGCCTTCTCAAACTCATTAATAATTCATGAAGAAAATTCAAAAGAAATTAATATTTAATCAGTATTTAGAAATAAGAGGAAGATTACAGCCGAATTTCCCCAACTTTAATCTCGATTTTCTCACAAAATATGGATTCGTTTGAGAAGCAAGTTCTAACACTCGTAATTGTTCATCCTCTGATGTCTAAATACGGACAAACCGGTTAAAAAAACTCGGCTGCGCCTCGTATTTTCAACCGGCTTGTCCGTATTTAGAAATCAGAGGAAGAACGCTTACTCGTGTTAGAACTAGTACATCTTGCACGCCCGGGTAGCATCACGAAAATTCAAAATGCCACCAATCGCAGAGTTGTTTATGAAATCAAATCAAATCAAACTTGGCGTGTGAGTGGATCTCCTGTGCCTGGCGCTTGTCGAATTGACTTCGGGGGTCTTCTATGACGCCTTTTGACTGGGCCGGACAGGAAAGAGTTAAAGGGAATTTTGTTAGGGTGAGGGTTAAGGCCCAGTCACACAGCTGCATCCGATAACGAATAACGATACGATAACGATACAGAAAAAATCGTTCGCCTATTAAATGCATATTAGCCGTCACATTGTGGCGATAACGATGAAATCATCGTTGAACGAGAACGATAGCGATTTTAGAATCGCTCACCAGAGATTTTTTTCCCTCTGTACGATAACGATAAAGTTTTTTGCTCATCAAACCGCTAGTTTGTAAATTAACCACTCGAAGTCCACAATTATCCTGTGAAGTGTTCCGACCCTTGGCTATCTCTACCACACCTCGTGCTTGTTCGTTTACATATTCTGTAAAATTTCAGTGTTCTATGTCATAGAGGCTCTATGACAGGGACAGTCGTATACCAGTGTCCAGGTGCACGGCCAGACTATATCAAAAGTAGAAACAACATACACTAGATAATATCTGTCTTACAAAGTTCTTAAATGACATAGAAACTGGTGAAACTATACTTGGATTGGCTAATTTGCAGACAAAGTTTCACTACGCGGTTAAAATATGAGGCTTGGAAAGTTCTTGTTTTACAAAGTGGAGTTTTAAGGTTGACAAAGTTTTGGCTCAGCCTGATGTGGCCTTGAGAAACAAACGTAACAAATTAGTGGACATTTAAGTCAGTAAGCCCATGTAGGGACTTGAAGAAGAAAACTAGGTCTTTGAGTTCTCTATCGTAGCACAATGGAAGTAGGTCCAGCGTCATCAGTCTTTCTAATTTATATGACAATTCTCCGATCTTCGTTCTGAGAATCCACCTGTTGCTCGTCTTTGGACTCTTTCCACAAGATAATCAAGGTATAATCAAGGTACAAACCTCAGCCTTCGGCTGATAATACTTACCTCGACATTGATTATTCCAGATATCACAAAAACCTCATCCAATAATTGTTTATAGAATCAGGCCACTATTTGCGACATATTGGTCTCTGCGTGTGACGTCATGTGCGACCGCTCACAAGAACGACAACAACAATAAACATCATTTTGACGTCTCTCATCATTTTCATATCCCATTGAATTGTTTTACCGATAATACGGTCGGACATTTTATTCGTTTTCGTAAAATACGCGACTGTATTATCAGTAAAACCATTTAGTAGGATGTATGTTTTTTCTCATTCTGTTCTTATGCACTAGTCAACTGAACCCCCGGGACTATACGGGGATTTTAACATTTCACGAGTGTTAAAAACCCGGCTCAAAAATACCGTTCAGCCGGTTAAAATACCCGGCTACCGGGAATAAAGATTTAGTTTTCCCTGATTTTTACAGTTTTCAATAAGTTTTCAATAAGAAAACAATTATATAAGTTTAATATTCTTACAACAACAGAACACGAAAAAATATGTTAAGGCTTCTATTTTGTTTTTCTCATTTCGTCTTTTAATAACTGTTTTTACAAATAGTCTAATTGTATAAAAAAGCATAACAAAAGTTTAAATTTAATAGTTGGATTACCTTTTTCGTCTGACTCCTAAATCGATTAGTATACCCAGACTCTACGAGTGTTAAATCCTGGATAACATAACATAACATAGTCTTGAGAAAGACTGTTGTTGGTGACTGACGTTTCAACGGCCTCAGCGGCGGTCATCTTCAGAATCAAGTAAAGCGGGTTTGTCAGGGTTTGCCTATGCACACGTCTGGTTCATTACGTCATCGTTTGTTTATGTCATAATTAGTGTGAGTGGTTGTCGCGTCATGCGTGGGTCAATATTGTTTGTAAGCGTGGGCCAATATTGTTTGGTGCGTGCGAAGAAGTCTTTTAATAGCGCTCCGTCGAGATGACGTCAGTACCGATGTTTGTCCGCTTTTACCCATAATTCGTGCGGCCATAAAAGAAATAGCTCATTTGCAATCATTTGTGAGTCAAATTTGGTTTGTTTATCCGCTTTTTGAGCTATTAATAGCAGCCTTACGCTATTGTATGGTGTCGGTAATTGTCGTGATGTTAAGTGGTTTATCACACAAACAAACGATGACGTAACGAACCAGACATATATATATATAGGCAAACCCTGACAAACACGATTTACTTGACTGTGAAGATGACCGCCGCTGAGGCCGTTGAAACGTCAGTCACCAACAACAGTCTTTCTCAAGACTACAACAACCTGGACGATCAACTTCACACATCTAATGATACTCCTAGGGTTAAACCATTTACTTTAGAACACAATTTTATTTATACAGCGTGACCTCTTCGGTGAAATACACTGGTATCACCCCCTGTAGAATGTCAGTGTTAAATCCCGGCTACACCATCCCCGCCTTTTTATGTCAGTGGTCAGTGTTAAAATCTCCGGCTACCAAAATATCGACGCTGGTTCAAACCTTGCATTTCCCCAGCAAAGCTCCGTTTAAGTGTTTGTAATATGACCTATGACGTCACTAGTTGTACCCACCATTAATGAAGCATATCTTCAAAAATATTGAGCAAAATTGTTTGAAACTTTACACAAGTATACAGGTTACTAAATTGAATATCCCCACGTCAACTTTATCGTTACCATAGCAATATATATTAGTTCCCAGACCTTTCATCCTGCAGCAAAAATTTTCTATTATCCACCATGCCCTACAAAGATTTTGACTCGAAGTTGCACCTCACTGATCAACAGTTAAATATTGGTTTAGAAAAGGCAGAATATAAACAAGTTTATGAGAGGAATAAAGGAGTCTGGGAACTAATCTGTTACCATGGCAAACGATAACGTTTACGTGGGTTATTCAATTTAGTGACCTGTATACTTGTACAAAGTTTCAAGGAATTTTGTTCAATAGTTTTGATGATATGCTTCATTTTCTGATTCGTCATAATGGTGGTACAACTACTGACGTCATAGGTCATATTACACAATCTTGAATAACTCGAGAACGAGATAAGGTATGGAAGAACTACAAACGGCATTCTTTATCGTTTGAGGAGCTCTTTCAAATAAATTAATCAATAAAAAAGTTTTCAATTTTCAATTTTCGTTTCATAAACACTGTAAGACCACGCATAGTCCCGGGGGTCTCAATAAGCCAGTTCGTAATGTCGACTGCTCATCAAAATGACGCGTTCTGCGTCGGGATAAAAACTTATTTCAATTCATAACATCAGGCTGGGGAATTCAGTATAACGAATTTGCAAGTGTAAATAGAAATGCAAATGCCTATTGCGGTTTTAGCCTGATGTTATGAATTGAAATTCCGACGCAAGAACACGTCATTTTGATACGCAGTTGACATTACGAACTGGCTTATTGACTAGTGCATTATATTTCCATACTGTTTTTTTCATTGAGCGATTCATGTGGCTATACATAGTTCACGAATGTTTTCTTATTGTCCACGTGTAAGGCTTTGATCCACACTAGAAATTAATAGATATATTAAAATAAGCGTCATAGATGGTGGAGGAAAATTTGGTTCAAAGTATAATCTTGACGGTGATCGCTAGAGCGTATACCGTAAACTGCGGAATATAAGCCCCCCCCGTATATTCCGGTTATAAGTCCCCCCCCCATCCCAAATATAAGGCCCCCATCTCTCTTACTAGTAATGTCATCTTACCGACTTTTGGGCTTTGGAGTGTAACAGTTTACTCAATATATCAGCCTGGCTATGCCGGTTTTCGATTATTTTATTTATTTCAATGTTTAGTGAGACAATACAAGTTGTGTTGACAGCAGGAATATGACCTGTTGACATACAGTTATTTGTGACGCAAATGGGAAAATTAAATATACCAGCGAGTGAAAAAAATACTCAATATTAAGAGAGCGAGAAATATAGAATAACTTTATAAAAATAACTTTATTACTATACATCAAATATTAATAATCTAATAAAATAATAATAATAATTGACGTATTAGGAGCATTATACAATAGTCTCAATGCTCTTACAACAATATATTCTTAATTTTACTTATAAAACTAATTACAGTTTCATTATAAGACAAAGCCCACTACATACATTACCACTATGAATAAAAACTATTAATTTTAAAAAAGAAAGTCGTAAGTGCTGACTTAAAACTACTTAACATATCAAAGCTTCTAATTTCCTGTGGTAATGAATTCCACAGTTTTTGGTGCTGCAACCGAGAATGTTCTGTCTCCATGAGTCACCGTTTTGGATTTTGGCTCAAGTAGCAGATTTCGGTCAGATGATCTCAAAGCACGAGTAGGTTTTAATTTAGTTAGCGAATCAGCAATATAAACAGGCGCCTGGCCATGCAAAGCCTTGAAAGTAATTATTAGTATCTTAAATACAATCCTTGATCTCACCGGCAACCACTGAAGATGTAACTGTTAAATGTAACTGTTCAATGTCTTACTGACCAGTAAATAAAAAACGTATATTGATGCCCCCCCGTTTATTAGCCCACCCAAAACCCTTAACAAATTGTATAAGCCTAGGGCTTATATTCCGCAGTTTATGGTACTTTATAGTGCCCCTAACCCCAATTTTGTTTTTGTTTAGAATAAAAGCACTCCTAAAATTATGAAGGATGTTCTTTTAAATTTTGGCGATAGCTGTTTTTCTTTTAAGTTATTCAAGTTTTTGTAATATGCAAATAAGGCATATGATGACGTAAGATAAGGAAAGCAGAATTGTCGAAGATCTATTTTCGAGTATATCTTCAAAACCATTCATCAATCTTTCTCCAAACTTTGCATGTATTTACAGACAAATAAACTAAAAAAAACAGTTCAAGTTCTGTAGTCGTCATTGGTAACCGATTTGTTTCCCAGACCTCAGGCTCAGCAGATCTTTGTTTTCTGCCATAGCAGAGTTTACTACAACTTCACACTTTAGTATAAGATTAGTTAAGTTTGTAGCATCTTCCTTCAATATTACCAACTCAGAAATGATCAGCACTTGAGAGAAAACAAATAGTTTTGTTTTTTAAATTAAGAGAAACAAATTGTGTTTTATTATTGTTGTTGTTATTATTCTTGTGAGCGGTCAACTTATGACGTCACACGCAGAAACCAAAATTTCGCAAATAGTGGCTTCCATAGTTTGCAGAATTTAGTCGGCTCTATACCAAAATGATCAAGAAAGGCTGAATTTTTAGATAACTCAAACTTTACTTACTCTAAATTTACTTTAAAAATTTACTTGCTCAAAATTTCATATTACATAAGAAGATAGTAGAAGATGAAAATTTGAGGATTTTGACGCCATATTGGTTTTGAAAATATGACGTCATTGAACAGTGGAGTTGTTTTGATGGCGTGTTGTGAATGCTGTTTGGGTGAAAATTGGAAAGTAGAGGAGCTTCTTAGGTGATGTCATATTTGAGAAACAAATATGGCGTCGAAATTGGACAAACTCTCCAACTTCAACTAGCCATATCTTCTCAACTAAATTGATAGGAATGCTGAAACTTTGGAAATAAACTAAAGTCAGTAAGATCTTTCATATGAACTACATTTTGGCTGCAGTATCCCTTTAAAGTTACGTTCAAAAAACTTTTTAAGGCAGAGTAAGTGTCAAACTATGTTTGGTCTTAAAATGTATATATTCCAACACTCGAAATTTTCCTTCACCATAAATCCTTAGAACATGTAGTTTAATTGAGTGAAATGCCAAATATTACTTATAATATGGCTAGCTACTAGGTCTGAGTCGTCTTCTGGACGATCCTTTTATTAGTATTAAGGTTAGGGGTTAGGGTTAGGATCTAAGTTGTTTTGGGATTAGTAGTTCCATGATGTATTTCATCATACAGGCATGTCCGATCGTAACAATCTCTCATTTCGTCCAACCTCTCGCGGATACTAAAAAAAATCGTCCAGAAGATGACTCAGACTTATTCCATCTAGCCACGACCCTGATGTAGTTAATGTGAGAGAGCTTCAAGTTCATATCCACAGAAAAATGATTCTGAGACAGGAATCGAACCTGTAACCTTCTGATTGTTTGAGGATATGAGCTTGACAATCGTCCATGTATCGTCTGTCTACTCCAAGCTCTCCCACATTCACCACAGCAGTGTATAAAGTAAATAGTTTGAACCTAGGAGTATCATTAGATGTGTGTAGTTAGTTGATCGTCCAGGTTGTTGTAGTCTTGAGAAAGACTATTGTTGGTGACTGACGTTTCGACGGCCTCAGCGGCGGTCATCTTCAGAGTCAAGTAAAGCGTGTTTGTCAGGGTTTGCCTACGGAATTTCCCAAGAAATCCACTGTGTTCTTAAACACAAAAGATTTTCGCCCCTGGGAATTTAAAATATCTTGTAATCGTATTCCAGGGGCATAACTGTCTAATTACCACAAACTCGAGCACGTAAAGCAGAATTGAATCGATATTTATGCATTAGTTTACAAGTATCAACAACAGTTAAATTCCCAGAGGCCTAAAATCTTTTGTGCTAATAAAAACAAAGTGGATTTCTTGGGAAATTCCGAGGTTGCGCTTTTTTTGATACACCCTGTATATGTCTGGTTCATTACGTCATCGTTTGTTTGTGTGATAATTAGTGTGACTAGCTGAACACAAACGAGCTAATAGAAACGGGGACAGGACTAATCATACAGCTGAACAGTACGTACAAACAAAACACGATATTGACTGGGACTCGCCTGAATGTGTCGCCTTTAACACAAACTACAAACAGCGACTTACATTAGAAAGTTGGTATACCAACTTGGAACATAAACCACTTAACAGATCACAACAATTACCAACATCATACAAAAGACTTCTTCGCACGCACCAACGACCAATAGACCTACCGACAAGCAATATACCCACGCATGACGCAACACTCACTCACATTGATTATGACACAAACAACCGATGACAAACAATATTGGCCCACGCTTAACGCGATACCCACTCACACTAATTACGACACAAACAAACGATGACGTAATGAACCAGACGTATATATAGACAAACCCTGACAAACAACGCTTTACTTGACTCTGAAGATGACCACCACTGAGGCCGTCGAAACGTAAGTCCCAACAACAGTCTTTCTCAAAACTACAACAACCTGGACGATCAACTTCACACCCCCACAGCAAATTAGACGAGAAATAAATTTATCTCTAACCGGATGAATTAACAACAAACGAACATTTATTTTTAATATTTAAACATCAATACAATAAATATATTAAGGACGCTTAATTAAATACATAGAATTTAAATAGGATTTAAATTTAGATGGTTAGCCTTTATATTATGAAAGGATTGAAAAAGTTTAAAATCCATATAAATCCTCCACAGTTTTTTGTATAGAGCACGGCAAAGTATAGAGCACGCCAAAATAAAGTTGGCAAGTTGTTTTATAGTTTTTCATATCTATTTTTAAACCACGTTCAAAAAACTTTTTAAAGCCAGAGTAGCGTCAAACTATATGTCTGATGTATATGGCTGTATCACCTAGTGATGGTGGGGGAAAACGTTTTTTTGGTATCAACTTCGGTGCCAACCAGTGCCCATACTGAAATAATGAACGCTCCCCAAAACAAAAATTGTAAAAGATCTTATCAGTTATTTTGGCTTCATCTGTACAGAATTCATAAAACTGTTTAGGGTTTAAATGTTTTAAATTAACGAGTTAAACTAACAATAGAACTAAAAGTTTAACTTTAATTGTGATTTATAATTTAATAACTTCTTATTAACCGAGAGCGCGGTCATTACGGGAAAATATCAGACGGAAGTCTTGACAGTACGGAGGTCTGATATTTTCCCGTAATGACCAAGCGGTCGAGAGGTTTATTATATGGCATGGCTTTTTTAAACAACATACTTTACATACGTTTTGAGTGATAGAATCGGCATTTTCAATTGCTTTCATGATAGTAAGACTCTCTTTTAGATTGTTCATCGTCCGATTCGTACATGATATGATTTAGTGCTTAATTTACTAAATTCGTTCAATTTTTGCTGCTTTTCAAAGTTTCCTATCGTTGTTTGTATTAACAAAGTGGCTGACAAAATCCGTAATCCGGAACGGACCAGCACGTGACGTGTCTCAGAGCACGCAATTTCACCGGAAGTAGCTTGTGCCATATAATAATAACTTCTTATTAACCGAGAGCGCGGTCATTATGATATTTTATAAAAAGATATATAACATTCTCTGATAACTCCGGACATTCTTCTATGTCAGGGTTCTTCTCTGTTTCTTTATGCATGTCCTCAAATATGGGTGTGTCTTGACTATATGTCTATATATCTTTATAACTATATAAGCCTATAGATGCTATAAAACCTTTTGATGTTATAAAACCTATAGATGTTTAAAGAACCTATAGATGTTAAATAACCTATATAGATGTTATAAAGCCTATAGATGCTATAAAACCTATAGATGTTATATAACCTATATATATGTTATAAAACCTATAGATGCTATAAAAGCTATCGATGCTATAAAACCTATAGATGTTATAAAACCTATACATGTTAAAGAACCTACAGATGTTAAAGAACCTATATAGATGTTATAAAACCTATCGATGTTATAAAACCTATCGATGCTATAGAACCTATAGATGTTATAGAACCTATAGATGTTATAAAACCTATAGATGTTATAAAACCTATAGATGTTATAAAACCTATCGATGTTATAAAACCTATCGATGCTATAGAACCTATAGATGTTATAGAACCTATAGATGTTATAAAACCTATAGATGTTATAAAAACCTATAGATGTTATAAAACCTATTGATGTTATAAAACCTATAGATGTTATAAAACCTATCGATGCTATAAAACCTATAGATGTTATAAAACCTATACATGTTAAAGAACCTATAGATGCTATAGAAACATATCGCTATTGAATGAAACAATATTACGTTATTGCCTCGTTCTATTTCAAAACCACGCAACATATATCTATAGATTATATGTTCTATAGAATCTATAGTAGGTTCTATATGTTCTATAGCATCTATATGTTCTATAACATCTATAGGTTTTATAGCAATCTATATGTTCTATAACATCTATATAGGTTTTATAACATCTATAGGTTCTATAGCATCTATATAGGTTTTATAGCATCTATAGGTTCTATAGCATCGAAAGGTTCTATAGCATCTATATAGGTTCTATAGCATCTATATAGGTTCTATAGCATCTATATAGGTTCTATAGCATCTATAGGTTCTATAGCATATATATAGGTTCTATAGCATCTATATAGGTTCTATAGCATCTATATGTTCTATAACATCTATATAGGTTTTATAACATCTATAGGTTCTATAACATCTATATAGGTTTTATAGCATCTATAGGTTCTATAGCATCTATAGGTTCTATAGCATCTATATAGGTTCTATAGCATCTATAGGTTCTATAGCATCTATATAGGTTTTATAGCATCTATAGGTTCTATAGCATCTATATGGTCTATAGAAACTATAGGTTCTATAGCATCTATAGGTTCTATAGCATCTATATAGGTTCTATAGCATCTATAGGTTCTATAGCATCTATATAGGTTCTATAGCATCTATAGGTTCTATAGCATCTATATGTTCTATAGCATCTATATGTTTCTATAACATCTATAGGTTTTTATAGCATCTATATGTTCTATAGCATCTATATAGGTTTTATAACATCTATAGGTTCTATAGCATCTATATAGGTTCTATAACATCTATATAGGTTTTATAACATCTATAGGTTCTATAGCATCTATAGGTTCTATAGCATCTATATAGGTTCTAGCATCTATATAGGTTCTATAGCATCTATATAGGTTCTATAGCATCTATAGGTTCTATAGCATCTATAGGTTCTATAGTATCTATATAGGTTCTATAGCATCTATTAGGCTTATATATAGCTATAAAGACATATAGACACACCTATAATTGAGGACATGCATACACATAGAGAAAGAGTCTATGTTAGATACTGGAGTGATATTGGAGTAGAAGAGAACTCTATCGCTAAGCGAATATAATTACAGTTATAGCTTAAGTTACAAGGATTATATGTCTACCAACTAATTCCTCATATCACCCAATGCAACATTGTCCACCAACTTTGTGAAAGGGGAAAGGGTATACCAGTATTTTTAGTTATTCACGATATTTAGTTGAGACCGGGAATGCTGGTATTGGTTCTGACGCTATACTACCATACCGTTGTTATGGTATACAGTAAGATAAAGCGGTATTATGACTATCATCAGTTTATCTTTTTATTTAAACTGCAAGAAAAGTTTATAAATGAGAAACAAACACAATGTATGTGTCCGCGCTAAATAATATATAGATTAGATATTAACTTTTAAACGATCGCTAAGATGGATAATGTTCTGTCTCGGCGATCGCAACAATTGTGGTTTCCGTTTGATCACTGCTATTGCTGAGTTCATTTTTGACTTTTGAGCAATCATGGCGATCGTACTCATCGTAGCGATCATATATATGAAAACAGGGCTTTTTAATATGGAGTTGAAATATGTATTGAAAGTAAAACACTGATTTATCCATCTAATTTTAGATCATTTAACGAAAACAAACTCCCGATAACGCGAACTTTTTTCCATTTTTCCTTGAATGTTTGGGTTATTGAGTGTCAACTGTACTTACTGTAGATCACACATTTGCTAAAAAATTGTAACGGTATACTGGTATAACTGCGGTATTTTTCGAATATCGAATACCGGTATTGAAATTCCCATACCGCCCAACTCTAAAATGTAGTTTATATGAAAGATCTTACTGACTTTAGTTTATTTCCAAAGTTACGGCATTCCTATCAATTTAGTTAAAAGGACACACCGAAATACGCGAAATAATATATAGATTAGATCTTATCGTATTTTTAGTAAATTGAAGACCGCCATTTTTGTTCTGATTGCGGGCTTATGCGGTCGCTCCCATTAATTTTTGACGTCATTGAGTGATAGAAACACAACAGAAAGAATTAAGGAACCATTCACGTCAATAACATGACAATAGCGTGGTTAAGTATATTGTGCAGATTTCTATTCACAGTATAGACGACTTTCACGATCATGCGCAGTAGCAACAAATATTAACATGGAAAGAGCATATTGAAAATAGTAGAAGTGCAAAGTTTGAAAGGGATTGTGTAAAAAAGGAAGAAGTTACACAAGCAGAAAGTTGGCCATTTCAAAAGGAATTTATTAGTGATTTAATAAGGATTTTGGCTTGGCGGGCGGGCGTTGCACGCCAAGCCAAAATCCCTATTAAATCCATAGTGAAGAGCAAAACTTGCAAAGTGTGTAGCTTTCGCACTATTTGCCCGATTAGTTTCAAACTTTTGCACTTTTACTATTTTTAATATGATCTTTCTAGCTAAAACAGTTGTTTTTACCTCATATGAAAATTTGAAATAAAATTTCTACTGCGCGTGGACCCTGAAAACTCGTCTATTGTGAAGGATTTCTTATCATAGGTTTTCTATCACTCAATGACGTCAAAAATTAACGGGAGCGATCGCATTCGCACACAATGAAAAAAGATATGGCGGCCTTCAATTTACAAAAAAGTACGATAAACAAAGCGAAATTTCACTCAAACTAAAAATATTAGAAGAAACCATTCTCATGTAAGACGACAAAGAACTTTCATTTAAGAAACACTTGTTTTGGGGTGGAACATGAAATGAAAATTAAGTTTATCTTATTTAAATGCACTCCGAAAATGAATAGGAATGGTAATTTAAAGTTCTTTCATATTTCATAATAATAATAATAATTTAATTCTGGTGCATTACAAAAAATTCTCAATGCCCTTACAGTTACAATGCTAAGAAATTTACAAGAGAATATTCAGAATAAAATAAGAAACTAAGATAAATGATAATATACAATCTTAATAATATCCATTAGGGATTAAAAAGATAACTTTTGAGTTTTGTTTTAAAAATATCAACAGATACGGGGGATCGAATTTCTTTAGGTAAGTCATTCCAAAGCCTCGGTGCACAGTTCGAAAAAGACCTGGCACCATAATTCTCTGTTTTATACAGAGGAACATCGAGTTTATTAAAATGATCAAAATTTGATCGTAGACGGGAAGGGTTATGGATAGAGAGAATCTCAGCTAGGTATTTAGGACCAAATCCATTCAAAACTTTATATGTGATTAAGAGTACTTTAAAAATGATACGCTTACGAACAGGAAGCCAATGTAGCTTCCGAAGGATTCGGTGAAATATGGTCTGTTTTTCGAATTTTTGTCACAAGTCTGGCAGCAGAATTCTGGATCCGTTGGAGTTTCGAGATCTCCTAATCAGGAAGGCCAATAAGCAGGTTTCTCGTAGCCTACGTCATAGTCTGTGAAATTTGAATTTTGAAAAACACAGACTATGAACCAGCGCCGTTAATCATGTTCTGTGACGTGCTACTATAAGGAATTTATACAGTCGCTTAGAAAACTTAGTTAATACGTGATATTCAATTGGTTAAGAACTACTTCCGTTTTCAATGTTTGTTGTTCACAACAGCACGAAGACAGTTTCTCAGCCGCCTCAACGTATTCTTTGTAAACGAGACTATTAAAAGAGTTTGCTAAAACTTTCGAAGGATGACTGTTTATAGTCGGCCCAGGTAGCCGTGAAGTGCCGATTCTCGTTATACTGTTTCGTTTTAGCTTTTCAGCTTGCCTATTTGTCTATTAGAACTAAGTTTTAGTTGCTATAAGCATAGACTTGCTCCAAGTCTGCCTTTTGATTGTCTCGGGTTTGTTTAAAGACGAGTTTGTTTCGAGACAGGTTCTTTTCAAAACCTTGAAACAAACCCGTCTTTAAAACCAAACCACTCTCGAAATAAACCCGTCTTAGTCTCGAAACAAACCCGTCTTTAAATAAACCCGAAACAATCAAGAGGCAGACTTGGAGCAAGTCTACTATAGGGCATAAACACAATCTATAAGCATTGCGAATAATCGGCATAAATTACAGAACACACAATTTGGCTCTGATTAGCGCCGCCTTTTTGCGCCCGCGAGCGTCTGTACGCAGGCTAGTTTCTCGTAGCTCTTGAGATAATTAGACTATTGTGATATGAAAATGAGATAACCTATGATGTCAAGATATTTCTACATTTTTAGAAAATCAAGTATATATCTTTGAGATTATTCAACGAACTCACTTGAAACTTTGCACATTACTACACTTCGTGACACCAAACATCATTACATCGGAATAGCGATCACAAATTAATTTACTATTTCTAATTAATTAATTTTTATAAAATCAAGTATATATCTTTGAGATTATTCAACGAACTCACTTGAAACTTTGCACATTACGACACTTCGTGACACCAAACATCATCACATCGGAATAGCGATCCCAAATTAATTTACTATTTCTAATTTATTAATTTTCTAAAAATGCAGAAACATCTTGACGCCAATATAGGCTACTTTAGTGCATATCACATATGTCTAAATATCTCAAGAACGACGTGAGATATGAAAGAACTCTAAATTAGTTTCCTCGTTATTTTAGGAGTTCATTTAAATATGACAAACTTAATTTTCATTTCATCTGGGCACTTAAAGTGTCTATGAAGTTAAAAAATCGCTAGCATTTTTTTGCTCTCACGAACAAAGTAGCATGGCAGAATCGTTCACTGAAAATTTCAAGTGAATCTGCTGCATAGTCTTCGAGCTATCAACTCTCAAAGTTTGTCCATTGGCATAGTTTAACGTTACAAAATAGGGAAAGACTGGGATTGAATATATGTGTTATATGACGTATGCAGGTGGATCATTAATGTTCAAATCCATTGTTCTTATGCAGAGTAAGTACACCTGCATATGTCACAAGACAATAAACCGCGCGTTTCAGATTTCACCAAAAACATTTAGAGTTGATAACTCGAAGACTATGCAGCAGATTTACTTGAAATTTTCAGTGTACGCGCTAGCGAATTTTTCACTTCATAGACACTTTAAAGATATGGCTAATTTGAGGATTTTCACGCCATATTTGTTTTGAAAATATGACATCATCAAGTGCTTCTTTATCGGCAGTGGAGTTGTTTTGATGGCGATCACATAGTGATAGCTGTTGTGAATACCAGTTGGATGAAAATTAGTCGAAATCAACTATTTAGTTCCTGAAGCGGGAAAGTAGAGGAGCTTCTTAGTCATAATAACGAGATAAAAGCACTCATATTTGAGAAACAAATATGGCGTCGAAATTGGACAAACTCTCCAACTTCAACTAGCCATATCTTCTTAACTTAATTGATTTGAATGACAAAACTTTGGAAATAAACTAAAGTCAGTCAGATCTTTCATATGAACTACATTTGCATTTTGGCTGCACTGGAGTACCCCCTTGTTTTAACAATGAGATAATTACCTTGATTTCACCTTCAAGTGGATATAGAAAAATATGCCAGACATGACAGCGGAGATAGAACCGACAACCAGGTAGGCAATACCCAGGAATGGATTCTTCCCACCAAGCCATGAAGTGTTGGTTAATATAAAACGTTTCTCGCCATCGAAGCTGGTCACAGGGTAGTCTGTTTGTCTTCGTTAAGGAACACATGAATTTAGGCTACCGTCTTTAATCGAATCGACTCAATGTGCAAACCACAAATTATAATGCTGATACTAGTGTGCCAAATCCTACAGTAAGTAGATCTACTTATTTATAATCTATATCATGAATGTGAGAGAGCTTGGAGTAAACAGACGATACATGGACGATCGTCAAGCTCATATCCTCAGAAAATGATTCTGAGTCCTGGACAGGAATCGAACCTGTAACCTTCTGATTGCTGGTGAGACGCTCTAACCATTGAGCCACCGAGACTCAGATGGAGAGCGAAGGTCACACTGATGTACTGGTTCGATTGATACAGTATATGTACTGCCTATGTGGCAGTCACTATATTATATCGGTAAGGTTTGGATGTGTTAATATACACAATGCTGTATTGAATGGGAGAACTTGGAGTAAACAGACGATACATGGGCGATCGTCAACCCTCATATCCTCAGAAACATTATTCTGAGTCTCAGACAGGAATCGAACCTGTAACATTCTGATTGCCGGTGAGACGCTCTAACCATTGAGCCACCGAGACTCAGATGGAAAGCGAAGCCCAGGTGAAAATCTTACATAAGATCTTGGTAAGACCTTATGTAAAGATCTTACAAGGTCTTTGCAAGATCTTTACAAGATCGTACAAGATCTTACAGGAACTTACTAGATCTTACAAGATCGCCACAAGATCTTACGAGCTCTTTACATGATACATGATCTTACAAGATCTTTGCCAGATCTTTACAAAAACCTACAAAATCGTACAAGATCTTGCAAGATTAATTTCATCCATGATTTGTTTAAGATTTTATAAGATTGCACAAGATCTTGTAAGATCTTACAGGATCTTACAATATTTTTCTTATAAGAAGAATCTCATTTAGACTAATTTTACTATCTTACAAGATCTTGACAAGATGTTCACCTGGGAGGTTATCTAAATTGTATAAATACAATCACTATATATCAGCAATGATTCGGTGCGTCATATAAATACAGTAATGTAGTAAATGTTTGAGCTTGGAGTAATGTGGTGGCTCAATGGTTAGAGAGTCTCGTCGGCAATCAGAAGGTTACAGGTTGGAGTCTGGGACTATATTATGCCTGTATCTTCAGAGTCCGGTAGAGAGTGGCTTCTGATTGCTAACACCACAGTGAGCTAGTGACTAAACTCATCGCTCGAAATAATGTTATCAAAGTCGGTGGTCAGCATGACTGCTCAAACGTGAATTCAGGCGGTCAGATCTAAAATTTCCATGGTCAACTAATTTTTTCTTTAATTTGTGCATTAAAAACAAAAATCGTCTTTCCTTAAATAACTTGGTATAATAATAATAATAATAAAGACGTATTAGGAGCATTATACAATAGTCTCAATGCTCTTACAACATTATATTCTTTAAGTTACTTATAAAACTAATAATAATAATAATAATAATAAAGACGTATTAGGAGCATTACACAATAGTCTCAATGCTCTTACAACAATATATTCTTAATGTTACTTATAAAACTAATTACAGTTTCATTATAAGATAAAGTCTACTACATATATTTATTTATTTCGATTCGCCATTAGTAAATTATCATATAAAATATAATTCGATAAATAATATATAATTTATATATATAATATATATATATATATATATACTGTATATATGTATATATGTATATATATATACACAATCTTTATACACAAACTGCAGCGAGATTAACACCCACGCTTCGTCGCTTCGCAACCTCGCTTGCGAAAAACATGTTAAAAAGGATACTGTACAAGATGTCAAGAATGTACTCGCCCTTGGGTAATCCATCGGCATATTTACTCTGATGATTAACTTTACGATAAGGTTTACGAAGGTTGGGAATGCAGCCGTGCGCATCCACACAATGAAATCCTGATTCTCAAACCCATTGTCGTGTTTGTCTTCTGGGTTTAACTGGTCGACTGGCAACGGCCAGTTGGGTGGCTTCGCATATTTCTTGAAATCGTTCATATTGTCCGGATTTTGGAATTTGGTTTCACGATCAGATTTCCAAGCGATGTTCATGTACGTCAATTTGATTTCGATATCACGACTATTGGTACTGTTGTCGTCGTCCTTGTACTTGTAGTAAAGTTCAAATGTATCTGAGGATGAGAAATAGTGTTTCGTTTATTAGATTTATCACTCTTAGGTGAACGGATACCCCAAGGTCGTTCAATAGTCCAGCGGCTGAGGTGAAAATCGTCGCTTTTTTTATTAAAGCACGAGACTTGGCATGTAGATAGAGTTACTAGTGTTGATGAATTTCTGATATAGAGGCAACGAAGATTTCTTCCTTGGTTGCCACAAAATCGAGTTTTTCTTCCAATTTACCTATATTAAAGTACTTTATTTTTTCCCGGTCCGTATCCTACCAAATCCTGCTTTCTGATTGGCTAACGAGCGGTCCGTATGAGCCCATACGGACCGCTCGACATAATTTCAGTTTTAAATGCCTTTTATAAGCCGTAAAATATTCTAAAAACATTTGAAAATGAACTCAAACGAGATTGAACATATTGAAAGGTGATTTTTTTATCTGATAGAGACTTAACACAGACTTTTCTTTTTATCCACTGACTAGAAACACTGATGACGACCAAAAAAAACAAGCCAGGATATTAAGGAAAAATAAATTATTTACCGTTTTGGTCGGTCCGTATTGAGAAATATTTCCCTTGGTCTCAAAAACATCCCTCGGTCCGTTTTTGAGACCTCGGGAAATATTTCTCCGTACGGACCTGCAAACCGGTAAATAACATATATTTATTATAAAAAAGTGAAAATTCAAAGTTCACTTTTAGCGAATATCACCCATATATCATTAGAAAGTTTGCAAAAAACTATATGAAGGACATTCAAGTGGGTTGTACGATTTTCCAAGCTCGTTTTGAGTTACAGAAGGCTAAACCCACTAAAAACAAGAATTTTGCGGCATTTTTGAGCGTTAATAACTCAAAATAGGCTTAGAAAATCGTCCTACCCGCTTGAATGTCCTTCATATAGTTTTTTGCGAACTTTCAATGATATAGGTGATATTCGCTAAAAGTGAAACTTTGAATTTTCACTTTTTTATAAGATAGCACTTTCGATTTGACAAAAAAAGAAAAATTAAAATTACAAACGTACAAATACCACACATAAATACTTTAAAGTGCCAGGAACCAACAACAGGGTTAAACCCCAATAACCCCAATAATCTAAGGTAAATTGGAAAGAAAACTCGATTTTGTGGGCAACCAGGAAGAAATCTCTGCATTGCCTCTACAGTATATCAGAAAATCATAAGCATTAGTAACTCTATCTACTTGCCAAGTTTCATGCTTGTATCCAAAAACGAACGATTGAAGCAAACTTTCACGGGGCTATTCTTCATGTCAGTCATCATTTTTTATACAGTTAAAGTCCTTATAACCTCAACTACTATATTTCTGATATATATTCTACATGAAGTGAATGACAAAATATTTTATGATTTGAGCTTTGATGTTCTAGAAAGGTTTGTTTGTCTGAAATGATGATGTGACATCAAATTTGTCTTTCTTTTCTGCTTTCCATGTGATAGAAGACTGGTTGAGGATTTGAGTGAAAAAGTTGATAAAATCTCTAGTATATCGTTCAAGTATATCATCAACGTTTGAATTAGGACAAATTTCTCTCGCAGCAGAATATTGTATCTGAAATAATGACTGAGTTAACGTCACACTCATTAGTATTTCAGACAAACAAACCTTTATAGAATAACATCATCAACATCATCAACATCATCAATGACAACGACATCATCATCATCAACAACATCATCATCACCACCATAATGATCATCATCACCGTCATCACCATCATCATCATCATCACCATCACCATAATTATCATCATCACCACCATCATCACCACCCATCATGATCATTATCACAATCACCACCATCAACCATGATGATTATCACCATCATCACAATCATCACCATCATGATCATCATCACCATCATCATCATCATCACCATCATGATCACCATAATCATCACCATCATTATCACCATCATCACCATCATGATCACCACCATCATGATTATCATCACCACCATCATGATCATGATCATCATCATGATCATCAATCACCATCACCATCATCATCATCACCATCATGATCACCATCACCATCATTATCCCCATCATCACCATCATGATTATCATCACCATCATCACCATCATGATGATCATGATCATCACCATCATCATGATCATCACCACCATCATGATCAATGATCATATAACCACCATCACCATCATGATCATCATCACCATCATCATGATCACCACCACCATCATGATCACCATCACCATCATGATCACCATCATCATGATCACCACCATCATCATGATCACCACCACCATCATGATCACCACCACCATCATGATCACCATCATGATCATAACCACCATCATCACCACCACCATCATGATCATCATCATCACCACCATCATGATCACCATCACCATCACCATCATGATCATCATCACCATCATGATCACCATCATGATCATCACCACCATCACCATCATGATCACTATCATGATCATCAACACCACCATCATCATTACCACCATCACTGTAGCTATTTCATCAAAATCCCTCACCATTAAACAAACTATTTGCAATGGCTCCACATGGTGCTATTGCTACTCTTGTCTTGTTGTCCAGCTTGGTAAATCCTTTATCATAAGGTTTACAATCACCACTGACAGACTGGCTGAGGTCACCTCTCAACTGAGCATCATCTCTTGACCGAACATACCTGCGATGATTCTAGAAAGAGTGCTAGTGTCAACTGTAAGCAATGGTGTGCTAGTGCCAACTGTGAACAATGTAGCAATGAACAATGTTGTACTACCAACTGTAAACAATGTTGCACTGCCAATGAACAATGTTGTACTGCCAATGAACAATGTTGTACTGCCAATGAACAATGTTGTACTGCCAACTGTGAACAATGTTGTACTGTCAACTGTGAACAATGTTGTACTGTCAACTGTGAACAATGTTGTACTGTCAACTGTGAACAATGTTGTACTGTCAACTGTGAACAATGTTGTACTGTCAACTGTGAACAATGTTGTACTGCCAACTGTGAACAATGTTGTACTGTCAACTGTGAACAATGTTGTACTGTCAACTGTGAACAATGTTGTACTGTCAACTGTGAACAATGTTGTACTGTCAACTGTGAACAATGTTGTGCTAGTGTCAACTGTGAACAATGGTGTGCTAGTGTCAACTGTGAACAATCTTGTACTGTCAACTGTGAACAATGGTGTGCTAGTGTCAACTGTGAACAATGTTGTACTGTCAACTGTGAACAATGGTGTGCTAGTGTCAACTGTGAACAATGTTGTACTGTCAACTGTGAACAATGGTGTGCTAGTGTCAACTGTGAACAATGTTGTACTGTCAACTGTGAACAATGTTGTACTGTCAACTGTGAACAATGTTGTACTGTCAACTGTGAACAATGTTGTACTGCCAATGAACAATGTTGTACTGCCAATGAACAATGTTGTACTGCCAATGAACAATGTTGTACTGCCAACTGTGAACAATGTTGTACTGCCAACTGTGAACAATGTTGCACTGTCAACTGTGAACAATGTTGTACTGTCAACTGTGAACAATGTTGTACTGTCAACTGTGAACAATGTTGTGCTAGTGTCAACTGTGAACAATGGTGTGCTAGTGTCAACTGTGAACAATGTTGTACTGTCAACTGTGAACAATGTACTACCAACTGTGAACAATGTTGTACTGCCAATGAACAATGTTGTACTGCCAATGAACAATGTTTGTACTGCCAATGAACAATGTTGTACTGCCAACTGTGAACAATGTTTGTACTGTCAACTGTGAACAATGTTGTACTGTCAACTGTGAACAATGTTGTACTGTCAACTGTGAACAATGTTGTACTGCCAACTGTGAACAATGTTGTACTGTCAACTGTGAACAATGTTGTACTGTCAACTGTGAACAATGTTGTACTGTCAACTGTGAACAATGTTGTACTGTCAACTGTGAACAATGGTGTGCTAGTGTCAACTGTGAACAATGGTGTGCTAGTGTCAACTGTGAACAATCTTGTACTGTCAACTGTGAACAATGGTGTGCTAGTGTCAACTGTGAACAATGGTGTGCTAGTGTCAACTGTGAACAATGTTGTACTGTCAACTGTGAACAATGGTGTGCTAGTGTCAAACTGTGAACAATGTTGTACTGTCAACTGTGAACAATGTTGTACTGTCAACTGTGAACAATGTTGTACTGTCAACTGTGAACAATGTTGTACTGCCAATGAACAATGTTGTACTGCCAATGAACAATGTTGTACTGCCAATGAACAATGTTGTACTGCCAATGAACAATGTTGTACTGCCAACTGTGAACAATGTTGCACTGTCAACTGTGAACAATGTTGTACTGTCAACTGTGAACAATGTTGTACTGTCAACTGTGAACAATGTTGTGCTAGTGTCAACTGTGAACAATGGTGTGCTAGTGTCAACTGTGAACAATGTTGTACTGTCAACTGTGAACAATGTACTACCAACTGTGAACAATGTTGTACTGCCAATGAACAATGTTGTACTGCCAATGAACAATGTTGTACTGCCAATGAACAATGTTGTACTGCCAACTGTGAACAATGTTGTACTGTCAACTGTGAACAATGTTGTACTGTCAACTGTGAACAATGTTGTACTATCAACTGTGAACAATGTTGTGCTGCCAACTGTGAACAATGTTGTACTGTCAACTGTGAACAATGTTGTACTACCAACTGTGAACAATGTTGTACTGCCAATGAACAATGTTGTACTGCCAATGAACAATGTTGTACTGCCAATGAACAATGTTGTACTGCCAATGAACAATGTTGTACTGCCAACTGTGAACAATGTTTGTACTGTCAACTGTGAACAATGTTGTACTGTCAACTGTGAACAATGTTGTACTGTCAACTGTGAACAATGTTGTGCTAGTGTCAACTGTGAACAATGGTGTGCTAGTGTAAACTGTGAACAATGGTGTGCTAGTGTCAACTGGTAACAATGGTGTGCTAGTGCCAACTGGTGAATGGTGTGCTAGTGCCAACTGTGAACAATGTTGTGCTGTCAACTGTGAACAATGTTGGACTGTCAACTATGAACAATGTTGTACTGCCAACTGTGAACAATGTTGTGCTGCCAACTGTGAACAATGTTGTACTGTTAACTGTGAACAATGTTGTACTGTCAACTGTGAACAATATTGTTGTACTGTCAACTGTGAACAATGTTGTGCTGCCAACTGTGAACAATGTTGTACTTGTCAACTGTGAACAATGTTGTACTACCAACTGTGAACAATGTTGTACTACCAACTGTGAACAATGTTGTACTGCCAATGAACAATGTTGTACTGCCAATGAACAATGTTGTACTGCCAATGAACAATGTTGTACTGCCAACTGTGAACAATGTTGTACTGTCAACTGTGAACAATGTTGTACTGTCAACTGTGAACAATGTTGTACTACCAACTGTGAACAATGTTGTACTACCAACTGTGAACAATGTTGTGCTAGTGTCAACTGTGAACAATGGTGTGCTAGTGTCAACTGTGAACAATGGTGTGCTAGTGTCAACTGTGAACAATGGTGTGCTAGTGCCAACTGTGAACAATGTTGTGCTGTCAACTGTGAACAATGTTGTGCTAGTGCCAACTGTGAACAATGTTGTGCTGCCAACTGTGAACAATGTTGCACTGTCAACTGTGAACAATGTTGTACTGTCAACTGTGAACAATGTTGTACTATATCAACTGTGAACAATGTTGGACTGTCAACTATGAACAATGTTGTGCTGCCAACTGTGAACAACGTTGTGCTGCCAACTGTGAACAATGTTGTGCTGTCAACTGTGAACAATGTTGTACTGCCAACTGTGAACAACGTTGTGCTGCCAACTGTGAACAATGTTGTGCTGTCAACTGTGAACAACATTGTGCTGCTTATTTATTTCACAATGTAGTTATTTCACAAAATACAAGTGGAGTTCACACAAAAGATCTCACTGACTTTATTTCCAAGTTGAAATTGGCAAGTTTGTCTAATTTCAATCAGTTGAAATAAAGTTGTCTATAATTTTGTGCTTCTATCTTGTATTATGTCTAAGAAGGAAGCTCCTCTACTTTCTCACATGAACAATTTATTTTGATTAATTTTCATCCAAAGGGCACTCAAACAGCAATCACTATGTGATCACCATCATGTCATGCTTTCAAAACAAATATAGCATCAAAATCCTCAAACTTTCAACTTCAACTAGCCATATTTGTGTCTATGAAATGAAAATTATGTTTGTCTTACCGGTATTTAAATGAATTCAAAAAATGATTAGGAATGGTGATTTAGAACTCTTTCGTATCTCATGTCGTTCATGAGATATTTAGACTTATGTGATATGCAAATGAATAACATAAGGAGCTTGACATAAAGAGCTTTACTGGTACATGTTTTTAAGAAAATCAAGTATATCTTTGAAATTATTCTATGAAATCACTTGAAACTTTACACATTACGACACTTCAGGTAACCTAACATTATTACATTAATAGTGATGCCAACTTAATTTACTATATCTGTATAATTTCTTGATTTCCTAAAAATGTGTAAAGCACTTTTAGTCTTGGGTTATTTCATTTGCATATCACAAACATGAGATATGAAAGAACTCTAAATTACCATAATTCCTAATAATTTTCGGAGTTCATAAAACAAACTTAATTTTCGTTTCATACTTAAGCACTTGAAACTTTGGAAATAAATTAAAGTCAGTAAGATCTTTCACATTGAACTACATTTTGTATTTTGGCTGGAGAATCCCTCAATGTAAACCCCCCCCCCCCACCCCCCCCACTAACTATGTGGGGATTAGCGGGGCATTGGGTATACAATTTGATCCCTGGTAGCCGGGGGATTAGCCCGGATTGGCATATTTACTATTTAGTGCAATCCCTCTCCACTACCTGGCTCCATGTCATCCTTGGTCTTCCTCTTCCTCTTGCACCATCGACCTCAAGCGACATACACCTCTTCACCCAGTCACCATCATCTTTCCGCAGCACGTCCCAGCCACCTTAATCAGCTCCGCTTTACCACGTCAGACACGATTCAATACCCATTCTTTCCCTCAGCTCCTCGCTAGACACTCTATCCCTCAGCGATACGCCACACATCCACCGCACCATCCGCATCTCTGTCCTCTCCAGTCTATTATTCAGCTCCAGTCATGGCCCCGTCTCACTTCCATACACCATAGCACTCCTCACACAGGCCACATACACCTTCCCCTTCAGCTTTAGCAACACTTCCTTCCTTGTCAGGATCCCAGAGAGCTCTTTAAACTTTCCCCATGCACAATAGTATTATACAATGTGCAAATAACAAAATTCAGCATTCTAATAAAGCTCTATTATAAACTCTTCTACATGCGTCGTGCAACAAAGGGCCGGGCATTAGACCAACTAAAATGGCCTCGCATAGCGGGGATTAGCTCTCAATTAAAAACCAGCAAATGTATAATCCCTGCCTAATCCCCGGGGTTAGGGGGGGCGGAGGTTCACATTGACTAGAGCATTAAGATTCTGAGATTATGGTTGAAAAACAATCCAACCTTGAAGGGAACAATAAATACCTGTACATCTATTAAATTATTACTCTAAAAAATAAGTCATATATATCATATGCCAAAGACTTCTAGTGTCTTCAACTATGGTATGGTACCTGATAAAAATTTGAGAGTCCATAATACAGGTAGACTGGCTCTTCCATGAACTCTTTCAAGACAAACTTGATTTTACACGTACAATTTTTCCCGGGATTCTCTGACAGATATTCATCACAAGTCTGTGTTTCACCATATTTTTACACATTGTGTGTATGAAACAACTTTTTCAGTCACCTGTAATTAAGAATATTATTAATATTTATTAGCGAATATTTACAGAGGACAACTACTGTATACATTAATAGACCTCTTTCATCATATAAATTAGCATTTACAACCTCGTTAGAAAGCAAAGATTCTTTTGAATTGTTGACACACAAACAAGCTAGCCATAAAGGCTAATTTAGATGCACATAAAGGAATATTTAAATTCATGGCTGCCATGATGAAAGAGGTCTATATACTGTCAGTGAAACCTCACGTCAGGTCTTGCCCTAAGAAAAATGCATGCAAGCGGTTGATTGCGCGGGCAATGTACGCTGTGCGCGCAATGTTGAAATTGACTACAATCCAGTTCATTTACATTTTCTTAGAAATTAAATCACTCTCATAGCTTTCATCGGAGACGCTTTCATCGCAAGAAGTCTCTGACAGTTCTTCAGCGGCAACAAATGAATCACTGCCTGCTTCATCCAGTTTCTGTCTCTTTGCAGATGAAAACATGATCGGTTCCTTCACTTCTTATTCTTAAGGTAGATTTCGACGACATGGTTTTAATCTTTCTTTTGCAACGAAAATTGGATAAGTTACCAAAAACAAATCAGTCATGAGTAACATTGCATTTTATCACAACCAACTTCTTCGTCTTGACATGGTAAAAAACAGAAAACACTTGTTGTTTTTTTTTAAAGAGGGGCGCGTGCAGTGTGCATGCAGTGTGCATGGATCTGCCACTGCAAAACATTGTCTTTCCGTTGGAGGCCTACTAAAATAACCCTGGTCAGCTGGTGAAATGGTTAATTAGTCCTACGTTAATAACGCACTCTCAATACAAAATGATGGAATTTTAATTACATTTACATCTTAAATTTGGTAGTTTTAAATCAATTTAAACTGATAAGTGCTAAACGAGTCCGTTCTGCGCATGTCCCACGTTTCTGTTTAACATGAAGTATTGCGGATTTTTTTCACACGCTTGAGCTTTCCACCTAAAAAGCGTGTTATAAGAAGCTGTTCTGTTCCTAAATGTGGATAATATATCAAACTACCACTCGTGCCTTCGCCACATTTGACGAATACTCGCTTTCGAACTGTCCGCAAATCTATTCCGTTAACGTTTGTTGACAAGAGGGTCCCCAACGTTTGAAATATCATACATGCGCAGAACGGACTGGACCACCTTTAATGATTCTACCTGTCCGTGTTAAATTCGAGCACATCTAAAATATAATTTCTGCCAACTAAAATATAACTTCTGCCGACTAAAATATAATTTCTGCCAACTAAAATATAACTTCTGCCAACTGAAACTTGCATAAAGATTTTCTGGGGGGTGTCACACACTATAGTGACTCATGCCCCCCCCCCCCCCCAATGATGAAAACATCGCCTTTCGGCATCATTTTATCATTAGGCCACACCAATTTTATTTTGTGTTTCACGGGCCCACCGCCCGTGTTTCACGGGACGCTAAAAATCCGAAAAACAGAATAAAAATAAAATTGAAATCTTATCCTTTTATTTTCAAAATAAAAGAATAAATAAGTCAAGAGGTCCAAAATAATAAAAATCTATAGTTCCGTGTTTGCCGAAGCTCATTTTTATGGCAAAATCGAATTGTAAAGACACGCTAAAATTCCTGAGGTTTTGCACATCGTTTTTGGATCGCATTGAGGACGGCATTGAGTAATGTTCGTGAACCGCAAGTCCGGAACGGTAGCCCTGTAGGCTCCAGTCCTCTTTACAATTATAGCGTGCACTGCACCACACTGTTCTGCAAGACGATCTGTGTGCTCTCAAGCAATGGCTTTCAAGCTGCACTCGCTCTTTTAAAGTAACATTTAATAATTGTATATATGCCTAATAGTGCTCAGAATGCATCTGTAGTTATTGAAAGTAACTTGTAATTGTTCAGATTTATTTTGGCATGGCCAGAACATGAATTTTATGGTTATTTTATATAGTGTTACTACATTTTTTGTATACATGTCAGGTACATTTATTTATTGAAAGCAAACAGATCCTGTAGACACTGCAAAATTCGTCTTGCTAAGTAACTCTTGTGTCTTTATTGATCTGAATTAATTAGGCAAATGTATATCAATATCATATTGTGTTTAATGCTTTAGAAGTCTTTACTTGTGATATATAAATTCTTCTGATGAATTTGAACATTCATGACTGATCAATACAATTTTATTTTTATTTTTTTTTTTCCCGCCTCCGATCCTGAAAAAAATGGGTTTCTGCCCGTGAAACACAAAAATAAAATTGGTGTGGCCTTAGGTCCACGTTATAAATATTTCATGATGAAATATATCAAAAACTTAAATGAAATTAAATATTCCCAGCATTATCTTCCAAATATTTGAGAATAGCTTGTCTTTATTGGAAATAAAATATAAGAACTTATTTCGGACAATATTATTTTAGTCTTTAAACTACAACCTAGAGAACAACACAAATGAAGTATAGTTACGGAAATGTGTTTTTGTTTTAAAAATATATACATAAAAACAGCTGCCTACATTCTGTCACAAGCAACCGATAAAAACACATTTTTAAGCCTATACAAGTACATCATTTCCATCGGAAACGTGCGTTAAAAATTCCCACCACAATATCTAAAGGTTTCAAGCTTGCTTACCGAGTCGGAGGCTACCAGCAACACGGCTCCAAGTATGATAAATAAAAGAAATATTCCAAGAAAGACGATGGTTTCTCTACTTGTGCGGTCAAAATCGGTTGCCAAGCCTTTAAACGTTGCTGTATAAAGGCAGAATCTGAAACGAATAGATTCACAATGGTTCAACATGTATTCCTCTGGAAGTTAAGGTTCCTTTTAAGGGAATTCTATACCTACTTTTCGGTCTTCGGCTGTTTTTCACTCTCCGTTACTTCGTCCATATTTGCTGGACCGCAGAAAATGGGGTGCAATTTATCCCGGGCATTCTGTGTCCCCCTCCCAGCGATACTAATTGAAATGTCAGCGGTTATCGCGTAAGTGCCATTCAGCGTCTGCTATTCTATTGCTTTAGTAAGCAGTTGGTTATACGTATTAAAGTGCCTATATCACTTGTGGGATCTTTACATATTTATAGTAATTGGAACATTCTAAGAAGATTTGTACTATATCTTCTCAGGGCGAAAATTTCATCTTCATGGACTTTTTTGCAGTTAAAGTTACCGGATATGACATCAAAGGAGGAAATGCAAATCAGTTTTCTTTTATTTCTTTCTCAAAAATTCCTCCTTTGATGTCATATCCGGTAACTTTAACTGCAAAAAAGTCCATGAAGATGAAATTTTCGCCTGAGAAGATATATTACAAATCTTCTTAGAATGTTCCAATTACTATAAATATGTAAAGATCCCACAAGTGATATAGGCACTTTAAGTATTTTAGATAAATGGAAAGCCAGTATAATTTTATTTATAAAATTTTAATCATGTAATATGGATAAGTAAGTAAATTACGAACTTAATAATCAGTTTAATCTGATTTTTTAAAGTTTGTTTGGCCAAAACAAGGGGGTCATCAAAACGTTTGTTGACAAAATGTTGATTGTTACCAAATTAAATGGGGTTTTAAAATAGGAAAGCAATTGTATGAACTTTCCGTAATTTGACCCTTTTACTAACTGTAAACTGTCGACAGATACAAATAGCGAAAGTGGACGGGTATTCTACAATTTAGCGCAAATTACACACACTAAATAAATTATGAACGCTCCCTTACAGCCTGGCTCCCTTAGTAAGAACACACTTAGAACTTTTAATGTATCGTCTATGATCCTTGTCTTTGTCGTGCATGCTTTCAGACGAACAAAACTTGTAGACGTTAAGGTCTTCAGGTACCGTTGATGTGACCGAAACTATAATTTCCTTCTTTTGTAATGCCCTGAAGGTTCTTCCAAATAAATTCTAGCTCAGAGTCATAATGACGAGACTTTTTCAGTTCTGCAACAGCATTCATCGGTATTTGCATCGATCAGATACATTTGAATGAATATACCGCGACAAACGCGCAATAGTTCTTTCTTCGCTGACCGCTGACATTTCAACTAGTATCGCGGGAGGGGGACACAGAATGCCCGGGATAAATTGAACCCCGCAGAAAATGGCTGCACTAGCTCAGTGCACTGAAAATCATAGGGGTCTGGTATCTAATCTCGCGATGGTTGGGTCGCTACAGTGCGGCGGGCGTAACGCCCGCCGTAACGTCAACCGTAAACGCCCACCGTGGCACCGTAACGGTGGGCGTTACGGTGAGCGTTACGGTTGGCGTTACGGTTGGCGTTACGGTGGGCGTTACGGTGGGCGTTACGGTGGGCGTTACGGTGGGCGTTACGGTTGGCGTTACGGTTGGCGTTACGGTGGGCGTTACGGTTGGCGTTACGGTGGGCGCTACGTTACGGTTGGCGTTACGGTGGGCGTTACGGCGGGCGTTACGGTTGGCGTTACGGTGGGCGTTACGGTGGGCGTTACGGTGGGCGTAACGTTTGGCGTTACGGTGGGCGTTACGGTGGGCGTTACGGTGGGCGCTACGGCGCGTCACTACAGACGCCATTTTGAAGTTATGCACGCGCACATAAAATGTTCCTGACCGACAGGAGCCCACGCTTTGGGGCCACGATCAGAAAAACCTCAAAAACAACAAAAAATATTATCTTGTATTATACTATTTGTTAAAACCTTGCTGTTACATGGAAAAAATACAAAATATATCAATACATTGATATCTCACTATTTTTGCACTTTTCTCACTATTTTTTTGGAGAAAAAACTAGATCTCACTGTTTTTGCCAGGTCTGTCTATTTAACAATTAGACAATGTACGAGTCCGAGTTGTCTATTTAACAATTATACAACGAGTCCGAGTTGTCTATTCGGGAATAGTCAAGACTATTCGCTCATAGACAATGAGGACGAGTTGTCTGATTGTCTAATTGTTTTAGTAAAAAAATTAGTGGACTATTACAAAACATTCATTCTCCAAAAGATTATCCAAAAACTCACTGAAACCTCCGCAAAACGAGAGTTTCTGCCATTGTTTTAGCGCGTTATAGACAACGGTTGAGGAGCCAATCAGAATGCAGCAAATGTCACCATGGTCAGTTTCTATTAAAACTCTATGGAAACACAGAAAATGTTTTTGAAAATATTTTACCAGAGTGACAGCAATGCCAAATTGTTTCAAGTGTTGGCAGGTTCAACATTTGAAACTTATACTCAACTGAACAGAATTAAGACAAAAACTCATTTATGGCATGCCGCACATCTCAGTCCATACAAAGCTTAAAACAAACAAAGCTTAAAACATACAAAGCTTAAAACTACAAAGCTTTGTTATTTTTACTATAAAAGGTGCTAATGGAAGGTGGGCTTATATCCGGTGGGGGGGGGGGCTTATAATCGGGGGCTTATAAATTTTCTTCTCCCCCTCCTTATACTAATACTCGCCCCAGTCCTTCACGTTCACGTTTTCGAATGGTTACTTTCTTCTGAAAATTGTTTTGAAAATGAAAGCTTCACCATTTCATGGAAATTTGGGGAAATTAAAAGCATTTTATGGAATGGGATGCATGGAAATGTTGAGACAAAAGAACGTTAGAAAAAGGCGTCCATGCCCTCAAATTGGGAAGCCAATTGTTGAGCGAAAAGATTAGAAATGGGCGTCAATGATCAAATAACCTCATTCGCTGTGAAGCGTTTGTCATACGACACATAAGTACAGCATGATATACCTGATTTCGCATGTGGTGGCGCAATTTTCGTTGTCAACAAAGCGGTTTCAAGACCTGATTATGGTGGCGCCAACTCTACAAAGAGGCGCATGGTTGTTCTACAAGAAGGGACCGATCTTTTGATGATCAGCGTTGAAAAATACGAACCAGAGACAAAACCAAAAGCCAAGCGTAAGAGCGAAGCTTGAACAGTACCTATTCGCTGGTTTGTTACCACGATGGGACCGATTTTGATGATTGGTCCAAACTCCAGAAGCAAGACAGAAAAGACCATCAGAAAATCGAGATCAAGATATGAGCGAGGGTACAGCTACCTTGAAAAGATTTTTGCCTCCGATGTCTTTCGGGAAATGTACAGAGGTTAAGGTCGAGGATCCTTTTATTTTTGAGCACTGCCAAGCTCTTTGTCCAACCTCAGAGCAAGACGGAAAGTACCATATTGAACTTTGGTCAGGTTTTGTGTAATCGAGATCAATGATGTTCATGTTAAGCGGAGGGTATGAAACCAACAGATTTCTTGCTCCATGTCTTTCGGGAAATGTGACAGAGGTTAAGGTCGAGGATCCTTATGATTCGAACGATGACATCAAGTATTGAACATTGTCAGGTTTTGTGAGATTGGTTCATTGTTAATAGTAATGAAATCCAAAGATAAAGCTTTAACTGGTAAGTATTTGCCTTTGGATTGTGTAATTTTCTCTGCTGGTTCAGTCAGTGAGATATTACGTACTAGTCCAGTGAGGATATTACGTGACTTGTGTGGAGATATGAATTCTCTTGTATCTTTATACTATTATACTATTATAAAATAGTGGGACTATGGTCGTGGTGACCAAAATTTGAATATCCATAACCCTTTGTAAAAACGTACTAACCATGGTGAATATATTTAAGTTCAGAACGTTTCTGAAATCTAAAACTGCTTATTTATATAACCATCCCACATTTACCCAAAAACTAATAATAGGCATAATGTTGGAGCAGCAAGGGAGAAAAAACAAAAACAAGACTCCCCCTCCCGATTTGATCCAACATTACGCCATTTAATATTAGTTTTTCGAAGTGACTATATGACGCGGCAGTTTCCATTATTGCGACAGCGGTCGAATTTGGTGAGTTCAAATTACACACCCAAACGGAACAGCATTTTTTGTCGAATTTTCTTTCAATTTTTTTCTTTTGGTTTTTCTCTTGATTTTTAATGTTTAGGGTTGTGTGGGGTTAGTGGTTAGGGTTAGGATTTGGGTTGTGATTACCGACAGGCCGGTCATTTTAGTTTTTCATAAAACCGTGACCGGCTGCCGTGTCATATAGTCACAGCGATTAGTGTTTTGCTAAATGTGTTTATAAAATAAGCAGTTATAGATTTCAGAACGTTCTGAAACTTAATACCCATTCACCCGATGGTGTTAGTACGTTTTTACAAAGCGATTATTTATATATTATACAAGAAAACAATTGAATATCTCCTTGTACAATGTTAATAATATATATATTTAACAATTATACCTGAGCTTGAGTCGTAAAACAAGCTCAGAGCCAAAAAGGTGCGTAGTTGTTCTATTAGTTCACTAATATGATCGAGAGCTGAAATGGTATAATTGTTTTATTATATAGCCAAACATTAGCTTAATCAGTTTGGCGATTTCTTTATAAAATCCCCATCACAAGTGGAACCCCCGCCATGGCGACCATACACCCTGTTAATACGACCACTTTTATTGCGACCACACTTTTTATCTGGGACCGGAGTATAAGCTAAATAGTGTGGATTGTACCCTGTTTATAACGAACGCATTCCCATTAATACGACCATCACCCACCACCCATTAATTTTTGATTTTTACCGACCACATTAAATTTTTGGCCTGACTGCAGTCGTATTAACGGGGTTCCCACGTATAAATATATACAAGTAATATTTGACCAGTTGCGAAACAATGCAACTTGGAGCCATCTGGGCTGGAATTGAACCCGCGATGGTAGGCATCAGCGCTCTGACCACTGAGCTACCGGAAGCTAGGCTCTCGGCTATCGGCTTTCCATAGCTCAGTGGTCAGAGCGCTGTGTTAGACATCGCGGGTTCCAGGGTTCAAAATTAAATATTTTGGATTTAGATATTTTTGAAGGCTGTTTTATATTATGTACATTTTTTTGTGCCGGGCTGTTTTGGTTACGTGCTGTTTGGCTAATGCCTGCTACGTGGAGACCACTAGGAAATGCACTGAGTCCACCCAGAAGAAACTTTTTAGTTAGTTATATAAATGCCCATTTTGTAGCAGAAAAAATAGCTTTTAAAAGAAAAAAGGTGTTTTATTATTGTACAAACTGTGTGTGTGTTCCTCATTTGCATGGCCTTTCCGTCCATCATAAACTTCAACAATCAAGAACATGCGCCAAATACCTGACTGCATGGCTCCGCTGAAATCGCGAATCTCGATTCTCCACATTTAATAATATGGTTTACAAAATAGGAGATTGGCAGCAATAATTAGAAAATTCAAGGGTTCATTTTTTCATGTTTTAGTGCGACATTTTATGTCAATTCGCCGAAAGTTAATTTTTGTTGAAAAGGTTTTTCGAATTAAAAAGTCGCCGGCTAGCGTCGTGAAAATGCCGGCTACAGCCGACAGCCGGCTTTGCTATTTTGAAACCTGGGTTTCAATTCCAGCCAGAAGAGCCTCCAAGTTGCATTTTCCGCAACTGGTCCCAGTTTTGGTCTTATAAATGTATATATTCCGACACTCGAAATTGCTCCTTCACACAAAAAATCCCTTAGAACCTATATATATAGTATATATATATGATCGTGCACCCCCCCCCCCCCCCCCCCCCCCCCAAAATCATAGGATTGGTATACTAGTACCACAGTCCTCTCAATATGCATCAGGAAATGGGCCATTCAGGCTTATCGCTTAATGAATCGACAAGTTAATCAATGGCATTTGAGTGATTCAACGCATTTTAGTTCAACAGGTTCACCATCAAGACAGGTCAGTGCAACAGGATAGACTTAACAAACTTTACTGAAAGTTTAAAAACAATGTGGAATAAACCATTGGAGTGTCTTTCTCGGACACTTTACATGACCGAGAGATCACCTTTGATAATGGCTGGGTGGTGAAGATCGGCTCGAGGCTTTGACTTCTTCAAGCCTGTCAAAGAATCATATTTTCTGTATTGGATATTATGATCATCAGTTTTAAGGACCCTTGTCCATGGAAAACATGCAACTTGACGCTATATAAAAAATAGTTAGATATTATTTATAGGGCAAGGCCGTAGCATGGGGAGGGGCCGCCCCCCCCTAGGCTTTGGCCCATTGTGCCCAAGCATAATTTTTTTAGCATAATGGGAGTAAAAAAGCATAATTTCCTAAAACGAGCACTGGCTCGAGCGATAATCCTAAAATTTTTAGCACTTTTTTTAAGCATAAAAGGTAATATTTTACTCATTTGGTTAGTCTAGAAAGGGGGTCAGAAACTTGTTACAAGACCGCTTTCATAAGTTTCACTTTCATTGTGGGCAGTAGTAGTGCAGACTGTGCACTGCAGTACCACTGTACACCTGAACTGCCCGAGCAAAAAAGCCTTGGGAACGAGCCACGGACTTAAGTTAACTTACTGCCTTGACTTTCAATGTTAAACATTTTTTGAGTTGTTGAATTTATGTAAGAATCTGTGAGAATATCGCAGCATTTTATGTGGAGAATATCGAGCATAATTTGTGAATTCTGAGCATAATTTTTAGCATAATTATGGCAAAATTGAGAGCAGTGCTAATTGTAGCATAATATGACCAACTTTTTTTAGCAACAATGGGACAAAGCCTAGCCCCCGCCCCCCTCCCCCACCCCCCCCCCAAATAATTTGCTCTGGCAAAATTTCATGCCAGTTTAAGATCCGTTTAAACCCGTTTAAACTTGCTGGATTTTAACTCTCAGAAGTCAGGAAAGCTCTATTTAAGAGATCACAATTTCAAAAAAGTGTAGTGCCAGTGACACTACTGCCCCCCCCCCCCCCCAATTGACTTTGGTCGTGCAACGGCCCTGTAGGGATGAGCCAACAGAGAAAATACAATTTCACCAATATGATAAATTGCGATACTCAATATTTAAAGTGGTACTTACGATGAAAATTCACCCCAATTTTTAGACATTTTTTTAGCATAGAAATATTGTATTTCAGGGTTCCCGAAAGTGATCATAACGGATGTAAACAAAAACTAAAAAAACGGTTATTATTGAAGTTATTTTTAAGCTCCGAGATCACTACTATTTAGGCAACCATCCACTAAGAATGTGTTTCCAAGTGAGCCCGCAATATCAAAAGGTAATATTGCTTTATGATGTCCAGAACATCTCAAACCGCTACAAACCTGAATTTCAGTCGAGGTTGATCTTGTTTTCTTCGAGAAGTAGATGAAAAGTCCAGACCTTTCAGACGAAAAAAAATTGAAAAAAGGACCTTGATCACTGTGGGATTTTACTTGAAGAATTAGCCACGTGGAGTCTAATTCGCGGTTCTTGTGGTTGATTAGTTGAGAATCTGACGTCACTTCGTTACGCTCTTGGTCAGTAACATGATCCGATTAAGGGCGGACGTAAACAACTCCAAGATTCGGAGTAAAGAAAAATAATACTTGCCCATTCGTCGAATCGCAAAGCGGTTTCGACCTGTAACCGAGTAATATTTAGCAGCTCTGCTTTATAAATACGTAAAAATGCGATACGTAAAAATGTGATCGTAGACCTCGTAGTTACCACTCTTGTTCAATTATTTGGATGAGAGTGAAGCATGATATTAGAGAATTTATCAAATTCAAAGACCATTCGGTTTGTGTTATCCACCTCAGCCTTCATGCATATAACAACAAAACCTAGACCTTGATTAATTTCTCTATATCGTGCGAATAACCAAAATCAAATTGTATTTAATTAATGGCATAAGAAAGTGCTAAAGCAAATGCGTTGGTGGAATCTTTGGTGAAGAACCTACCATTTTCACCCATTTTCTTTCTTTCGTCGTAAAACAAGCTGGCAACAGCAAGCTAGCAACAAGATATTGGAATAATTGGTTAAAAAAAATTCGTTTATATTTGTTAATATACACAATGTTTGTAGTGAATGTGGGAGACGCTCGGACGGTAGACAAACGATAACGTGGACTGATCGTCAAGCTCATATACTCCAGAAAAAATGATTCTGGAGTCCCGTACATGAATACGAACCTGTAAACTTTACGATATATAGTGGGACTGCCGCATAGGCAGTACACTATATCAATTTCCGAACCAGTACATCAACTGGTAACCTTCGCTCTCTCCATCGGAGTCTCGTCTAGCTCAATGGTGTTAGAGGCGGTCTCACCGGCAATCAGAAGGTTACAGGTTCGATTCCTGTCCCGGGACTCAGAATCAATTTTTCTGAGGATATGAGCTTAGATGGATCATTCCATGTTTCGTCTAATGGTATCATACATACACTTTTTGAACCATAATATTGGAACATTGACTTCACATGAAGTCTGATGTCAACGAATTACAGGGTGTATGCCTACAGTCAATCATATTTCGAGATAGAGTAGAGAATGCATAATAAACCAGGCTTATCGGTCGATACATTGGTAGGTTATACAGATATTTTATATTGTATTTTGGGGCAAAACGAGACGCATTAGTTAAAGGGTGCCGTCCAGGTCCGTTCTGTGCGCATGTCCATGTTTCTGTTCACATCGTTTGTTTACATTAGCGTTATATAAACCATCGAACATGGAAGTATTGCGGATTTTTTTCACACGCTTAAGCTTTTTCCGCCTAAAAAGCGTGTTATAAGAAGCTGTTTGGTTCCTAAATGTGGATAATATATCAACTACCACTCGTGCCTTCAGGCCACACTTTGACGAATAGCTCGCTTTTCGAACTGTTGCAAATCTAGTTCCGTTAAGAGTTTTTGTTGACATGTGGGGACCCAACGTTTGAAAAATCATCACAGGCGCAGAACGGACTGGGACTGCACCTTTGAAACGTAATGTGTTTCCATACCTAGTAGACCAGGAACAAGTCATAACCAAGAAACGTCTTTACTAAATGGACGAAGATTGGATATTTAGGTAGAGTAATAAATTTATTTTGGAAAATTATCAGTAAATTGCAGGCTAATTGTTTCACCTAATGTGTTGACATGTTTGACGACAGACCTACAAATACAAATACGCGGTCTGGGCACTGTGGACCATAGATAGGGAAAAGAAACTCTAGGGAGTAGGGGAGGGGGATAGAAAAAGGCGGGCGAGGGGTTATTGCGTACACGTATTTCTAGTTAAGTAAAATAACTAAGTACTACCGCTATGAAGGCTTCAAACAGTAATGCGGGCGAGGGGTTGTTGCGTACACGTATTTCTAGTTCGCTAATGAAGGCTTCAAAACAGTAAGACGGAGCGAGGGGTTGTTGCGTACAACGTATTTCTAGCTCCGCTGTTAACGTCAACACCACCAAGCAATAGACCATTGTCATGAATGTCATACCGTACAAATCCTATTCACTCCTGTTGGTCAAGCATACAAAACTCAAGTTTCCCATGTATTAATCACCGACCTCGCACCAACATAAATATTTTAAACATGATAAAAAATGGCTAGTCTTTTAGACGTTACCTATAAATCCCTTTGCGCCGTTTTTAGCTACATTTTCCAGGCCACAGAGGGAGGGGTGTGCAGAAGGAAAAGTGCTGGGCCATGAAACTATAAATCAACAGTTGGTGGGGCTTACGAAAACATTTGGAAAACCTTTGATGCACCAATGAAACTTTTTGATTAGTATCAAAAGTAATTTGGTACACCTTTGATGCATTGAAGCATTTGAAGCATTTGGAAGCATTTGGAAAACCTTTGATGCACCATGAAACTCTTTTGATTTAGTTAATCAAACAGTATAATCGAAGAAAACAAATATTTATAAATATGATGTTTATACATTCTGTATTTAAAAATTTCTTTGACCTGCCAACCACTCAATTTGAAAAAATAAGAACCTACGTGTATTTAAGAACCTAAACAGGCTGTATTTTGTCTTATAGCATCCAAATAATGTAAGAACCTATTCACCCTGACCTGGGAAAAAACATAGTTTTCTGGGGGCAACAGGTTCAACTTTTTCTTTAGGTGTGATATGGATATTTCTTAGGGATATCAATTCCCTAGCGTGTGATGTGAAAGTTACTAGACTTTTAGACATTAGATTCATGAAATACTACTAAACAGTGACATTGAAAAATGGAAAAGAGTGTAAATATCACCTTTTTCATAATATTAAGTTGTATTTCACGAGTCTAATGTCTGCATTCTATAAAAATAGGTCCGGCTCAGGGCGTACAATGTAATCTGCGCTAATTATGTTATAAATGTATAAATACAAGTGATAGGTTGCAACGTGAAAATTTTTGTGGCTGGGAACACTGGCCCAAAGGGTGAGTGTTTTATCGCTATTATTGAGTTGCTTCCAATGTTCCATGGAGTGTTCTCCTATATTAACTTAGAAGGGAAAACATGGATCCAAAACACATATCCATTTCCATTTATAAAATAACCCTTTGAAATTTGATAATATATGCAATTAATCATCGCTTGAGCATGCAGTGTTATAGCCAATAAACAATGTTATAACTGCAGTCTCAAATAGTACTGTATTTTTGCAAAGTATACCATGTAAAATAGTAATTAAACTAAATGAAAAATTGAAAAAGAAAAGATTAATCCAACTTTGTTTCTAAACATGCATGTAAAAGATTAAAAAACTATATATGAAATTATAATGTAATATTTTTGTATGACAATAAGGATATTTAATAGATTCTTATAAATGTAAAAACAAAACTGAAAGCAGATAATTATTGAAACGGTGTAGTGACTTTTGTGTGGGAGCTATAATTTGTACTAAATTTCATTACTGAACTCTATTTTTTTGCAAAGTTGATATATGTTGTCTGTTTAAGAAGATAGTTATCCATAAACCAACATTACTGGAACAGTAAATAAGCTCAATATTGCTGTTTTGTTGTATTGATGTTTATTTTTTTTTAATATATTTATTTGAATTAACACAATTTTAATATGCCTTGGAAAACTGTCAAAAACAAATTTAATCGACTATCCGGGCCAGATAATAGAAAATATTCCGGCAGGATAGTGAGGTTATCCACTATCCGGACCAGATTACTCAAATTCCGGTGCTGGCTGTCTTGGCTGAATATTTGATTTTAAACGAGGCTTTAAAAATCTTTCTGGGCGTCATGTCGATGACTCCATACAACCTACCGAGAGTAACGAACACCTGTTGTAGAATCACACTTGCAAAATTTATTTCATTTTTTCCTCCGAGGAGGCTTATGCTATTCTGTCAGTTTCAAGAACCTCAATCTGCTCAAAGACGTGTAGAGTCTGGATGATATCGACCAAAGCGATTTCATGGAGGCCTTTGAAGTTCGGGCCGACTTTATATTCCAACCACATTCGTACAACCATGGATAGTAAATAGACTATTTACTATCCATGGTACATACCTACGAAAACTGTTGGCTACACCACACTTGCAAATTTACTGCCAATTCATGTTTTCAAAATATCTTTACCAAATTTCTGAAATGTAATCCCGTACTATTTAATGTATCGCTTCCGTTCGTTTAAGTTTAAAACTGCTTGAATGCCTAGCTCGCTCCTTTCTCAAAACAAGATGGCGTCATTTTCAATTAAAGTTCGGGATACGTCCGTAAGTTCTCGTATAGTTTTCCTGCTCTTTGATTGGCCTCCGACATTAATTCTAGTGAGCTTGAACAACATAGTAATACTGCGCTTGCGCAGATACAAAAAATCAGGACAAGTACACTTAGCAGGCATATGAGTAAAGTCACCAATGTTCTGACAATACAAGCTTCCCATGGAACACAATAGATACTGTACCATGAATACTATAGTAAAAAATAATGCCTACCAAATGAGAACCTTTTCCAAATTTCAGGCTGAATTGGTTCTTACCAAAAATGGGTGGTCCCTAAATGGCAAATTTCAGGCTGTAGGTTCTTTAATCCACTTAGGTTCTTATAACCGCGGGATTTTACTGTATTTGTATATATAGTTTGGATTTCAGTGGGTCAACTTCAAGATTATAGAGTTCACAAGCTCTATATGACAGACTAACCCTCAAGTTCCCAGTACTCCTGTGTTGTTTGGTATGAATTGAAAATTGAAAAAATTTAAGATGTTTGGCTGGTGCCCACGAAAACTAAAAAAACAAAATGTATAGTGAAAGGCCATCCAGGGAAGTTTGGTTGGGTCACGAAACTTTAACAAGAATTTTCAGTTTTTCCTTCTGCCTCTCCCTCCCAGGTGGAATTAGTGGACAAGCTGATACCCGTCAATCTGTTTCTGTTCAAAAATGTCTAAATATAACAGACCCTCTAGATGGCTCTGCGGCTTTGCCGTGAACCGTTACATTCACAGTAATAAGCGTGATTTGCTTACCTAACTGCAATTATATATGTCATCGTAATACTGCGTAACATTCCATCCTTCGGAGAAGTACTTTGTCCGAAAATGTCGTATTTTGTCCTCTGCATCGAAGATACCCTGTTCTGCCACTGAATAAGATATTTATTATCCAACTCGTATAAAAAAACAAACTTCTCTCTTTGTAATTTTAACGTTGTTAAACAAGACTTCAAAGACATTAAAAATTAATCCGCAGGTGAAAGAGCGGGAAGAAACGCTGTTTCAAACCGGTTTTTTAGAACTAGCTATTAATTAAAACGAGTTGTAGACGTCATGCCAGTCATTATTTCAGATACAATATATCTTGCTGACTAGCGAAAATTTTGATCTAATTCAAACGTTGTGATATATACTTGAACGGATATACTAGAGATTTTATCAACATTTTTAACGTCAAATTCTCAACCAGTCTATCACACCATAAAGCAACCTCGTACCCAGGATATTTTGCCTCCCAACGGGTGGGAGGTCGGGGAAAATGGGCCCTGGGATCGGCTGGTCCATTGTATAATCCGATTGGCTTGGTCCATAAAAACTCAATTAATTTCAGCCGAGTATAAATTTAATGTCAATCTAAATCTGAATGCTGTCTTCAAATTTTACAGCAAATTAGAAGTTGATAGCTTTCGCAAAATTGGATATATGCTTCTTCATTCACCTTTTGAGATAACCATAGGGATGGTATGGTGGATTATTAAGGCTTGGTTAGCTGCCTTTTATGCCGACAAATGCTGACATAAACAACTCTGATTATTTCTCAATTATATCGGCAATGGAACATAAGACCACCAAAAATTATCATATTCTAAACACCCAGAAATTCGCATATGTACTTCTAGTACGCTATTTCCATATAAGGAAGTGACCGACGAGCAAAATAGAAGGTATTGACGAGCAAATAGAACGGCATTAACGAACAAATAACAATGGGCACTCGTAACCAGCCCACTGGATGTGCGATTATTAACACGTTACGGATTATGTTCGATTATCTACTCTTTTTAAGCAAAATACGTTTCGCTAGCATGGAATAAAGCTGTACGCATATTGTAAACAGATCATTTATCTTTATTTTAATATATATTGTAGCTTTTAGAGTTTGATTATTTCTCAATGATAAACGTTCGTCCGAAGACAGCCGTGTTTTTGTTTACAAGATGGCTATCCGTATTAGGAAAATTAATATTTTGGGCATGTTCGTCGTTCGGAATTTTTTATCACAATATCCGCGCTTTTAAAGAGAACTAAGTTAGCTACCGGGATAAAAGCGGTACGTATGTTGTAAATGGATAAATTTAACTTTCCTGTTGATATATTCTATAGCCTTTTGGGGGTGGTTTATTTACTCAAGAAAACGTTTGCCAAAGGGTTAGGACCTTTGTTGTTTTGGGGTCGGTTACAATCCAATTGACAAGGAGGCTGGTACGAGGGTTGAACGTGTCAGCTATTTGCTCGTTAATTCACTCTATTTGCTCGTCAATGCCTTCTATTTGCGCTTCCTTATAAGGAATACGTACTAGATACCCCTATCAGAAATTCTGGGTGTCATGTGACCAGCCTTCCACGACGGAGGCAAAATGTCCTGGGTACGAGGTTGGTACAAATTGCCAGCTCCACATCGCAGTAGTCTAATGTGGGTAGCTAGAATTATCATGACTTACTTTATACAATCTATCCACACCAACAATCGGGGAAGAATCCCTAATACGTCTTTTTAAACCCAATTTGAATAGACCCTAGATATTTGAATAAACCCTAGATATTTGAACGAATTTGATCAAAAGGGGACCCATTATCATATGCACTTTCTTCCTTCAACAGCCGATTTGGTGTCGGTTTATACTAACTACTGAGTTGATTATTTCATGTGGAATCATCAATAGTGCGAGACAAGTAATTTGTTTCTAAGTGATTGATCTGTTACTGCACCCAAAAATTAAAAAGTTTGGCCCTATTTAGTTATTTAGTTAATTGATGTCCTATGGAACAATTAAATTCAGAAAACGCAAAGCTCTCAGAGATATTGTCCACTGAAAATGTATTCAGTTTGTCAAATGAATGGGCTATCACATAGAGCTCACTGTTAACATCTAATAAGTAATTTTATTTTAATATTCTCTGTTCGTCTAATTTCGTTGAAATTTTTATTCGCAAACCGAGCACAACATCTGTTCAACTAGCACTGGGACAACGTATTCTATTTAAAAAAATAGAGATAACATTTACCGTGTTTCCATACAATCATAGAAACACGAGTGGAAGTTAGGAAGAACGAGAAATTACCGTGGGAAGACGAAGCAGAAGGGCGAGTGTTTTCACTGTGATTTCGAGATCTGCCAAACTTTCACGAGTATTTCTATTTCTGTATTGAAACACGGAAAAAAACATTTCAGATCAGATCTCGCGATTTCAGCATTGCGAAATTGCCCTTGGAATGTTCTGTGGCTGCTCTGGCAACCTTCATTGCCATGAGATAATGCGAGAAGTATTTTTATGTAGTTTAATCGAGTGAAATGCCAAATATTACCTATAATATACCCAGAATCTTATCCTATTTTGCGACCGAGGGTTAAGGCAAACCCTGTGTCTGTCAGAATAGTCTTGCAAATAAAGAAAATACAAGTTGCATTGATGTCAAGAAGAAACCTTGTGTTTGCAAAAACTACAGCCTTGTGAGCAACTGCAGTAAATTCAACATCAGTACAATTACTCATGGGAAAAATACAGGTTAGCATGCATAGACATTTTAAAAGTCCTCAGCCCTTTTCCTTTTTTGAAAACTCAAGAGTGCATGGACGACTACAGTATGTAACGCTGTTTGCGCCTTCATGTTATGAACGGGGTCTTCTCTCAGAGGTAGAGTAGAGCACACAGGCGTGAGGTTAAGGATCTTTAATACGGTAACAATATACGGAACAAGGAATCTACTAAAGAAATATATATAAATTTAACGTTCAAATGTTCAAGAAGCTTTTTCATGTCTCTAGTTCTGTAGTTTCAACTATGGTTTCTCCTTTGAGTTGTTCTGCTTTACTTTATTTCTCTTCGTAACTTCTAATTCGTCACTTCTTTACTTCTGTGTTCTTTATATGTCTGATCTACTTCTGTGTTCCGCCTTATTCGTGTGAGAGGAACACCTTCTTTATAGTATTCGTGTTACTTAGAAAAGATTGACATGATCGATCATTCTTTAAATCATGCTAAATTGAATTAAACTAAATTCAGATATCGCACTACCAACAAAGATTTCAAGATTATCAACTGAGCAGCTGTTACTGTTCTTCGCCCATTCCAATATCGAAACATAACATCGAATCACCATTAATAGAAACTGCAATGCCAAGACGTCAGTACTGAAGAAAACGTTTACTGAAGAAAACGTTTATGTCAGTACTGAAGAAAACGTTGCTCGTTTGTTTGATCTGTACGTGGAATGTATTTTCCCCGGCCGTTTTTTTTTTTGCACAGAAAATCTTTCACGCGAATTACTCAGGCAATTTTAAAATTTGTTTTCAAGATGGCGGACAAAAAAACCCGATTTTGTCGGTTTTATCGGGTTTTTTCCGTCGGTTTTCGTTTTTTTTTAAAACCGCACTACTAGCCTACTTCAAGGCCTTCCGGCTGGAATTGAACCCGCGACCCTGCGATGCTAGTGCAGTGCTCTGACCACTGAGCTACGGAAGCCGTTGCCGAGAGCCTAGTCACGAGTTCTGCATGTATATATGGTGGTGGTAATGCCGGGATAAGATTCTGGGTATATTATAGTTTACAATTAACAGATCCAATGATATTTTGGACCATTTATGCTATTTTAGAACATTTAGAACCTTTTTAGAACTTTTTCTATATATATTTAAACTTTATCTCCATTTTTCTCAGAATGTGCTTCTGAAGAATTTAACCAATTGACTTGAAATTTTCAGTATTAATCCCTTTCAAATAGTTGTTGGGAAAGAGCATAGAACTTTTTGGCGTTATTTTTGTATCAAAAGATACTGAGATGAATGTGACCAAAATTAAGGTTAAACATTTGCCCAAATTCTAAACAGGCACAGAGACTAAAGTATTTAATATTTCAAAAAGTTCTATGCTCATTACCATAAACAACCTTTGTGCTTTAGATCAATGTGAAAATATTTCAATTCCATGTATTCTACAGCAAGATATCTTTTTCTCAAGTACACTCTGATTGTGCAGAGTATCTGGTTACAATGTTTGATGATCAGTATCACGTTACAAAGCTTTCCACCGATACATAGTTTTATATGGTTTGTATAAAAGCCCTGGATGGTAAATTCATTGTAAAAAAGTCAGCATTTTTAGGTAAAGTCCCCGCCTTAAGTGTCTTCCTAACCCTAACCCCCGGCCGAAAACTCAGCTCGAACTCGGACCGAACTCGAACTCATTTAAAATTCCCAACGAGCGAAGAAGAACCAGCGGGCGGAATTGGGAGCGGGCGGAATTGGGATCGAGCGGGCGGAATTGGTGGCGGGGCGGAAAATGGGAAGGCGAAGAATGATATTATATTTGCGGAGGATCTAGTAAGCCTTAAGGGAACAAGACGACAGTGCTGCCAAGATTTTTAGTGACGAAATGCTGACGTTTTGAGCCGAGCCCTTCATCAGACAGAGTAAAAAAGAACAGTTGCTTTTGACCCATTTTGTATGGAAATTTTTAATGGCAATAATTAATGATTGATTTCTTTGTTTTTATATTGGTTAGATAGAGAAAATTTTGCTTTTTTAGATGAACTGATTATCAGCTAATTTGGCAATAATATCGCAGTTATATATCGCAGTTTAAAGACTAAGAATTAACCTGAAGCAATATAGATACATGAATGTTCATCAAACTCTTTCTTCGGCTAAAAAATGAACTCATGAGATTTTGATAGTAACCAAGAACCAATTAGAACCCTGTAAATTGATACCAAGCAAAGAACACAAACAATATTTTGCGCATTTGCTAGTCAGTCGTTCCCCAAACGCCTTCAGATCAGTGCTTCAGCACTGCTGGCTGCTTTTTGGATTTCCTTCTCAACATGGCAACACTACACGAGCTGCTGGTTGCCGACCAAAAACTACCCGGCGATGGAAAACATCTCTCTGATAGCATTCTACCAAAGACAAGTCGTTATGCGTATCCGTCTCTCACGTCGAGACAGGGACTTCATAGTCGAAGCGCAAGTTTCCCCCAGCGAGCGAACAAGAGTCCTTTTTTCGTGAGGCATAATCCTCACCCAAAGAGAGTTATTCATCTCAAAGGCCTCCTGGACGTACCCGTGTGTACTGTTATCGACAACAACTCCCACGAAGACCCGGGAAGGTTTCTCGTTCAAACGCCTACCATCTTCGCGTTCCTTTGAACTCTCAGCACTTTGTCGCGTGCAAGGAGAAAGCTGTCTCCAGAATTGGCTTAGGTACGTAGATTTTACTGTACTTTTGTTTGGCCAGAACTATGTTCGCTTTGCGTGAGAGACTCATAGTCAATAAACTTATAAACTTCTAGTTCTAGCTAGTGTACAATAATAGACTTTTTAATCGTCGCCTGGAAACGGGCGATCATCGCGAGCTCCATATCATATCGCTCTGACGCTCTGTCGACATTTCTAGCTTCTTTTTGCCTGAAATTTGAGTAATTTCCTCGCGTTTAAACGCTTCCGAAGCTTAAACTCTTAACGGTTTTACTAATTCTTAAAGCAATAAAATCCGAAACTCGTGTCTTGGTCGTATTCTTTGGTTTGCGACTTAATGTTTACACTGATCTTTTATTAACTCAGTCTGACCGGTTTATAGTCTTAAAATGCTTTGTAATGTTTGGCATGTTTGCGCTCAGATGCTATTTACCGTCTCCCTGTTGTTATCGAATTAATTCGGTTGCAAACTAAAGCCGTAAATCCCGTAAGGAAGACTATTATCTTTCGTATGCCAGAGAAAGATTAATATAGCCTCCGCTTACTTCGTGTACCGAACACAGAAATTTGCATGAGTATTAAAAATGTTAGTTAGCACTGTATAGAGTAATAGAACTGCCTCGTTCTTGTAAAAATCCCGTTTATTTTATCTCTAATAGGTTTCGCTCATAAACTGGACAATTCCAGGACAAAAATAAACGGGATTTTCTAAAGAACGAGGCCACCCCCTCAGGGGGTACACGTCCCAAGAAGCTTCGAAACATTAACAGGCCGAATGTGGGGCATACAACTTAACACTGGTCTCTGTCAAACAAACCCAAACCCTAAACCTAAAACTGACTTGGGTTGATGCTATAATAATTTTACATTTCGGTTGCTCATATATTGAAAATTGTCAACTATAAATTGGCTCTTAAGAATAGATTTGTGACAGTTTGCAAGCGAGTATTCGTCAAAGGTGGCGATGGCACGAGTGGTAGTTAAATATATTATCCACATTTAAGAACAGAACAGCTTCTTATAACACGCTTTTTGGCTTTTCAGCCAAGCGTGGAAAACAAATCCGCAATACTTCATGTTCAATGTTTATATAACGCAATGTAAACAAACGATGTAAACAGAAATGTGGACATGTGCAGAACGGACTGGACGGCACCTTTAAACTCCTCCATGATCGAATCACACTCAAACAACAACACGTTTTGTAGGCTGTAGCAATGCTATGGGAGGGAGTCCCCCAATGCCTTTGAACAAGGCTCAGATTACTATATTATCTAATGCCAGACCCCCAAGCAAAGGTTTGGGTTCAAATTCCACACCCCGGGGATTGATCAATGCCCAGAGGTGTCCTGGGGGGGGGGGGAGGGGGTGGGGGGGTGGGTTGTGGACATAGTTGGATTTGACTGATACATAACTTACCAACATGTAAACAAAAAATCGATTCTCTGCTATGCTATACAATACGAACAATCGTTGAGTAAAAGCGAATGCAAATTAGAAAACTTCTTAACAAGAAGCGGTCAAAATGGGTGAATTGGCCATTTACTTCTCCCCCAGGAATTTCCCAAATTTTTCTTCTAGTACGTATTCATATAAGGTAGCCTCCCCCAGGAATTTCCCATATTTACTTCTAGTACGTATTCATATAAGGTAGCCTCCCCCAGGAATTTCCCATATTTACTTCTAGTACGTATTCATATAAGGTAGCCTCCCCCAGGAATTTCCCATATTTACTTCTAGTACGTATTCATATAAGGTAGCTAGTGGCCTACAAGCAAATACAAGACATTGACGAGCAAATACAAGACATTGACGAGAAAATACAAGGCATTGACGAGCAAATACAATGAGGCATTGACGAGCAAATACAAGACATTTATGAGCAAATACAAGGCATTGACGAGCGAATAGATAGCCCTCGTACCTGCTCACTAGATGTGGGATTGCTAACACATTACTGAGTGCATGCGTCTAACAGTCAATTTCTAATCCCACATGCTTAATAGTCTGTCTCACTATTCTACTAATAGGGGAGTGGATCATGGTGGGGCCTGTGGATGACATGAAAATACAGCCATGGGGTTAGGGTTAGAAAACTTGTTAGTTGGGGGTTAGGACTTTCAGTTGATAAGAATGAGCTGATTTACTGATTTGCCAACGTTAACTCGAGGAGGAAGAAACATATAGTTGTCTAGGTATTCACGATTGTTTAACATTGTACTGCATACAGTAGTGATAATATAGAAACTATAGTCAAGGCTTCTCATGGGACCCAAGACATGTATAAGTGCCCCATCTACCTCTGTTATGCCACTGCAAGACATCTGGTATTTGTTAGATGGTGGGACCCATTATAACCCCCATAGACACAGGCTAGATAAGAGTGTCGGACAGTCCCAAGGGAGATGTTCTCATAGTTATTGATTTGCTTGCTGTAATATGGTTTGGTTCTTATGAATGCGTGATTAACATATTAATGTTACAGTTATTTTCATACGGTGTCGTTATTTCTTATCAAGTTCCAATTACTCAAACATGGAGGGAAGAGCTGGCAAAATTAACAGAAGCAGCTGGATTAAGAAAACGACATCCAAATATCAGCAAAACTGGACTCCTCCAACCACCCTCGTCACACCAATGCGAGCGGCCATCTGTTTCACGACAAGGAGTCAGTGATGAAGTTCCCCCTTCACGAAATGGTAAGTACCATCATTGATATATCATCATTATCATTATCACCATCATCATCACCATCATCATTATCACCATTATCACCATTATCACCATCATCATCACCATCATCACCATCATCATCATTATCACCATCATCATTATCACCATCATCACCATCATCACCACCATCATCATTATCATCATCATCATTGTCATCACCATCATCATCACCATCATCAACATTATCATCATCATCATCATAACCATTATCATCACCATCATCAACACCATCATCATCATCATTATCATCACCATCATCATTATCATCATCATTATCACCATCATCATTATCACCATCATCACCATCATCACCACCATCATCATTATCATCATCATAATTATCACCATCATCACCACCACCACCACCATCATCATTATTACCATCATCATCTTTATCACCAACATAATCATAATCATCACCATCATTATCACCATCATTATCATCATTATCATCATCACCATCATCATCATCATTATCACCATCATCATCATCATTATCACCATCATCATTATCACCATCATCATCATCATTATCACTAATATCATCATCACCATCATCATTATCATCAGCATCATCATCATTATCACCATAATCATCATTATCACCATAATCATCATTATCACCATAATCATCATTATCATCATCACCATCATCATCACCATCATCATCATCATTATCACCATCACCATCACCATCATCACCATCATCACCATCATCACCATCATCATCATCACCATCATCATCACCACCATCACCATCATCACTATCATCATCACCATCATCATCACCATCATCACCACCATCATCATCATCATCATTATCATCATCATTATCACCATCATCATTACCACCATCATCACCATCATCACCACCATCATCATTATCATCATCATCTTTATCACCAACATAATCATAATCATTATCATCATTATCATCATTATCACCATCATCATTATCAACATTATCATCATCATCATCATCATCATCATTATCACTATCATTATTATCATCATCATAATTATCAACATTATCATCACCATCATCATTATCACCAACATCATTATCATTATCACCATCACCATTATCACCATCATCACCATTATCATCATCATTATCACCATCGTCACCATCGGCACCATCATTATAATAACCATAATCATCATTATCAGCATAATCATCATCATCATCATCACCATCATCATCACCATCATCATCACCATCATCACCACCATCATCATCATTATCATCATCATCACCATCATCACCATCATCACCACCACTATCATCACCATCATCACCACCACTATCATCATCACCATCATCACCATCATCATCACCACCATCACCATCATCACCATCACCATCATCATCATTATCACCACCATCATTATCATCACCATCATCATTATCATCATCATTATCACCATCATCACCATCATCACCACCACCATCATCATCATCATAATTATCACCATAATCATCCTTATCACCATCATCATTATCATAATCATCATTATCACCATCATCATTATCATAATCATCATTATTACCATCATCATCTTTATCACCATCATAATCATCACCATCATTATCACCATCATCATCACCATCATTTATCATCATTATCATCATTATCACCATCATCATTATCATCATTATCATCATTATCATCATCATCATTATCACCTCATTATTATCAACATCATCATTATTACCATCATCACCACCATCATCATTATCACCATCATTATCATCACCATCATCATCACCATTATCACCATCATAATCATCATTATCACTATCATCATTATCACCATCTTCATCACATTGTCACCATCATTGTTATTATCATCACCATTATTGCCATCATCGCCAACATCATCATCATAATCATCATCAACAACCATCCCATCATCATTATAATCATCACCTTCATTGTCACCATCAACAACACCATCATCATCACTATCATCACCATCATCATCAATATCACCATCTTCGATCTTATCATTCGACATCATCACATGAGCCATCTCTTGATAACAGATTATTTCTTTCCTTTTTTTGTTCTTCTCACCATCTTGTTCTTCCCCCATCCAGGTGAGAAACCTGGGACACCACACAATGGAGTACCACCACCGTCCCGTCAGGCATCGCGTCAGGCTCATGCAACTGACCGACAGTTTGAGCACATCATTTCTATGACGGATAATGAAGGATGGGTAAGACAAGAGTGAATCTGGCGCAGTTTTAGGAAGAGAAAGAATAATATGGGTGAATGTATGAGAACGTGCGAGAGAGAGTGTGGGAGAAAGAGGGAGGAATGGGTGGGAAGGGAGGATGAGTGTGAGGGAGAGAGGAAGGGATGAAGAGAGAGGGAGGGAGGGAGGTGGAGAGAGACTGTGTGAGAGGTGAGACAGATGGGGGAGAGAGAGTGGGAGAAATGGAGAGAGTGTGAGGGAGACAGGAAGGGATGGAGAGAGAGAGAGGGTGTGAGAGAGGATTTGTATGCGAATGTGTGAGAGAGATGGGGATTGAGAGTGGGAGAAATGGAGAGAATGTGAGGGAGAGAGGAAGGGATGGAGAGAGAGGGAGGGAGGTGGAGAGAGGGTGTGAGAGAGGATGTGTATGAGAATGGGTTTGAGAGATGGGGAGAGAAAGTGGGAGAAACGGAGAGAGTGTGAGCGAGAGAGGGATGGAGAGAGAGGGAGGTGGAGAGAGGGTGTGAGAGAGAATGTGTATGAGAATGTAAGAGAGAGTGGGAGATATGGAGAGAGTGTGAGGGAGAGAGGAAAGGATGGAGAGAGAGAGGTGGAGAGTGTGTGAGAGGATGTGTATGAGAATGTGTGAGGGATGGAGGAGGTGGAAGGAGAGAAGGGATCGTGTTTGATAAGTGAGAGAGATGGGGAGAGAATTGGAGGAGGCAGGGAGAGAGGAAGTTGTGTAGAAAGAGAGCGAGGGAGGTGGAGAGGAGAAAAGTAGTGCGAGTGTGTGAGAGATGTGTATGAGAAAGTGTGAGAGAGATGGAGAGAGATGTAGAGAAAGAGAGATGGATGGAGGGAGAGAGATTGAGAGGGATTGAGAGGAGGGAGACCGTATGAGAAAGTAGGAGAGAGTGGTAGAGAGGGGGGAGAGAGCATGTGATGGAGAGAGATTGTGTATGAGAAAGTGTGAGAGAGATGGAGAGGGAGAAAGAGGGAGAGATGGAGGGAGGTGGAGAGTTAAGGGAGAGAAGAATGGAAAGTGTATGAGAGTGTATGTGAAAGTGTGAGAGAGGTGGAGAGAGTTGGAAAAAGAGGGAGGAATGGAGGAGGAGATGGAGAGAGGGAGGTGCAGAGGGCGAGTGTGTGAGAGGATGTGTATGAGAATGTGTGAGAGAGAGTCAGAGAAAGAGGGAGGGAGACAGGAAGTGATGTAAAGAGTGAGGTGGAGAGGGATGGAGAGGGACGGAGAGGAGGGAGAGTGTATATGTGAAAGTGTGAGAGAGGTGGAGAGAGAGGGAAGGGAGCATGTGATGGAGATAGATTGTGTATGCAAACGTGTGAGAGAGATGGAGAGGGAGAAAGATGGAGAGATGGAGGGAGGTGGAGAAGGGGGGAGAGGACGGAAAGTGTATGAGAGTGTATGTGAAAGTGTGAGAGAGGTGGAAGAGAGAGTGGGAAAGAGGGAGAGAGGGAGGTGGAGAGGGAGAGTTTGCGAGAGAGTGTGTACGAGAAAGGTTTAGAGAGATGGAGAGGGAGAAAGAGTGATGGATGGAGCTGGAGAGGGAAGGAGGGAGAGAGAGTGTATGAGAAAATATTAGAGAGATGGAGAGAGTGGTATAGTGGTGGAAGGTGAGATAGGAAGTGATGGAAAGAGGGAGGAAAGTGGAGAGCGAGAGTGTGTATGAGAAAGTGTGAGTGGTGAATGGAAAGGCACGACGTGTGTGTAAGAGAGAAAGTGTATGTGCATGTGTACGTGAGTCAGTGTACCTACGACAACCAGAAAGCTTCGACTTTGATTCCCGGAGAAGAATCCAAGCATTTTTTAAATTGTATAACCTTACCATAATTGTATCGATTCTTCAATAAATGAGAAAATTGATTTATCTTTCGTCAGGTTCTTGAAACATTATGTAATATACTTCAGACGGATTCCGTCAATGCTGTCCAGTCATGGTTGGTGAATGCTCCGTACAGAGGTAAGCACGATAGATAAGATGCGACGGGCGGCCGGATCGCATATTCGCATAAATGGTGAAATGAGTTATGAAGAACGACTTAGAAAACTAAACCTCATTCCATTGAGTTATCGACACGAAATGAAAGACCTTTTGTTCCTACATGGTTGTGCTTCTGGTAAATATAATCTTGATTTATCTGATTTTCTTCAACAGAAAAAATACATGTCTACGAGAAGTTCTTCAGATTCGTTTCTAATTCCCAAATGCAGAACTGAAACATTTCAACGCAGCTTTTTTATAAGAACTGCGAGAATATGCAATATGTTACCTAAAACTTTAAATTTACATTAAAAAAATATTATGAAGAAATTACGAGGATTACATTCGATACTGCTCATCATAGAACTTGGAAGTCGACATGTTATAGATGCGGGAATGTTGCAAACTTATTGAAAATGAACTTCTGTTGCGGTTAAAAGTGTTTTTATTCCTATTTTATTTATTTATTTATTTATTTATTCATTCTTATTTTTAATGTTGTATTAATATTATTTATAGATGGGTCACTGGCCTTGATTGGGGCTTCGCTCTGTTGCCAGTGGCAACATATTATTTTATTTTATTTACAATTTTAATTTTGTACATATACATTATTATTTATACTATTCTGTAATTAGCACATTGAAAACATATTAAATTTTAAAAAAAATTAAAAAAATTATACAAAATAAAAGTCTTTCAAAACACAAAGAAAAGTTATAGCTTTACAGCCGGTCCGAAACTAAATGAGGCGCTAACGTTATTGGTTAATAAGACAACCAACGCCCCCAACATTTCAAATGCAAAACAAACTCAAGACGACGAGGAAATAATAAACAATGATTGGATGAGGCTGAGCATGATATCAAGAATTATGTTATCTGCCGAAGCCGAAGTCTGAGGCGGATAACATTGACCGAGGTCTGGATAATTCTTGATGTCATGCGTAAGCCGAATCCAATAATTGTTTTATTATACATTGTTCAAAATAGTCTTACTAAAAATATATAAACAAAGTGACAGTCTGGTAGTAAGTAATCTACTACAATACATTTTTTATTTTGTAATTTTCGCGCGCTTTGTATAGTGACGTCATCAGCGTTCAATAATTATTTTGGAGACCTCCGTGCAATAATTCACATTGTTATTGTTATATTGATTTGTGGTCACGATTCGATTCCTGTACGGGACTCAGAATCATTTTTCTGAGGATATGAGCTTGACGATCGTCCATGTATCGTCTGTCTAGATTAAATAGGTGGAGACTAGGTTGTATATATACAATGTTCATTGGACCGTTGTCGCGAAAAACACAAATAAAAATCGTTCAAATGAAAGTCTATTTCGTATTTATTTCGCAGAAAAAGAATTGGTTCTGGACATGATTCGCGCCATATCCTCGTCCGACCATGAGTTCCGAGAAGGCTACAACAATGCAGTTCGGTCACCACGCTACGACGATCAGTTACTACAACAAGAGAGCAGTCTTGACGTAGACGCCATTAATGCGTTCAACAAAGCTCGAGGAAAGAAGGATCAGACCAACGAAGCAGACGTCACGTTTGAGGAGAAGATCGAAGAGGCTTCGAGAGAGCTGCAGAAAACACCAAGGTTAGAAATAGATTGAGAAGAACTATTTTGTTCACTTCACTGGCTGCCTATTCGAT